>CM031374.1:15264930-15864930 GCA_018208015.1 Medicago ruthenica | reverse complement strand
ATTGTTATTATGCCTTAGTTGTGTTATTTATGTGTGTATTCATAAATATAAACTTATATAATAGAGGTAAACTTAATATTTTGTGAACCTCACATTTTGTGAACCTCCTTTGTCTGATTTTGGTAGGATGTATGAGATTGACAACCTTGTGTGCATGTGTGCTTTTAGTTTCACAGTATATGTAGAGGTAAACTTACTTTTAGTTTGTAATTCTCTCTTTGGTTTGACAGGTTAGAGTCAA
Organism: Medicago ruthenica; assembly: GCA_018208015.1. Classification (NCBI taxonomy): domain Eukaryota; kingdom Viridiplantae; phylum Streptophyta; class Magnoliopsida; order Fabales; family Fabaceae; genus Medicago; species Medicago ruthenica. The sequence continues at coordinate 15,864,689 of CM031374.1, read as the reverse complement.
TGCTTTGCTGTGCCTTGGAGACATGGTTAACCGACTTGATAAACATGCTGTTCTGGAAATCTTGCAAACTATTCAGCGTTGTACTGCTGTTGACCGTTCTCCTCCAACCCTTATGTGTACCCTTGGGGTTGCAAATTCTATTTTTAAGCAGGTAATCACAATGACTGGCCTGAATTATGACTTGCACTCTTGTATTATTGACTGTTGTGATCAACAATTGTTGGAGTTTTATCTAAGTCTTCTTTGATTCTTCTTGTTCAGTATGGAGTAGAATTTGTTGCTGAGCATGTTCTTCCATTACTTATGCCACTCCTGACTGCTCAACAACTGAATGTTCAACAGTTTGCCAAATATATGCTCTTTGTCAAGAATACCCTCCAGTAATATATATTTTTATTGTTCAATTTTTTTGACATTCTCTGTATTGTCATTTTGTCCGTCTCCCTTTCTCCTTAATCTCTGACAAGCTTTTCTCTGAGTTTCTTTCTGAACTTTCTGTGTTCCATGCAGGAAGATAGAAGAGAAGCGAGGAGTTGCTGTGACTGATTCTGGAATCCCAGAGGTAAAACTATCTCCTGCAGTTAACGGCCTTCAGGTGGAAGCTCCTAGGACAAGCAGCAGCACCGTTGCTTCTTCAACAAAAAGCAGCCTCTCTTGGGATGCAGATTGGGGTCCCAAAGCAACGGGACCTGCCAATTCTGTCCAGAATTCTATTAATACATCTAATAAATCTGTGATAGGAAACCCTGTGGGTCAAGTAACATCCTTACAAAATAATTTGCCCTTATCTGGTGTATCTAATCAGCAAACATCCAATTCATGTCCTTCAGTAGATTTAGAGTGGCCGCCTCGTACATCTTCTGGTGTTACCTCACAATTTGGTGATACCGAAAGGAAAACAGTTGCAGCTGGAACCTCATCCACATCCAATCTTGAAGATGATGATCCTTTTGCTGATTGGCCTCCGCGCCCTAGTGGCTCATTATCCGGTGCATCTGGAAATTCCAACAATGGTATTTCAGGAATGGCACTAAACAAGATAGGGCATAATTCAATGACAAGCAATTCAAGCAATCTTGGTCTCCAGGCCAGCAACAATTGGTCTGTCAAGTCCCAAAATTCTGTGGAGTCTATCGGTTTGAACCCAAGGAATGCTAGTTCATCTATCAGTAACCTGAACAATGGCTTTGAACCTCAGAGTTCTCTTGGGTTCGTGAAACAAAGTCAGGCTTTTCCGGCATCAGATGCTGTTTCATCATCATATAATAATGTTAAATCAACTGATCTTGGATCAATATTTTCTTCCAACAAGAATGAACAAATTGCACCTAGACTTGCACCACCCCCTTCAACCACAGTGGGTAGAGGACGGGGAAGAGGCAGAGGAGCGACTTCATCCAGACAGCCCTCTCGTACCAAGTCAAGCACTGAGCAGCCACCCCTTTTGGATTTGTTGGGGTAACTTGCTTCTATTATTTCTCTTAGATTGTATATTTATTCAACATTCCATGTTGAATGCTCGGAGACATTTGCTGTGAAGGAAGAGATCGCGGAAAATCTTGCCACGCAACATCTGCTGTAAGAGACTTTGTAAAGGTTTTGTTGTATGTTGCTTAGTCTATAGTGATCTTGCAAAAATTTGGATTATTTTTGTTAATTTTTTGGTCGCCGTATATGTCTTGCTTTTATTCTTAGGGTGTCAGGCAAATTGTATTCAGAAAAGTCCTGATTACTGCAACTGGGTTGAAAATAATAAAAATAGCGATTAAGTTTCTTAAACAAGAATGATTTGGATTCCATTATGTATGATTTGGCTGTTGGTCGTATGATAGTGTTAGTTCTTAGTTGTAACTTGTAAGTGCTTATATGCTATCATGTTTGAAACACGTGGAATAATACTTTTTTGGTTAAGTAATCTAGTGGCTAGTTACTTGCAAGTGCTAATATGCTATTATATTTCGAACCTTGACCCCTACATATAATTAAATGTCTCTACCAAGTGAGTTAAGCTCACGGAGACCATGGAATCGGTACTTGGAAGTGAAATAAGTTTGCATTCAGTTTTCTTTTTAAGGTATAAGGACTCGCGGGGCTGCACCTGATATAGAAGTCTATTTGACTATAGCCATGAAGTAATTAGATACTAAAAGTAAAACAAGATCCTAAAAAGTTGATTCCTACAAAACTTGTTACTAGCCTATCATCGACATCTATCACAAAAATGTACGTAACATATGGCTTGATACTCTCTATTATCATATCACAGCTCCTCCATTATGGTCTCCGGAAAGAACAAAAAAAATCAAGGAGCGAAGATAGTGATGAGAAGACATAGAAGGTCTCCATTGAAAAGGTGGAGGATCTATCTATGGTTCACTTCTTTTTGACCTATAGTAGAGATGACATTGAGGAAATGTAACATCCCGCTTAGACGTAACGTTTATCAGTATCAGAGAATTATGAGCGAGTAGGGGCAGAATTGTAATTGCGAGATGGAAGGGCTTTAAATAGGGGAAAGATAAGATTTTCTGCATATCCTCCTATTCCTTTTCTCTCTAGAATTCAGATTTTCTCTCCCCCTCTCTCTAGGATTTCGGCTGTCATCATCAGCAACCCTTAATCCACCAGGTTTGCAATATTCAATCTCTTGTATATCAAGCAAAGCTTTTGGGAAAGATTGAAACAAGAGGAACTAAGGAAAACCAAGTCAAGAGGAAGAGTTCCAAGACTAGGGTTTTGGTAGAAGGAAGCTTGGCAAGACCAGCAACTACATGGTGAGTTCCATAGAGTAGCTTAACCCTTTTGGGTCATTATTGTGTGAGATTCACAACAAATTGCTAAGGTTTAGGAAAAAGAATAATTTTCCCCTTTCTTGATACATATGCTTGATTCCAGTTTAATCCTTGGATACAGTATGTTTTATAGTTCAAAATGAGTCCCTGGCATGTTTTCGATGATCATTAAGGTTTTTAAGATTGAAACACGTTTTTCAGAAAATTATAAGTCCTGCTACAGTCGCAGAGCGACCAGGAGTTTGCTCTGCGAAGTAGCAGAGTTTTGCTACTGCCTAGCCATCGCCTAGACTTCGCTTTGCTAAGTAATCAGAAGCTGAGTTCGCAGAGCAAAGTTTTTGGACGCTCTGCGAAGCTTCAGACTCAGGTATATCAGACGCTGAATGTTCAGACTCTGAATGTTCAGAGTCTGAAGGATCAGACGCAGGAGTTCGCAAAGCGAAGTCAGGGGTCGCAAAGCGAAGTGGTCCAGAACCTCATCTTATTAACAAATAACTGTACCATGTCAATGATCTTCGATATGCTTTGGGATAATGATACTCATGATCTTTCAAAGATTAATCTAGGAAATGCATAGGTATCATACAGAGTGATGGATAGTTTACCCACAATATTTCAGGAAGTTATTATAGATGGGATAGTAAGCCCATAAGTAAGACATACAACGATATGTCTAGAACCTTTAATAGGTTAACAGGAACGGAGAGGTATTCAGTTGAAGGTACAAGAGTACTAGGAATGTTTCTTAACATTCAAGGATTCTGATAAGAATAGTATCAGTTATGTTAATGGTTAATTTCAAGATACCCTTAACCAGGCAGATTATAGTGTACTGTAGTTAGAGGTACTAGGCTTTCCCCCAGTTTCAGGGTACATTTATATGTACATCAGGACGTGCCTCAGTTGTTTACGTCAGAGTGACACTGAGGGTACACGTAACAGTTCAGGATAGGATGTACCCTAGATAGTGGTACAAGGTTATTATCAGGATTTATACAGATTGTATATATATGTGTGTGTGTGTGTGTGTGTGTGTGTGTGTGTGTGTGTGTGTGTGTGTGTGTGTGTTGACAAGTCGTGGCACAGGTACGCTTCAGATTTATTCTGGATAGGTCAGCCCGTTAGGGAGCCTACATGACGACTCACATATATATATATATATATATATATGTTCAGGAAATTATCAGGAATATATATGTATATATATAAGGAATAATTAATTATCAGGATAAACTTTGTGTCTTCTGGGTTCTCGCAGTTAGAGAGCGCAGGGGGTTCCAGTTATTGCTGGAATGGGAGGAACTTTCCAAGAGGATAACCACACATAAGTTTTAGTGTGTCTTCTGGGTTCTCGCAGTTAGAGAGCGCAGGGGGTTCCAGTACTGCTGGAATGGGAGGAACTTTCCGCGAGGATAACCACACACACATGCAAGAGGAGTCTGGTGATTAGCCTACTATAGGAATTTTCACCGGTTATCAGGGGAATGTGCTCCAGGGTTACTCCACTCGGGGGCATTTCGTAAAATCAACTCAGATAATAATGTTTGTTACACGCTAACATCTAACATAATAATATTAGTAAATTACTTTATTATGTTATCAGGCAGGAAATACCTATCAGGCAGGTATCATGCAGTGATCCTAGGTTTCCCCTTGATCACTAGGTTATCAGGTTATCAGTTATCAGGTGGTGATCTTAGGTTTCCCCTCGATCACCAAGTTATCAGGTTATAGTCTAGTTTTCATGACTATACAGTTATCAGGCTCAGGCAGGAATAGACCTTATATGGGTAAGGTTAAGGCTTGGCGATCATAGGAATCCCCGAGATTGCCAAAAGTAGGCATGGCGACCTATAGGTTCCCCGAGGTTGCCACTAGTAGGTTGGGTGGAGCTCACTGAGACATTATGTCTCATCCCAATCCTTCTGGTGCAGGTTTACAGGTAAGCACGAGGTTCGTGAAAAAGTTCATCAGGGAGGTGCTGGATGGAGTGCAGTTGCTTGTCATGTACCAGTTCAGGAGCTTATCAGACATTTGTATAAGTATTTTTAGTGGTACTTGATTGATTGTATAAACGAGCAAACTTGTATTCATTCAGTTGTATTGTATTGTCTTATTGAAAACATTGATGTATCCAGTATCAGTTTAATGCACATGTTAATATTCTAGATAAAATTAGTATGTGTGTTACAATTGGTATCAGAGCAGGTCGATTCAGATCGTGCCTTGGGTCATTAAAGATTCAATAAAAGTAGTGGGACCATTGGGTTCCGGATATTGTTCTAAGGGTCACATCTAGTTAAGCCTGATCAACTTAATCTAGTATATGACAGTTAGGACAAATGTCTGAGAGCTGAATGTGACCGTGGAGGAATGAAGCGTATGAAGAGCGATGATTAAGCTGTCATATTTTAAGACAGGAATTGGCAAGAAAGTATTTAATGCCAAATGGTGGTCACCAAACCGTTAAGTAACGGAGTCTGTTAATGGCAGAGTTTCAGGAACATAAGAGATATTTAAGATTAAGGTGAAGTACCTTAATACAGTTGGACGCGTCTTTGAGAGATGTCTCATCTGAGGAGACATAAGAAGTAAGGAATTATGGAATACTCTGAGGAATGATTTGCAACCTAGGAACCAAGATTTTGAGGTTAAAACGCAAGTTTCAGGATTCTGAGTTCTGCTACGATCGTAGAGCGACCAGGACCTTGCTCTGCGAAGATTCAGACTCAGAATCAGGCTTCAGATTCACCCTTCAGACCCAGAAACTTGGAATGAGAATTATTAGTCGATTATTGGAACCTCTAGACTGCCAACAAGGATAGGGTGTGTAGGAATCAAAGGACTTGCACACTTGAACCGGATGAGATTTTATTACCCAAACAGTTAAGAGAATTATTTATGGATTAAACGAATTATTGGACAAATGAACATATTACCTTCCTTTATTATGAGTCATCAAGATGCTTTGTATGGGAAACGCAAGCTTAGCGATAAGTGAAGGAGACCCCTGGTAAGGGAAAGAAGTAAAGATTAGATTTGAATTGTGGATATAGTAACAAGTTACTGGAGGGATCCAATAGGAAATGATAAGTGTTGAAGTTTAAGATCAATTAATCGGGTACTCGAAGAGGCGTAACTTATGTTTGGGCTTACATGAGAGCCAGTAAAAGTTTGAATCTTATCCAGACGGATTGTTTCTGAAGAAACTCGAGGAGTAACCAAGAGATATGGTAAAGTTATGTGGACCTAAGTTGTCTTGGAGAAGGTTATGGATATAAAATCCTTACGGATAATAATAGAACGAATAGAACGAGACTCGAATCATCAGTGGATTCAGTGTATGAAAGATGTGAATCTCCAGAAGCCATAAATTGTTTTTAGAAGTTGCCACAAGTGATTAATGTGTGAACTTAAGTTGCTTCAGGTATGCTTTCAGTAGGGTTTCTGCAATGTTTAAATGATTATACATGTTGAGTTGACCATGAGATGGTTACAGAATTCAGAATATAGAGGGTAAAGCTAGAACCAACGTATAAGCTGTTTTGACAGAAGCATTGTTGGGCTCGTAACAATTGCTGAAAACTGTTTACAGGTTTTGGTGTAATTTCGCGAAAGTAAGTATATGGTTTATGTCCGAAAGGAAACACAAAGTCAGGTGATGACCAATCAGTAAGTTAAGCAGGTAGTTTAAGCCACAAGAGAATTAACAACATAAGATGATTCTGCTATGATAGCTACGAAGTCATTAAGGAACGAGATTAGCCAGGAAATTTAATAGTGGTGTATTACCCCTATTCCAAAGTGAATTGTTTAAAATCAGAGTTGCGCAACAGAGAAGTAAGCAGTGACGACTCAAACTTATCATAAGTTCTAACAGGAAAATTTTAAAAGTTAAGCTGAGGAATACTATGAACTTTGAAACTCATGAGGAATGGGAATCGAAGCAGGTTAGGAATAGGTGGTAAGAAATAAGAAGGATGTGTTTCTAGCACATTAAGTCTAAGGCAAGGGAAGTCACCGCTAATACAGTAATTTAGCTATTTTAGCTCAGTAACTTCAAGTGGACTTGAAGAGAGTAAGTTTAGCCAAGGAGAGTTATGCACAAGGCAACGTCAGTAAAGGTTGCACTTGCAAGATGATATTTTTGAATTTGAAGCATTGATCAGAAACGACAATGCAGTTGCATATGAGTTTAATCCACATTGTACCAGGTTAGATTTATTATTATGTATACTTATCAGGGAGTGTTCATACTACTCAGATAGTAGTGCAACATTTTTCAGTTATGTGACATGTATTAGTAACCGTGGTACGCGGTCAGGAATGTTTAAGTAGGAAGGTTTTGACCAGAACAGGTTTGTTGATATCAAACATATCTTAGCTGAAGAGTTCGGAAATTCTTGAACTTAATGTTCACCGATAGAGGAAGAAGAACATTCTATACAGGTCAAAAGTCACTCGTAGTTCATAGTAAAGGGCTACGTAAGTTCAGGTTATGAATAAAGGATTAAAAGATTAAGTGTGCTATTTTGGTAGCGGTCAGAGTAGAGTTTTCTTTTTGAAAACAAGGATCTTGAACTCGATGTTCAGAAATGAGAAATGAGTTCACAATACCGACAATGTAACCATGATTTATGTTATGGGATAATGTATACTCAGGGAATAAACATGAGTTAAGAATAAAAGAGGGTCTCCTAGTTGATGTGGTATTGTCTCAAGGATGTTTGATTAAGGAGGATGTCCCGTTAGTTGGACAAGGATGATGCGATGTACTATATACCCGTTAGTAGTGTACACATACTCGACCATGTATGTAATTTATGTGCTATGGATTGTATCATATGATGATATGGGAGACGGTGTATACCACTTATCATTTGGACTAAATTCCTATAAGCTTTGAATGTTTCGATAAAGAAAAACATTAACGCTACGATAAGAATTCGAGGATAAGTTGTGACACGAATAATAGAATATTAACAAGCTCCTAGTAATGAAGAATGATTTCTAAATTATTAAGATAAGATCGACCCGATGTCGTCAGGATAAGAGTAAGCGGTTAAGGAAGGAAAACTTGTAGAATTCAGTAAAAGAATCGAAGACTTAATGATTTTAAATTGGATTTGCAAGAAGTATGTCGAACAAAAGGCATAGTCAAGTGAGACGGGTATTGGTTCAGAAAACCGCACGCCCTTTTGTGCAATATGCATCAGACCTTTCAGTTAGAGGAGAGATTGTCAAATATTTTGACTTACAGAGTTGGAAACATGGCTAGGGAACAGTTTTAACCAGTCAGGTTTAATCGAGGTGCATGGATAATCTACATGTCAGACCATAGAGTAGCCATGGAATCCCGATAAGCAATTAATTGGAGATTTGGCTAGTAGAGCAAGAGGTAGAAAGGATCTATTCATTCATGATCTCAGGAGAATTTTAAATTTCGAGGACGAAATTTCTTTAAGGGGGGTAGAGTGTAACATCCCGCTTAGACGTAACGTTTATCAAAATCAGAGAATTATGAGCGAGTAGGGGCAGAATTGTCATAACAAGATGGAAGGGCTTTAAATAGGGGAAAGATAAGATTTTCTTCATATCCTCCTATTCCTTCTCTCTCTAGAATTCAGATTTTCTCTCCCTCTCTCTCTAGGATTTCGGCTGTCATCATCAGCAGCCCTTAATTCACCAGGTTTGCAATATTCAATCTCTTGTATATCAAGCAAGCTTTTGGGAAAGATTGAAACAAGAGGAACTAAGGAAAACCAAGTCAAGAGGAAGAGTTCCAAGACTAGGGGTTTGGTAGAAGGAAGCTTGGCAAGACCAGCAACTACATGGTGAGTTCCATAGAGTAGCTTAACTCTTTTGGGTCATTATTGTGTGAGATTCACAACAAATTGCTAAGGTTTAGGAAAAATGATAGTTTTCCCCTTTCTTGATACATATGCTTGATTCCAGTTTAATCCTTGGATACAATATGTTTTATAGTTCAAAATGAGTCCCTGGCATGTTTTCGATGATCAATGGGCAGTTGGGTATCAAGGTTTTTAAGATTGAAACACGTTTTTCAGAAAATTATAAGTCCTGCTACAGTCGCAGAGCGACCAGGAGTTTGCTCTGCGAAGTAGCAGAGTTTTGCTACTGCCTAGCAATCGCCTAGACTTCGCTTTGCTAAGTAATCAGAAGCTGAGTTCGTAGAGCAAAGTTTTTGGACGCTCTGCGAAGCTTCATACTCAGGTATATCAGACGCTGAATGTTCAGACTCTGAATGTTCAGAGTTTGAAGGATCAGACGCAGGAGTTCGCAAAGCGAAGTCAGGGGTCGCAAAGCGAAGTGGCCTAGAACCTCATCTTATTAACAAATAACTGTACCATGTCAATGATCTTCGATATGCTTTGGGATAATGATACTCATGATCTTTCAAAGATTAATCTAGGAAATGCATAGGTATCATACAGAGTGATGGATAGTTTACCCACAGTATTTCAGGAAGTTATTATAGATGGGATAGTAAGCCCATAAGTAAGATATATGACAACGATATGTCTAGAACCTTTAATAGGTTAACAGGAACAGAGAGGTATTCAGTTGAAGGTACAAGAATACTAGGAATGTTTCTTAACATTCAAGGATTCTGATAAGAATAATATCAGTTATGTTAAGGGTTAGTTTCAAGATACCCTTAGCCACGTAGGTTATAATGTACCGTAGTTAGAGGTACCAGGCTTTCCCCCAGTTTCAGGGTACATTTATATGTACATCAGGACATGCCTCAGTTGTTCACGTCAGAGTGACACTGAGGGTACACATAACAGTTCAGGATAGGATGTACCCTAGATAGTGGTACAAGGTTATTATCAGGATTTATACAGATTGTGTATATATATATTTTGACAAGTCGTGGCACAAGTACGCTTCAAATTTATTCTGGATAGGCCAGCCCGTTAGGGAGCCTACATGACGACTCATATATATATATATATATGTTCAGGAAATTATCAGGAATATATATGTATATATATAAGGAATAATTAATTATCAGGATAAACTTTGTGTCTTCTGGGTTCTCGCAGTTAGAGAGCGCAGGGGGTTCCAGTTATTGCTAGAATGGGAGGAACTATCCGCGAGGATAACCACACATAAGTTTTAGTGTGTCTTCTGGGTTCTCGCCGTTAGAGAGCGCAGGGGGTTCTAGTACTGCTGGAATGGGAGGAATTTTCCGTGAGGATAACCACACACACAGGCAAGAGGAGTCAGGTGATTAGCCTACTATAGGAATTTTCACCGGTTATCAGGGGAATGTGCTCCGGGTTACTCCACTCGGGGGCATTCCAAAAAATCAACTCAGATAATAATGTTTGTTACACGCTAACATCTAACATAATAATATCAGTAAATTACTTTATTATGTTATCAGGCAGGAAATACCTATCAGGCAGGTATCAGGCAGTGATCCTAGGTTTCCCCTTGATCACTAGGTTATCAGTTATTAGGTGGTGATCTTAGGTTTCCCCTCGATGACCAAGTTATCAGGTTATAGTCTAGTTTTCATGACTATACAGTTATCAAGTTCAGGCAGGAATAGACCCTATATGGGTAAGGTTAAGGCTTGACGATCATAGAAATCCCCGAGATTGCCAAATGTAGGCATGGCGACCCTAGGTTCCCCGAGGTTGCCAACAGTAGGTTGGGTGGAGCTCACTGAGACATTATGTCTCATCCCAATCCTTCTGGTGCAGGTTTACAGGTAAGCACGAGATTCGTGAAGAAATTCATCAGGGAGGTGCTGGATGGAGTGCAATTGCTTGTCATGTACCAGTTCAGGAGCTTATCAGACATTTGTATAAGTATTTTTAGTGGTACTTGATTGATTGTATAAACGAGCAAACTTGTATTCATTCAGTTGTATTGTATTGTCTTATTGAAAACCTTGATGTATCCAGTATTAGTTTAATGCACATGCTAATATTCTAGATAAAATTAGTATGAGTGTTACAGGAAACTACTCTAAGTTATTAAAACTTCAAATGAAATCACGATTGTATGTAAAATTAAAATTGAGACGAGATGAATTTAGATGATTTTTCAATATATTCACTACTCTTAACTATATCAATGAAATTAAAGTTGAGACAAGGGATAAAAAATAAATACTAATCTAACAACTACTAATTTGTAACATTTGCCATTAAAAAAATGAAATTAAAATTTGAAAAATTATTGTCTCTAATAACTAAAACATATTAATTACAATTTTGATCAAAAGAGGCATCAACATTGACAACCTTTCAAATCTCAAATCCTTATTTAAAGATAATTTGATAAGTATGTAATGTGAACCGTTCCATCTCAAATCGAGGCTAGTTAATACATGAAATTGTATGTCTTTTTAAAATAAATGCAAGAAATTCATTGGGGGTTGAGTAACCCATCTACTTTGAATTAAAAGATAAAGAGTTTGAGATCTTTGGTTCAAACCTGGACAAAAAAAAAAAACTAATCTAACATGAGTAATTACCAACATTTTTCATTCAAAAAAATACAAAGAATCCGCCAATAAAGGTAGGTTGAATTGACCATACTCTACGTCTACAAGTATCTTTGTAAATGTTCTTTAAAGGCCAAATAGCTCTCTTAATCTTTTAAGTTGTAAATTTAATACACGTTACTCTTTTAAAGGATTTATGTGTGACCAAAATAACTTAATCTCAACTTAAATGACTTATGTGTGACCAAAATAACTTAAATGACCAATCTATTACAAACCTCAAACTTAAAGGATATTTGATGTAATTTAGTCCAAAAAATACTATGTTAGTCTTTTAAGTTTCAAATATGTCTTTTAAGTTGTTAATTTAATGCATCTATTTGAAGTTTTTTAAGTTTCAAATAAGTCTTTAAAAGAGTAACGTGTATTAAATTTACAACTTAAATGATCTATTTGAAACTTAAAAACTTAAAATACTAATTCGATATTTTTGTCAAACTTAAATCATCAAAATACATATTTGACCTTCTTTAAACCTTGAAATCTAGCTCTGACCTAAGTGAACCCGAAGATCGAAACTAGCTCATCCATTTTTTTTTTCTTTTTTATCATAAGAAAAATAAAATAAATGCAAAAAGTCCAGATCTATGAAATTAGTAGGTAAATTATTTATTATCTGAGATTTAGATTTGTCTTTTATTATCATGTGAGAATTATTTTAGTCCTTCCTTTGTCTTATTAGCACAAAACGGCAACAAAAACATGCCGTTTCACACTTGACACGAATTCAGTAGTTTCCACTTTGCACCTTCTCTCTGATTCCATCTCTGCAACACCGTTGCGTTTTACACTCTCACAGTTGACCTAAACCCCAAATCAAACCCATCAATCACATCACAAAAACCCTAATTTCCCCCAAAATTCACCACAAAATCACACTCATGGTCCCAATAATTCTCCACAATTTTCAATTTTCAAAAACCATTGAAAATTGATTCCCAAAAAACAAAATGCAGAAACTTCCAGTTCGTTACCTAATAGTCCTCCTAACATTCATCTGCACGTCAGTCTGTTACATAGAACGCGTCGGTTTTTCCATCGCATACACCGTCGCCGCCGACGCCGCCGGAATCAACCAATCAACAAAGGGTACAATTCTCTCCACATTCTACTACGGTTACGCTTGTTCCCAAGTTCCCGGCGGTTATTTCGCCCAGAAAATCGGTGGTCGTAAAATTCTCCTCTTTTCATTCCTCTTATGGTCCTTCACATGTGCACTTCTTCCATTAGATCCAAACAAAACCCTAATTCTTGTAACTGCTCGTTTACTTGTTGGGGTTGCTCAAGGTTTCATTTTTCCTTCAATTCATACTGTTTTAGCTCAATGGGTCCCACCCCATGAAAGATCTAGGTCTGTTTCTTTGACTACTAGTGGTATGTATCTTGGTGCTGCTTTTGGAATGTTGTTTCTACCTAGTTTGGTTAAGTTTAAAGGTCCTCAATCTGTTTTTGTTGCTGAGAGTTTTTTAGGGTTTGTTTGGTGTTTTATTTGGTTTAGGTATAGTTCTGATCCTAAGAGTTCGGCTTCCGGTGCCGGTGAATCGTTATTGCCGGTTAACTAAGAAGATTGATAGACGGGTTTCGGATCTTAAGGTTGGGGTTGAGAAAAATGGGGGTGAGGGGAAGAAAAGTGGGGTTGGAATTCCTTGGGTGAAGATTTTGACTAGTTTGCCTGTTTGGGCTATTGTGGTTAATAATTTTACTTTTCATTATGCTTTGTATGTGTTGATGAATTGGTTACCGACATATTTTGAATTAGGGCTTAAGTTAAGTCTTCATGAAATGGGTTCGTCGAAGATGTTGCCTTATTTGAATATGTTTGTGTTTTCGAATATTGGTGGTGTTGTTGCGGATTATTTGATTACGAGAAGGGTGATGTCAGGTGACTAGGACGAGGAAGTTTTTGAATACGGTTGGGTTTTTAGTTGCTTCATTTGCGTTGGTTGTGATACCGAGTTTTAGAACTTCAGGTGGTGCTGTGTTTTGTTCCTCGGTGGCGCTTGGGTTTTTGGCGCTTGGTAGGGCGGGGTTTGCGGTTAATCATATGGATGTTGCTCCGAGGTATGCTGGAATTGTGATGGGGGTTTCGAATACCGCTGGTACTTTGGCTGGTATTGTTGGAGTTGATCTTACTGGGAAATTACTCGAGGCTGCCAAGGCGTCTGATTTGGATCTTTCGACTCCGGAAAGTTGGAGGGCGGTGTTTTTCATTCCGGGACTTTTATGCGTTTTTAGTTCGCTGGTATTCTTGTTTTTTTCTACTGGGGAGAGGATTTTTGATTGAGGTAGCCTTGTAACATTCTTTGATTGTCGAATCATTGATTTAATCACATGCTCTTATATTATGGAGATTTTAATTTTTATTATATCTCCATGTTATGTTATTCATTCTTGGATAGGAGAGGTGATGTACAAAGCTACACAGCGAAATTGTATCATCAATGGATATGAGTTTGTTATTGTCATTTGACACTATTATGATTTTTCCAACATGTACTATTTCTAGTTAGTAAAGGTTACAATACTGCTGTATCAACAATGATTCTTAGGTGTTAATCTATGCCTTGGATGAAACTCATATTTTAGTATATGATTAAAAGATTGTGCACTTCACATTTTGATTCATGTACTTTGTTATTTGTGGAATAAATTTGAAAGGTGACGTTGCAACCATTTACTTCACTCTTTCCATTATTTTTTTTCTCCCCGTTTTGTTATTATATCTTAAGCCTTTTATAATCCCTAAATTTGGGTTGGATGAGGTTGCCTCCCTTCCTCTTTTGCTGGATTTTATCAATCATTTGTTATTTTAAGATTGCTGTTAGTTATATAACATAATTGACGTACATTCGAGGCTTGAAAAAAATTGGCTGCGCAATAATAAAAAAACATGGAAGCTTGCTTCTAGAGAGGGATGAGCTGTTGATGAAGTTGGATATATATGTTCAAGAAAAGGGAACAACAAACGGACGTTCAGGACGTTCCAATCAAGGCAAAGGAAAGAGAGTAATTTGTAGATGTGGTGATACATCTTACAAGGAGGGGAAGAATCAAAGACGGACCGGTGTACAAGGAAGTTTGAGGCTGACAAGTGCTTGAAACTTGAATGATTCTGCAACTGCTGGTAATGATCTGGGCTATTGATTATTGATTACATTTATGCATAAATTCATTAAACAATCAACACTTACTCTAACACACTCTTTCCAACAATCTCTATATTATTGGTTAAAATTCATGTAGGTCCCACCATTTTGGGAAAAGGTCCCACATAAAGTGGTAGGGTCTACATAAATTTCACCCAATAAGAGAGTTAGTGTTGAAAAGAGAGTTTCCATGTGAGTGTGTTGCTAGTATTTTTTCATTAATTAAAATGATATATTGATCTGGGCTATTTTGTGGATCACACTGGACTGCACAAAATGATCACCAAGAAACATTATAGTTAAAGTTTAATGCAACACAGAATGAGCAATCGTCAGGTTTCCATATTTAACTATGGTTTCTTCTTCACAAAAAGAAACTATGGTTTCTTCTGTTGATTAATTTGACTTATTGTTACTTTGTAATTTCTGTTCTTGACTTCTAACTGTATGAAAAAATGGTACTGTTTGTCTCTTCCCCAGCCTCATTGTCCAAACCTTTTATTTGTTGATGTAGAAGATATGGATAATTAGATATTGAATACTGTTCTTATCCTTGAAATAAGATGATGATGCCAACTTCAATGCATCGGTCATCATTTTGTTTCTGCTATGTTTTAATCTTCTGACTTTAACCATTGATTTATAATTAAATGTTGAAGTTATTGTTAACACGGTCATACTCTTGCTGAAAGTATTATTAACTTTGTTATTTTTATTGTTTCATAGTATTTAGAATACATTTTTGATGTTTCAGATCATAATTTTTGTTTACATTCAAAATTTCAAAGCTTTGGAATTTAGCACCTTTTCATTTTTATGAATCCTATGCTTAGGCATTGTAATCATGACCATACCAAAAGGAAACCAAACATCAGCAACCAAGTGAATCTAGGATAACACACCGGCGACAATTCAGCTATGTGTATAATATACTGAGTGCAGACAATTCAGCTTTCAATGAGGTTCTCTTGAGGAGCACACTTGTTAGTTACTTTTTATCTTTATAATCAAGAATAGTGTTACATTAAGCTGGAGTGGCTAATTATTTTTTGTCCTTCTGAAAATGCATATTGTTTTCATCAATTGCTGACTGTTAAGAAAAAATTACACGATCCCATCTAAAGATAGGCAAGAAAAAATAAGAGGAATCAGGGAGGAAGGAAAAAAGTTAATGTGGGGAAGGAGGGAAGTTTGGGCTATGTCAAAAGGAAGGAAAAAAGTTAATGCGGGGAGGGAGGGAAGTTTGGGCTATGTCAAAATTTTCTCACACCAATAGGAGTGAAATACAAATTGAGATGCAATTTTATTTTCCCAATCCATTTATCTCTATTATGTAGTATGAGAGTTATTTTAATCTTATTTTTCCAATGGTGCAAGAAACATCACATTCATATTTTTTCTTCCTAGTACTTTTTAATTCAACCAAACAGGCAGTGATAACCGTTTTCTTTCTTTTCATTTTCTTGAACAATATACAAAATTCACCTTTTTCACTCTTTACTCATTTTATTTTCTCAGATAGTTTATCACCTTCAAACCAAACATGATAGATGACTGCGAAAGAAAAGTTGTTTAGATTGAGAATAACTCTAAACAAAATTTATGGTTACTTGACTTGGTTTTACTTTTTGTCAGTTGGTAAGTTTAGGTCTGTTTTCTCAATATCAACATAAACCTTCCATGGTTTGCATATTGCTTTTTTCTGTCTTTTGAAACTACACATGGGGTTACTGTACCGTGGTTAGAAGATTATGTATATAGTTGACGTTTAGCCTTGAAATTGGTTAGTTTTGATTTCAATGTCTAAGAATAGACATACAATGAGAGTATGACCATTTCCTAAATGTTGGGAGTTTATATCATTTGCTAGTCCATATGCTTTTCCCCATTCTCATTTATTTTTCTCTGTAAATTAGCTATTATCTACTTTGTACTCAAGAAGACGAAGGAATAGTGTAATACCAAGAAGCTTGGTAACCTAAATATTGGAGGCTACCTCTGAAATCCACCACATTTCTAAAACATAACACATGGTTCTGGAGTATATACTTTTCGATGACACAATTTGTTCAGAAGTGTACTCTTAGACTCCATAAAATTCACATTTTTATTCCAGATGTATAAAACAAATTTCTCCCTAAATACCATATCTTTTGCAGAGAACATTTGCACACAAGGTTAAAGTTTGTTCTCTCGATTATAGTGGATTTTATGTAATATTGACCGAGTGTAACTCATGTCTATTCCAAACGTGGAGACACTACAAACTGCTTCTTCCTCCAAATCACATTCCATGTAGCATTCTTAAAATAAATGCTATTGGGTATGATCCAATGCATTCAACAATTTTTTTTTAGAGCTGAATAGAAACAATCCAACAATTCATATATTTGAAATTTTGAATACTATAAAAGAAAGCTATTTTGAAACATGACAACTAGAAATGCTTTTGGTAGACTTGCATATCCTGTGAATTGGGATGAGATGCTTCATTACGAAAACTAGCCATGATGCATTACAGTTTACTTTGTCGTAAATTGGTTTCATAAGATTGAAAGTTAATATAGCGCCTTATTAATCCGCGAGCCTTGGAGTAGAAACATGTAATTCAGATTGATTTAACATTTTTCTGCATCTTGTGTTGAAACAGGACATTAGTGAAGCGATCATTCACAACTCTGCAATTCCTCCTAACCTCTCCAGGCCGACCGGACTGCAAATCACCCATTTTCAACATCCCTTCAACAAATGCTTTGAAAAACTCACTTTGATCTCTACTATAGAACCTTACTAACCCCTTTGTCTGAGGGTAAGTGAAAAGTGTTTGATCAGAGTTGAGAAATCCTCTTCCACCAACCAAGTCCTTGAAATATTGGTTATCGAAAATCACAGGAGTTGAATCAAGGTTCCCTGTCTTATTTTGATCAACATCTAGCGGGCATAGCTTGTCAAGCTCTAGTCTAAAACTGGGATCAATTGCAGGGTCGGGTTTTCCGCTACCGGATTGATTGTATAGCCTAAACATGATTGAAAAACATCGACCTTGGCCGATAGAGTGAGATCCTGAGAGTGCTACAAGGTCTTTGACAGTGAGGTTGAATCTTTGGAAGAGATCAATGAGAGTGCTTGCATTGGCTCTTGGACTTGGCATGATATTGTCTGAGTCTTCTTGACTTGCTGCTAAGCTGTCCAATCTTCCTAACTTCACCTCCCAATCTGGTCCTCCTGTCTGCAATGAAAGGGAGAGAAAAAAATTAGTACATTTGCATATGCAGTCTCAATAATGCTTCTAGTTTACATGGACAAAATTGTAAAAGCATATAATTGCAGATGATTGGTGAGCCGACTGGTGCCAACAAAGTTGGGATGAGTTAGTTCATAGTGAATGTCTTTGCATGTCATCTTTGTTTTAAAAAGTAATATATGGTAAACATTTTAGCAAATAATTTCACAGGTTAAAGATGACATTTTATTTACTTTAATCATTTACAATGATATAGTTACATGTCATAGACTTTCTTCATTCACCACCATCTGTCATTGGAGAAATCAAGTAAAGGTTGTTGGTTGTTTTTTACAGAAGACAAATATTTTTGATGTGGGTAAGTTTATGTCATGACTCATGACATGAACAAAGACAGGTATCACTACAGGGCATGCATGTTCCTATGATCTTACTGCTGGCTCAAGCTAAAAAAAATCAACAAATTTTGAATGCAAATATACATAACATTTCACCCTTAGAAAACGGCATACATCAAATAATAATTAGTTTCTCCAAAATTAATTCAATTTATTGAATAATAAAATAAGTAATCTCAACGTGTATATGTACATAACAAATTAAAATACTAACCATTGATTTTCTTGTTAACTGTTGAGATATCTGTGAAGTTTATTCACTAAAGTAATCACTTTAGAAGAGTCATATTCATAAATCATAAAATCTATATTTTTTTGAAAGATAGAGAGATAAATACAAACCAGTGCTACAGCATCTCTAGAAGCCATGATTATGATATCAGCACAAGAAACAACTCCAGGACAAGCCTTTTCTACAGCCTCCTTAACCTCATCAACAACTTCAAATGATCTAAGTGAATTTATATTTGAAAGGGCCAATTTCTCTCCAAGCATAGTTGGTGTATCATCAAGCAACATAGAAGCATCACACCCCTTCACAAATTCAACAACCCATTCAAACAAAGAAAAAAAAGTTTTTTAATAGAAAAATAATCAAATATATTTTTTAGTTCTCTAATTATCCAAACAAGCAATTGAACTAAAGTGGTTAACGAATTTAGACTCTTAGTTAAAGACAAATAGTTCTTAAATATCAAAATTCAAATTCTAACCGAAATAATCTTTGATCAAACGCCCGATCGAAGTCTGGATTACCAGAACTCCTCCCTCTGGAGATCAGTGGATTATGATAAAAAAAGTTCTATAATCTTGAATTTTGTTTTTAGTCTTATACCAACTTTTCATATCTACAAATTACAAAACTACATGCTTTTACTCATACTAAAAACATTCAATTTTGTAATTTGAAGTAACCACAAAGTAGATAGATATTCATAAAAGGATTAAGCACACACAAAAAAACGTAAATTTTATAGTAATTGAAAAGATTTTAATTCTAAAAAAAACTGATTGAAAAGATAGAATTTTGATGGTAAGAAAGAGTAAAGAGGAACATACATTAACAAAGCAATCATGAAATTGAAATCTCATAACAGAGGCAACACTTCTTGGTTCTCTTATAAGTGCCTTTCTCATAACATCTCTGACAATGGTTTCAGCTTTTGGACATGTTTTTGAGTAAAACCCAGGTCGAAGATCCGATGATGATGATGATGTTACTATGATTATGTTTATGATGAAGATCAGAAACAGAAACATGTTGATGATGGGTCGGTTGTTGGGAATCTGAAACATGGTACTACGTTTGTTGTTTTGTTTTGAACTATGAGTATGTTTGTTTGTGTGTGTGGAAAGAGGAGACACTAGACATAAGATTTTGTAACTTTCCTCTTTGATTTGAAGGATATTTTAATGGTAAAAGAAAAGATTGAGTGGCTATGTTACTATGTGTCATGCAATAATTGGTTGAGAGTTGCTACTATATTCCCACCCTTTTCTTGTAAAAACAAATCTGTTCCGATGTGGCCAATGAAAGTTGTTTCAATTGATAAGATATTGACTTGTCCGCAAGATTGCGGATACAACTCTCGCAGACAGCATGAGGACCTCTTTGATATGAGTGATCTATAAACACCTATGTTAACATCGAGCTTTAAGATCTGTCTTGACTTTGATGAGTTCACCTTAAGTTTCTTCCATAAAAGAAGAAAAAAGATTGTTCAAATGCACCATTTCGAAAAAGCAGAAATCATGAGTTTTTTCGGATGCACAAGTTTGAAGATGAAAAAAAAAATGTTTTTTTTGTGCATTTTAAATTGTGCATCATATCAATTTTTTTTGGGAAATTGTGTGAGATAACAAGAGCTCTTAATTGGTTCGCTTTGGATGTTTACAAAATTATTGAAATATAATTCCTCATAAAGAAGAAAGCAACATACAAGTTGCAACTAGGAATTTATTGTCTTTGGACTTAATTTGCACTAAAACACAAATTCCTAAATGTGCTAAAGTTTTCTCGGTACTTGAGGAAATTTGTGACTAATTTATAGTTTGATTAACAAATATGTGAAATCTGATTTAAGATTGTTTTAACGAATGATCAAATTCAAATGTGATAGAATAAATGATTTGAATAGAGAGAAAACCTTATTATAATTGAGGACTATCATATTAAAAATCGTTCAATACAATGACAAGCATGACAAAAAAAAAACAAACAATTGTGCATCCGATCGTTTTTTTTTTGTTGGAAATTGTGTGGTATAGAAAGAGCTCTTAATTGGTTCTTTTTGGTCGTTTACAAATTATTGAAATACCATCCCTTATATAGAAGAAAGCAACATACAAGTTGCAACTAGGAATTTATTGTTTTTGGACTTAATTTGCAACTAAGATAATTTGCACTAAAACTCAAATTCCTAAATTTGCTAAAGTTTTCTCGGTACTTGAGAAAATTTGTGACTAATTTATAGTTTGATTAACAAATATGTGAAATCTGATTTAAGATTGTTTTAACGAATGATCAAATTCAAATGTGATAGAATAAATGATTTGAATAAAGGGAAAGCCTTAATATAATTGAGGACTATCATATTAAAAATCGTTCGATACAATGACAAGCATGACAAAAAAAACAAACAATGTTTTTTGTGCACTTAAAATTGTGCATCCGATCGTTTTTTTTTTTTTTGGAAATTGTGTGGTATAAAAATAGCTCTTAATTGGTTCTTTTTGGTCGTTTACAAAATTATTGAAGTACCATCCCTCATATAGAAGAAAGCAACTTACAGGTTGTAACTAGGAATTTATTGTTTTTGGACTTAGCTTGCAACTAGGATAATTTGCACTAAAACTCAAATTCCTAAATTTTCTAAAGTTTTCTCGGCACTTGAGAAAATTTGTGACTAATTTATAGTTTGATTAATAAATATGTGAAATCTGATTTAAGATTGTTTTAAGTGAATGATCAAATTCAAATGTGATAGAATAAATGATTTGAATAAAGGAAAAACCTTAATGGAGTATAATTGAGGACTATCATATTAAAAATCGTTCGATACAATGACAAGCATGACAAAAAAACAAACAATGTTTTTTGTGCACTTAAAATTGTGCATCCGATCGTTTTTTTTTTTTTTGGAAATTGTGTGGTATAAAAGAGCTCTTAATTGGTTTTTTTTGGTCGTTTACAAAATTATTGAAGTACCATCCCTCATATAGAAGAAAGCAACTTACCGGTTGCAACTAGGAATTTATTGTTTTTGGACTTAATTTGCAACTAGGATAATTTGCACTAAAACACAAGTTTCTAAATTTGTAAATCCTTTTATGATATTTGAGAAAATGTGTGACTAATTTATAGTTTGGTAAAAAGTAGGGATGTCAATGTGTATCCATGGGTACAGGTAGTATGCTATCCATCTCCACATTGTTAGATAAATATGATACCCGTGCCCGCCCCATACCGTGTGCGGATATCCACCATACGGGTAATCTGCGGGTACTGAGGTATCCACGAGTATTCACGGATACCCATGAGTTTTTGTATTTATTTATTTTTTGATACAAAGAATACATTTTTTAATTACCAAAAAACTTCAACTTTTAAATATCAATACATAATTCATTCAAATTTCATAAATCATACCATAATGCATACAAAATTCATGATCTTACACAATCCATACAAATTCACCATACCATAATCCATACAAATTCTTGAAGTAAAATAAAAGTATAAACACATCCAAATTTCATATGCATTCCAAACTTTAATAACTTCACTTTGAGTCTACTTATGATTATAAAGTATTGGATTTGAAATGGAGATTTGATTGCACATATTTTGGCACTAGTTTTGATATGTTTGTGACAATTGTTGTTGGGATAATTTTTATTTTGATATATTCGTGAAACATGGTTTTGAGATGTGTTTTTGGAAGATTTTGATATTAATATGTACTCGATTTAGATTGGATTGAGATTTGGACTTATGATTATAAGTAGTAAATTTTCAATTGAGTTTTGACGGTAAATATTTTGACGTAAGTTTCGATTGGTTGTGAAAGATGGTTTTAGATGTGTTTTGAGAATCTCGGTTATAATGACGACGACCTATGTGCACCTAGTATGTGATTACGATTAGGGAGAGTTACCCATTAGATGGAGCTGCCCCTGTGGAAAGGCCACCATTAGGAGGAGAGGGCTATCAATAAGATGTAAACTCCCTAATTGAAAATGTTTTACATTTTGTCTTGAGTCGAGAGAAAAGAGCTATCCATTAGATGATGCTACAACTAAGAGAAAAGGCAACTCTTAGTAGGAAAGAGCTATCAACGAGATGAAGCTAGTTCTCGATTCACGCTTTGATTATTTTCACTAGAATTGAATTTCTATACTTTCTTTAAAGTTGATTATTTTGGTATTATTAAATTGATTCTGATTTTATATTCTATTTGAATTTGATTATTTTGATTCCTTTTCATTATACCCGATTTCGATATTTCTTTTGAAGTTGTTGATTTGGTTTCACCTCTTTACGACATTGGAATTTTGATATAGTCTTGTTTGGTTTAATAAATTTACAAAGCTTTCTGAATTTTCATATATACACTTGATTGTGAATTTTCATGCGTACAAACAATTGCGGATTACTTGAATTTTATATGGTTACTAGTTTTGTAATTGATATTAGATTTGAGGAAAGTTAATTATTCGTGCCCTTGTGTATTTCCCTTCTAGTTGGTGGTGGTTGTTGTCTCCTCACTAAGTCTTTGTGACTTACCCCTTATATTTTTTTTTTTTTTTCAGATTCAAAGTCAATTGCGTAGAAAGCTTCTAGCAGAGTTAAAGATCTATCAATGTCACTCTTTTGGTAGGTCTCATATGTGTATAAATTGAATGGTCGATGATCTGCAACTATTGGTAGTCTAGAAATGTTTTGTTTTAAGTTGTACAAACTTCTAGTTATGTCACTTTGAGATTCTGGCTGATAATACAAGTTTATAGACATGATTCATATCTTAGAAAATATTCAAAATACAGAGGATACTCTGTCGAATTCAGTGGATATCATTTTAAGTGAAAGTCAATTTGGAAGTTGTTTAAATTATAGTATGTCAAGTGTCATCAATAGGCTTGCCAGACTAGGATGTTCTAGTTCGTGCGCCGGTCACGATTGTGAATTTTGGGTCATGAAATATAACCTACAAATAAAGAAGTTCATTGTTAGCCGAGATGTTGAAGTTAATGAAAATGCTAGCTGGAATTAGAATGAAGGAAAAGTTGAGAGAAGCAACATTACCATTTCAATACCACTATCAGACATAGAAGACATAGCAGGAACAACTAAAGAACCAGGTACGCCACCTTCACCTCCTCAACAAGAAACTTCTTCATCGTAATCTACTCCAACAAGAGTAAGATCATTGGTGGATATATATATATATATATATGAAACTTTTAACTTGGCCAAACATGAGCCTAAAAACTATGAAGTGGCGTCAAAACCAGAATTGTGTGCCAAAGGCAATGGATGCAAAAATCTAAGACTAAGAAAATCTCTGAATGGGCAAAAGAAAGCTCGAGCATGGTACACAAGAATTGATTAGCATTCCATCAATCGAGGATTCAGGTAGAATAAGATTTGAGCTACTACGAAGTACAAACTATGCTTGAAGTTACCGAAATATGCATCAAGGAGTGTTAAAATGTACTGCATATTTCGAGAATTCTCTAGAATGCATTAGTAACTTATATAATGTTAAGAATTGATGTACATGTCTAGATTTCTCTAGAATAGTTTAGTAGATTTTAGATTAAATTAATACTACACATGTAGTAGGAAATGTCATGAAGAATCTAGAAAGAAACATATAGAATATGACATCCACACTAAATAGGCAAGCATGTAATCATTTGTAATCAATCCAATTTGGAGAACAATACAAACTATTCTTGCATCAAGTCCTCACACTAATCACTACTATATTTGAACTATCAACTAAAACCTTCTACACTATCCAGCTACACTCTAAATTGATACTACTACACTCTAAATTAATACTACTACCTAAAATACTAACAAATAGAAACCAATTTTTTTTTACCAATTAAGTATTTGGATAGGAACTTCATGCACATAATTTCGGGTTTCTTATACATTGTTGGAATTGATTATACTTAGTACAAGAATAAATTCAAGAAACTATGATAACGATATGCTGAAGTACATATTAATGTGTATTTTTGAAACATGAGATGTGGAGCAAATTGTGACCATTGAAACATGAAGGATCAAACCATGTTTTGTAGCACAAGGCCGCAACGCCAATGACTAAAAGACTGGATTCAAAATGGACCCTAGTGCATAATTCTCATCACAATCGATCATGTCATGCCATTTATATAACATTCCATATACATTAAATGATGTCATGGAAGCTAGATAGAGTAAGATAAACTCAGCATCATATATCACAATTTACATAACAGGTATGATTCAGTTTCATTTTTGTGAAAGTAAAGGGACAGATCTTATTTCAGTTGTAATTAAAGAGCCAAAACTCAGTTTGAAAGCACAACCTTTATGCTCGTACAAGCTATGAAACACTGACAGAGATACGATATTGACACTAACGCGTCAACACTAGTAAGAGTTTGATTGAGAAAATAAATTAATTGAATGGTATCAGACACTTGGACACACCTTCGATAAAAAGTTTCAATGCTAACAAGTTTTTCCAATGAATACAAAGAGGAGAATGCAACTACAGCTGGTTAAAAACAGGAGTAGAAGTAAAGGAATAATTGAATAGACAAACACAATTACTATGGTTAAATTCAAAATGAACACATTTTCAAGCACCCCATTCAAGTTTTTCACTTCACTGGAAGATTGATTATTTGCCATAAAAACAATCAAAATCAGTGTCCTAAAAGGAATGGAGAAACATACAGCTTTAGCTTTGCCATTCATAGAGCAAAGCAATCACAAACCAAATATTCATACAATCTATTATTATAAACTGATAACAATTCCAAGTATGAGCCTAAACTAATTTCCATATCACCGGTCAACAATTGTAATATTTCAAAGTATCAAACACGAGATAGATCTCTTTATAACTGCATCTGCTGTACTCGGACCAAATTATCACAAGCAATGCAAGAATTATTGTTAATGTAAAACAAATAAAAGTCAATGAAACCAGCCAAGTTTCCACTTCAAATTATTAATTCACTGCAGTGATACCATAGCAGAACATAGGTATGTCACTAGATTGGAGTAGCAGTAACAAGAAAATCAAATTCATACTAAACAATCAAAACCCCTAGGGAGATACTCCAGATACAATCAAAATTCATTCTCATGGAATAGCCCCAAATTGACATAACGTCTGCATCTTTCAACTCATTTGAGATTTTGCTGGCAAACAACATTGTACGCGTCATGTTTCCTCACCAAAATCCTACAAGAAGCCAACAGTTAAATAATGATAAAGCAATGCAAAACATTAACCATATATTTGCCACTAAGGTTGGAGCGATAAGGAGGTCATAGATTTAACTTTGCCAACTAACAGTTAAAAACTAAAAACTAATGTTTGTCATAAAAATTGAGTTCACTTTGTGCCTTTCATTATATTTTTGAAATTTTGTAATTGATGGAACTTCTCAAAGTAAAGGCCTTTCATTATATATATTTATGATGGATACAAAGTGGGGACTTTGCCTAAGTTTTATGCATCTATTTTTTTTCCTGTTGATTCTTATCTGATTTAACAAGTGGATTGCCTTACACTGTGAATAATTATTTATGTGCATAGCAGGGAAAAACAAAGCATTGAAAAATCCAAGTTGGAGTCTGTCAAGGGAAAAACAAAGCCTAAAACACAATGAGACCAGTGACCTTTGAAAAGGAAAAAGCACAAGTGGCTTGCATTTGGTAGTATAGAAGATAAAAATCCTCAGGTAAAACAGAAATTAAAAAAGAGACAGACTTTCAACAATACTAACAAGTTTTAGCGGATAAGCCATCACACAATCTATTATTATAAACTGAAAAGGATATTAAAGTAACATCCATAAAGGAACATAAATTCAAACAAGTAATATGTGGAAGAGAAACTCACTTTCAATGAGTCGAAACCAAACTTTCAACGTAATCCCATGCTTCAAACCACAACATATTTTTATTAGTAATTTCAATTTTCTCTACTCTATCATCTCTGCAGTTATAGATAAATGCCTCGTTTTCTTCATTGTTTGCCAATATTAGTTTATCACCATTCTCAGAAAGATACAATGGCAAAAAATCCAACAATGTAGACTCCATTGTAAAATCGCAGTAGCATGAAATGAAATTCTTATAAGTAATTTTAAATAATTGAATCCAAGACGCCTGAACTCCAAAATCCTTCATTTGCCATATAATAAAATATGTTTCCTCAAAATCATGACCAAAACAAAGACAATCCATCAAAACCGCAAGCTTTGGCTGATAACTTGACACCTTATTAAAACCCCGAGGTAGCAACAATTGAGTGTATGTCTCAGTTGAGAGATCAAGTGAAAGAATAACATACTTCTCAGGAGTAATACTACTATAATTTATATTAGCATAATCTAAACCAAAGTAATCGTGAAGGGCCAACCAGTTAATAGTACTACTAAAATACACACCATTTTGAGTACTAACAAACTTGTAAAGTGGAAGCACCGGAAAACATTGAATATTTCTCCAATAATTATCCTTTAGACTGAAAACTTTCACCACACTTCTTGCATTACCACTCTTTAACTCTATATCAAACGCTACCAGCTTATAAGTTCCATTCAAGTTATCATAACCAAAAGAGAACTGAAAATATTCTCGAGAGGCTAAAACAAATTCAGATTTAGTTCTCGTGGCTGGGTTCCATAAACATAGCCGTGAACCATCAGAATGTATCCATATCAAAACACAAGCATATCAATCCATTGCATGAACCAATGACCAGCCAATGACAGGAGCCATTTTCGTTGTTCAATCGATAGTAAGGATCGTAGTGAATTGTGGTCAATGAATTCTTGAGTAAAAGAGAAATAGGTAAGGTGGTATAAGTACTCTCAACACTATTGAAATTATATTGTCGTGCAATTACCATGAGGTTAGGGTTACGTGCGGAATTCTTGAGATGCATTTGAACGAAATGGGGATCAGAGATGAGAGTGTTGTAAAACTTGTTGACGCACCTGAATCGCATAATAGGTTTCACTGGGAGAAGGGATAGTATTTCCGTCATCAGTTCGTTCGGGAGGACCGACTGATGCCGGTCGTCCATAGCTTCCTCCGTTGATCCTTAGAACCCTAACCACCGAAACCAAACAAGCAACCAAGTCTTTAAATTAATATATAATACGATTTCTCTAAACGACACAAATACCCCCTTTTAGTTTGATAATAGACACACCTCTCTTAAATTTTTTTAAAATAGATAAATACCTACCTTTGAAGCTTAACACGGTTTCCTACTCCCTCCGTCTAAAAAAAACTAGTCGTTTGTGCACGATATTTAAGTAAACTAGACTTCGACCCGTGCGATGCACGGGTTGTTTTAGAAAGTCATAATTAAAACACACTGCACATCTAAAAAATGTAACATAGACTACACCTTAACTTCAAAACACCATTTAAAAATGGCTCCCTCATAACATCCCTACACAAACATCATGTCTTTGATGATATCTCTTATATCAGTAAATTATGTCTTTGCAGTCTAATATAAAGTTTAACCTTGCATATTTCCCTAGTCATGAATGTTACCCAATGTGAGCATCTTTCAAAAGTGCACCGTCTACAAAAAGAATGCAGGAAAAATTAATTAAAACAAAGAACAAATTAGCAAAACAAAAAGCAAATACATGGTTCAAAAATAAAATAGAATAGAAAATTGTAAAAGAAAAATCAACATAAATTGCTGCTTCGTTGAACTTACGGTTTTTTTTTGTTCCTGTTCATACTCTCTGGTCCAAGAATTAGCATTTAGGGGGATTAATTTTATTTAGTTATTAGTTAGAATATGATTAAATTCTTCAAAAAAAAAGTAGAATACGATTAACGAAAAAGATACATAATATAGAATCCATTGACTACCTTCATTCCAATTTTGGTGTGTTGAATCTCTTAAATAATGAACATTACTACTTTGCTGTTAAAAAACACACACAACAATGAGTTGTGAGCAACAAATTTGTAGATAGAAAAATTAACAAATGAATAAAAATCAAGTTGACGTAGATTGTTCTGTCCGACACAATATTGTATTTGACCGTCACAATAAGCCGAGGATAATTAAAAGAAATCCAACATTATAAATGGTTCTCCAAAAAATCAAAAAAAGATGCAGAGAAAAATCAGAGGGAAAGTGGCATCAACGATGATATGAGAGAACCAAACCATAAGGAAAGTCACATCAACAGCCATAAGAAACATCATTTTCAAAAAATAAAATGAGAATGAGAAGTAGAAATAGTTCAAGAACATACCAAATAACACATAAGCCATAAATATCTAATCTGCATGGCTTGTCTGCTGCCACGCCTATTATAAAGTATCTCAGTGGTTGAAACCTTATTTTAGATTAAAGACAAAAGCAGAACAACTAAATAATTGTTACTTTGCAGAGCTTAACAGGACCACCATATCAAAGTAAAAAAATAATTCACACTACACTATAAAAGTTCAAAGTAACAAATAAAATAGGAAAAGAAATCGAGAATCTAATGTAGAAGAAGATGAAGGTACAAACCTTGTGCAACAGAGACACTCATATTTAGTAAAAAAAATCCAAACAGGAGCAGAACAATGATGAATTTTAGAGATAATCTGTCTATAACAACCGCATAAACAGCATGCCTTCAACAATCTATTTATCTGCATTTTGTAGGAACTTAGCAAAAATAAATGAATGCTTTGAACTGATTCATATAAACTGTCAATTGCAAGAACATGCTAATATATAATATCAAAACAAAACAGAATAAGCACCATTACCTTATCCTCATATTCTCAAAACCTGCAAAAGAAAGTTCATTTCTGAAAAATTACCTTTTTTTATTTTTTGAATCATGTATGCCTGCAGTTACTAATTTATGTGTTGAAGTTGTTAATTGCTGAATTATATTTGGGGAAAGAAAGAAAGTGGGGGGCGGTAGTGGGGTAGTGGCAAATAGGAGTTCTTGTTTTCCTTCTCTTTAATTGCATATCTCATTTGACGGTTAATTGCTGAATCAGATTTGGGAAAAGAAAGAAAGTGGGGGGCGGTAGTGGGAAATATGATTTCTTGTTTTCCTTCTCTTTAATTGCATATATGTTTTGGAATCAAACATGTAGACATCATAAACATTAATGTCGTATTGGCAAATCATTGGATCTAGACCATCTTCAACCCAGTTTGTTATGAAACGATCGGAAAAAAAAAACAAAAGAAAAGGTGCAAAAATTACACCAATTTAAGTTATTAACTTTATTTTGTTACCAAATAATATTACCAGTTTGTGTTTTCGAATTCCTTCTTTCTCAACCTTCATATTCGATTACATTCATGTTAAAAGAATAACTAAAATAAGCAAATTGAAAATAGTAAACATGTTTCAAAAGTCAAAGTGAGAAAACAAAGTAATGTTATAATCTAGTGTAGTGATTTTTGCAAATAAAAAGGCAGAATAAATAACTTCAAGTAATTAATATAATATAGGAGAAACAAAGAGGTAGACAAAATTATACTAAAAAGTGAAGTTTCTAGTGATAAAATTATCATCTGAATTAGTCATATTATCAACAATTTTAAAGATGCAACTTTAATATCGTAGCACTTAGTAAGCGTACACTAAATTCAAACTGAACCTAACCGCAAGGGCTGTTAAATCTATAAAAAGGAAAAACAACTGTTATGTGGTAACTGAAAGAAAAAAATAATAAAAAGGATCTGCTATGTGGTAATTGAAAGAAAAAATAATAGTGAAAAGGAACCGTTACTAATGAAAAGGAACTGCTATCAAAAAAGGAATTGCAAAGACGTTAGTGGCTTTTAAAAAAATGACATTTTCATGTGCTACCTGATTCAATTCCTTGCAGACCTTTTTTTTCATAAAAATTAATTAGGTCCGTCAAAAAGGGCGGGGTTATGGTTATTAGGTTCAATTGCATGATGGTGAGAGAGATGAAAGTGAGTGAGAAATGATTTAGGAATTGTGAGATTGAAAGAAAGAGGACCCGAAATTTGTGTTGAATACATAACATTGAAGCAATTGCATATCATAAAAAATATCAGTACCTTGGTGGTAAGAGTTGTGATTTGGAAACATGTGGTTCCTGGTTCGATTCCCACCAAGAGTTTTTTCATAAATTTTTTTCAAAACCAAAAATTAGGGTTAGGTCAAGACTACCTAACATTTAGTATTACTAGACTCTAACCCGTGCGATGCACGGATTTTGTAGAGCTTCATATATAACTATCAAATGACTATAGTATTACTTTTATAGTTATATTCAGTATTATGTTATCAAACTATCTCAAAAAGTAACAAAAATAAAAGATGGACTGCAATAAAAATGACAAATCAAAAAAAAAAATATATACAAAAGCTAGCACCAAGAAATTGATCCTAACCGCAAAATTGTTAATCGAAAGAAAAAAAATAAGGAAAAGGAATTGTTATTTAGTAACCGAAAGAAAAAAAAAATAAAAAGGAACGTTACGTGGTAATTGAAATAAAAAATAATAATAATAAAAAGGAACCGCTAATAATGAAAAGGAACTACTATCAAAAAAGGAATTGCAATGGCGTTAGTGACTTTTATAAAAATGACATTTTCATGTGTTATCTGATTCAATTCCTTGCATATTTTTTTTTCATAAAAATTAATTAGGTCCGTCAAAAAGGGTGGTGTTATGGTTATTAGGTTCAATTGCAAGATGGTGAGAGAGATGAAAGTGAGTGAGAAATGATTTAGGAATTGTGAGATTGAAAGAAAGAGGACCCGAGATTTGTGTTGAATACACAACATTGAAACAATCACATGTCATAAAAAACATCAGTACCTTGGTGGTAAGAGTTGTGAATTGAAAGCATGTGGTACCTGGTTCGATCCCCATCCGAAGTGATTTTCCGGCGGTGGCAGTTACGGCGGCATGTGTTGTTGAAGTGGCAGTTGCAACGGTGGCGGGATGT
The DNA here is from genome assembly GCA_018208015.1 of Medicago ruthenica. NCBI lineage: Eukaryota > Viridiplantae > Streptophyta > Magnoliopsida > Fabales > Fabaceae > Medicago > Medicago ruthenica. The sequence continues at coordinate 15,833,346 of CM031374.1, read as the reverse complement.
TGTTATTGGGGTCACCGGCGGCGGTGAAAATGAAGTTGAATCGCATGATGTGTGTGAATGACGTTCAATTCGTGTTCAAATGATGTTGGAATTCAGGGTTGTGAGAATGACTTAAAGCGAACTCGCATTTGTGCTAGATAAATAAAATGAAAGCAACTATAAGTCACAAAAACTTTAGTGATCTAGTGGTAATGGTTGTGATCTACCAGAACTTGGTCTGGGGTTCAACTCTCAGCAGGAATTGTTTTATAAGTGTATAATAATGGAAAAAAATATAATAAATGTTGCATTTGTATTATAGAGTGACAATTATTTTGAGACAGAAAAAAATGTCAAAGAAACAATTATTTTGAGACGAAGGGAGTACCTGTTAAACGTTAAAACAAAAAACTCTTTTTTTTATTTTATATAAAGAAAAACATGTTCGTTTCCATTGATGATGACTATATCATTTGTTGATGGAATTATGCAGGGGTTTAAATCAATAGTGTTTGATTCAGTTCATGTTATTCAAATGTTTTTATCAACATAGTTTTGCTTCCTTTATGATAAGTTAATCAATATAGAACAAATATTATCAAAATAAAAATTGAAAGAAAAACACAGTGTCTCTGAAGCAAATGTCGGTAGTGACTTTCATGCTAAGAGTAGTGAAATGTAGGAAGGTGTGACCTAAACGCAGTGAAGCAATGACCTCACTATGAAGAAGATGACATCAATATGAAAATGAGGACAAGTGAAGGGATGCCCACGCTTGGAATGAAGACAATCCACGACATCCGACGGCGATAAGCAAAGGACTTGTTGCACTAGGGTTTGTGAAGGATAGGAAAGGCTTAAGTTACTTCAATGTTGTTTCAAACAAAATGAATTGCAAAGGCAAAGCAAGACAAATTTCCATAAAAATAAAAAAATACCAATAATCATGTGGTTGGGTTTGTAGTCTGATTAGTCTATTTAAAAATACCTCTAAGGTCTCCCTTAAGGATCTTATCAAATAGACTCCTCTTTAGTAACACTGTTAGTTTCTCCGTTAGGAAACAAAACTGAATTTATTTTAAGAGCACAAAGACATAATTTCAATTAGAAATGTCCGAATTCGTCAAAAGTGATGGCGTTTTCTTGAAAACGTCTTTGGAATCGATCCCAACTAGAAGAAATCTTGTTTTGCGACATGTTATAGATCTGAAAAGTTCAACAAATTGCACCTATTGTGATGCCTCCGATGAAACTTATACTCATTTGTTCTTGCACTTCCGAGTGACTTCCAAGGTTTGGAGTAAAATTTTGGGTTGGCTTGGAATTAATTTTATAACTCCTCAAAACTTGTTCAATCATTTAGAATGTTGGAGTGGTGATGTAGGTAACATGAAAGTGTGAAAGGGATTTTTGTTACTTTGGCATGCTAAAATTTGGGTGATTTGGAAATCGAGAAATTAAAGGATTTTCAAAATTACTTCAAAGGAGATTAAAATGTCCTCTCGGCTGTCGTTTTGCTGCTTTAGGTTTTTCGGATGCCCTGGGTAGCAGCTTCTTCTTGCGTGTGTTTTGCTGTTTTGTATTTTTGTGTTGGTTGATTGGGTTGGGTTATTCTGTAGGTCAGTCGAGGCCTGTGTGTCGCTGGGTGGTTGTATGGGTGTTGCGCCTGTATACGGCGCCCGTTTTTTGTGTTGTTCATCTTTTGTCGTTGGCTTTTGTGCGTCTTGTGCCAGCTGTGCGTTAACATATTTGCTGGTTAAAAGAAGAAAAAAAAGGCCTCGCTTTTGGTTTTGGTAGAATGTATTACATTTAACTAATATTTTAACACCATGCATCGGACATTAAAGAACTGCAAACTACTAACTGAGAACAAATTCAAATTAGCAAACTCAAAACAAATTACTAACTGAGAATTAAATGAATATCCTAACTAAAAAGGAATTTTAATAGACAATAATAGCACATTCTAACGATTAAAATTACGCTCTAGAGTGTTGCATCGACACTGTCAATTGCAGGCTGCCCGATCTGTACTTCACTTTCCAGAATGCCACTTGTACATACAAGGAGTATTATCTGCAAAAGTTAGATTCATATAAGCCCATAAATTTAAATTTAACAAGTCATCATTTAATTCGATCAATAGTATCATTGAGCAAGTAAAGAAAAGGAAAAGGGATAGTTGAGAATGTGCTAGTCTTCATTTAAAATCAATAATGCAATGGTTAAGGATATGTTTCATTTGATGGTGTTGAAATTTATAATTAGTAGTAAGAGGCCAATAGTGTAATTCATAACTTGCTAACTATAAATTATCAAGTTCAATACAGGCTACTGTTAGAGGCCATCAAGTACCGATTAATTCTAGTAGGTCACATATTAGACATTGATAGCAAGTTGAAATTAATCAGGGATTATAAAGTAAGAAACCATTAAACATTGATAGGTTCAGAAAAATCTATCAAAGTTATTATAGATGCACTGATGCTTTGAGAATGTTGGCAAAGAAATCTATCAAAGTTATATAGATGCATAATCAAACAACTTCAGAAAAATATCATTAAAAAATCTCAGCACGAACATAATCATTTATCTCTAACCATCAATTGTTATTGCGTTAGACAGCAAAAAGCTCACTTTAGAAGAAGTAAATACTGAACATGACACTATGATGCATGATATTTAACTACTAACTATTTATTCGTGAATGAAGGGTACATAATTCGAACAATGGAAGCATGTAGCTTCTTAAGTTGTTCACTGGAACTGACCATCCCCATGTTTGGACAAACTTCAATCATGTGATTAGCTGACACAAAACAAGGGAAACAAAGGGAAATGTGTAAAATTTCAAAATTACAACAGTACTAAGATAAGAATTGAAAATCCTCAAAGAGATGTTAAAGTTTTCCTTCTAAGACAAGTGTTGTAAGAATCCAACAAACTACTTGCAAAATGCAGATATTGAAGCTAGTGTTGTCAAGTAGCGGTTATAACAGTACTAACGCAATTTGAAAAAATCGTCATTGTTCTATGATACGCTAATTAGTACAAATTGTTGTTAAACAGCGGCGCTATAACACTATGGCATGGTGGATTTTGAACAAGCCTCCATTTTCCGCAATTCACAATTGACAACAATGATGGAAGCACAAGTAAATAAAAAAGGCAAAGTTGCAAACGACATAGAAGATCAAAAGGAATTCAGCAGAGTCCAAAACATACAACATTGAGATGTTTTTCACAATTTTTGTGATTGAATAAGGCCAAAATAAATTGCAACAAAGAAATTTAAAAAACTGAAGCTTCTGGGAAATAAACTACCAAGTGTAGAGTTGTGCATTTAATACTCCTTTTTTTGGTTTACTCTTAAAGGTCCTTAAAATGTGATGGTCTCAAAGATTTTGTGCTAATTGTTCTCACAGGTTGCTTCTAACTTGAGATAAAATATTGTGTTTTTGTTCTAGTAGTACTAGTACAATCTCCCCCCCTCTCTTTGTACGTGCTTGAATGTGTATAAAAACTTGCTCTAGTCTTTTCCCTAGCATCTCAATTCTATTAATGTATCATCTTCCCAAATCAAGGACTATTTCATTTTTCCTATAAGGACATTTAAGAGTGAATGAATTTTTCACTGTGTGAATTGTCTTCTAGCAAATTACCTTGAAATAAAGCATGAAAATGAAGACAAATTCTTACCAATATAAACAAGCTAAATGGCTAAGCCATTACAAAAAATATTTGCAGTCTATTGTTATATACTGACAAAGATTTTATAGCAACAATCATGAAGAAACATAAATTAAAAAAAAAAAATACATGGAAGAGAAACTCACTTTCAATGAGTCGAAACCAAACTTTCAACGAGTCGAAACCAAACTTTCAACGTAATCTTTAGCCCACGACCACAATATACTGTTGTCAACTTCAATTTTCTCTACTCTATTGTCTCTGCAGTTATAGATAAATGTCACCTCATCTTCATCATTTACCAATATCAGTGTATCACCATTTCTCAGAAAGATATAGTGGTAACAAATCCAACCCTTTAAACTTCTCGACCATTGCATAATCGTAGTAGCATGAAAAGAAACTCTGATAACTAATGTTAAATAATCGAATCCATGACTCGTGAAATCCAAAATTCTTCATCTGCCATATCACAAAATGAGTTCCCTTGAAATCATAAGAAAAGCAAAGACAATCCATCAAAACTACAAGTGTTGGCTGATAACGTGGCACCTCATCAAAACCCCGAGGCAACAACAGCTGAGTGTATGTCTCAGAGGAGAGATCAAGTGAAACAATCACATATTTCTCAACAGTAACACTACTGTCTTTCCAACAAAAATCATAATTTGAATCAAAGTAATCGTGAAGGGCCAACCAGTTAATAGTACCATTCAAATACACACCATTGTTCTTATCACGATAAATCCAATAAAGTGGAATAACAGGTAAACATTGAATATTTCTCGAATATTCATTCCCCAAGCTGAAAACGTTGACAACACTTCTCACAATACCACCCTCCCTATACACACGGAATGCTACCACCTTATAAGTTTTAGTCGAATTATCATAACCAAAAGCGAACTTAAAATTACTAGGCAAAGAGATTGAAATTCTTCTAGAGTAAGTCCTCGTGGCTAGGTTCCAAAAAAAGAGCGAATCATAACTGCCGGAGCAATGAATATCAATCAAGCATAGCAATCCATTGCATGAACCAACAACCCACCATCTTTGGTAATTATCGTCAAATCGATGGTAAGGATTTTCATGAAGAGTGGTATGATTCGGATCGCTTTGAATTAAACTAGAAATAGGGAAAGTTATGACTCTACAATCCCTACAATTGGGATTGTCTTGCCACATTAGTGCAAGGTGCGGGTTTCGTGATGATTTTTTGAGATGCATTTGAATGAAGTAAGGCTCGGAGATGAGAGTATTGAAAAATTTGTTAACACACCTGAATTGTATAAGATGTTTCACGGGGAGCCATGAGATGACTTCCACGATGAGTTCATTAGGGAGGATCGCCGTTGACGCCGACGACATCGTTTCTTCTTCAATTGAGCAGTGATTCTTCTCTTCAAGTTTAACCCTAACAGCCGTTTTAGAGTGAAGCATAGAATTTGAATCTGTGCGTTTATATAGAATCAATCAGTGCCTTCGAAATACCTTTTTTTTTGCTAAAAAAGTTATAACAATAATAGTATTGTCTTTCTGATAAAGACTGCTTTTTTACAGAATCAATATTGTTTTTGTTTCACTAAAATAATCGGTGTTATTAAACTCTTTAAATTATAAGAACAAGAATAAAGGAGAAAGAGATGATTATATTATTTTCTTTTTGATATACAATTATGTTAGATGTGATCTCTGACTGTTTACAGAGAAGATATGACTTGAGAGATAAATAAAAGCAAAAGTGTGACTTAAGAGATAAGTACGATGTCGCTTAGAAGATAAGTATAATGGTTTGACTTGATCTATAGTATGACCCAAAATACAATAGCTAAATGAATATTCACTTATAAATTGATAACAATTAGTACTTTTTTACATTAGTAAAATATAATGTGCCACGTGGCATGAAATAATTAGGTCACATGTATGAATTAATTTGTCTTTCAGTGTGCCACATTCATGAAATAATTGGTCCACGTGACACTCCAAGAGTTTTTAGTTTTTTCTACTATATATAATAATATAATAAAATCGTACTTACAAAATTCATAATTATCCTTTTTTAAACTTTTGATGTTCTTAATTTTTATGTGTCTAATGATCATTTTGCAAAATATAAAACTAATTTATTCATATTTTTAAAATTAGTTTTTAGTTTATCACTTCTAAGCCTAACTAATTCCCATGTATTTAAAAAAAAACCCAATTTATTATCATCATAATTGTTCCCAATTCCACACTGCAAGTCTAACTAATTTCATATAACAAATCCAATTTGTTATCATGATAATTACGAACAAGTTTCTTTCCAATTTCACACAACAAATTAAATCTAACTAATTTCATATAATGAGCCAATTTATTATTAGGATAAATACAGAGGAGTTTATTATCAGATTACCTTTAATTTAGTTTATTTTTCTTTGTTTATCACTTTCAAACCAAACCTAAAACTAATTCTTTATATTTTACAAATAAAAAAAAATCTGATTTGTTTCCTCTTTCTTCTCCTTATTATCTTGTTCCCTTTATCTACTACTACTACAATAAGAAAATCGTACTCCAGCAAAATTTCATAGCTATCATCTGTTAAACTAATTCCCTATATCACTAATTTCATGGGCTTCATGATCAATCTTCTATTAAATAATAAGAAAACGCATTGTATTATGGCATAAATATAGGGAAAAAGTTTATTCTACTTTTTTATGCCATAATTATAGTAAATAGTTTATTCTCATCCATTTTAATCTCTTAATCTCAATAATATGCATATGAAAAAAAATTAATAGAAACACTACATTAATGTTGATATTTTAAAATAATGATTAGATTTCAAAATCTCAAAAAAAAATAAAAAAAATTCTCATATCGGAAACTTAAAAAAAAAAAACTCTCATATTGTATACATATAAAATTCGATTTTGGAGATACAAGCACATAAAAAATAAAAAATAAAAACTCATAGATTTGTGTCATTGACCTCTAACTGATGTGGGAGAAAGGGTGGGAATATACTAGGTCAGGGTCGGGCTTTATAAGGCCTGAGTCTGGCCTACTATAAAAAGTGTAGGGCTGAGCCTGTCCTTTGGCATGTAATAGGCCAATTTCCAATGTTTGGGCCAGACGTTTTTAAAGGCCTATCAAACCCGAAAGCCTATTTAAAATCCTACTTTATATTAAGGTCTATACTCACAGTCTTCTAAGTAGGGCTTTTTTTTTTTTTTAAGTTTTAGAGGCGATCTTCGTCAAATAAACGACAAGAATGTTGTAAACATGAATTTTTTGCATAAAATAATAGTTCAAATTATTATGGTCAAAGTTAAAGAAGTTGATAGGATGAAAGGAACCGAGAGCATAAAATGGATGGTAGGATTTCTATGCTATGCAACTATCTTCTAAAATTTACTAATATTAATTTTTTTTAAATAGAAAGTATTTTCTTAAATTTAATAAATATTAATGTATTATTATGCCAATGTAAAATTTCATCTTTACTTAAAATATTAATTACTTAGACATATTGAAAATATCAATATTTATTTTTAATTATATATAGGCCAGTCTATTAGGCTTGATAGGATTATTTAAATGTCCAAGCCTGTCCTATTTAAGTAAATAGGCTTTTTAAAAAGTCTAAGCCTAGATCATTTACTAAAATGACTAGGCCGGACCGGGTCTTAAATAGGCCTAGGCCATAGGCCCCTGTCGAACGGCCTGGCCTATTCCCACCCCTATGTGGGACTATAAAACACCCACAATTAAGCTTTAGTTGAAACACTCTTCTCCAAGATCATATTTATACAATATACATGAGTTGGGCCTAGTACTCCAAAAAACCTCAAACCACTGAATCATAAGCTTTATCAAAATCAACCTTGAAAATCATGCATTCGCGCTTCGACCTCTCAGCCAAATCTACCATTTCATTAACAATCAACACCCCATCCATCAAGTGCCTCCGTTTCAAAAAAACGACTGTGACATAAAGATAATCAAATTAATTCATCACCTTTGGTAATCTTGAAGCCAACACCTTAGAGGGTAATTTATAAAGACTACCCAATAGTGAGATCGGTTGATAGTCCTTCAAAATAGGATAATAAACTCTTTGGAAGTCTCTCATTTGCATGAAATTGATCGAACATAATTCGGATTTCATGCTTCACAAGATACCAAAACACTTTGAAAAAGAGAAATTGAAGCCATTCGGACCCGGACTTTTGTTGCCATCACTTTCTTTCACCAGCAATTCAATATCCAACAAGGTAAATGTGTCAATCAATGCTTTATTATTTTCCTCAGAAAAAGTAGCAAAGGTTACCCCATCCAATGTAGGCTGTATCCAAGGAATATCTGCCACTTGATTAGCAAAATAATCCACCACCACACGCCTCACCTAGGTTGGTGAATCCACCCAAACACCCCCCACCTTAAGAGCCTTAAGAGAATTACAGTTTTTTCTTACTTTCACACACCTATGAAAATACTTTGAATTCATATCACCCTCTTTTAACCATTTCAACCTCGATCGTTAAAACATCATCGAATCATTACTTCTCAATAATCTCCATAATTTCACAAACTTTACCTTCCTCATTCCCACTTCCTCTTGAGACAACATCCCCGCTTCACCTCTCACTTCAAAATCCACAATATCCTCCACCAACTTCGAAATCTTTGAACTCATATCCCCATACTCATCTTTATGCCAAATTCTTAGCTCATCCTTCAAACGCTTCAACTTTGACTTCAACACCACCTCCATCCACCCCGTTGTACTTTGACCCATCCACCACCTTTTTGAACTCCCGATTTTGCAACCAAAATTTATTAAAATGAAAAAGGTTGTGGACCTCGATCACATACACTCGCCTTTAGCACCAAAGGGCAATGATCCGAATATCTCTCTAGAGCACCCACAACACAACATTCCCTCAATAATTAACCTATTCTTCTGAAAACAAGTACTTTATCAATCCAAATCATTGTGCACCCATTAGGATGACACCATGTAAACCTCCTCCCAATAGGACTAACATCCTCCAACTCTAATGCTCCTAAGAAAACATTAAAAATATTCATTTACGATAATTTTCCCGAAGACATCTCCTCATTCACATCCCTTCCACACAACAAAACATATTAAAATCTCCTAGAAAATACCAAGCTTCATCCCCAAACGTGGACTTAAGCAACAAAAGCATCTCCCACAACCTCCTATTTTCCGAAATACTACATTTTGAATAAATATTAACCACTAAACACCTTTTTTAAGAATCCCCCATTCCGAGCATACTCCTACAAAACCATCACCAACCACTGTAAAAACAAGGTTGGAATTAGACTTCTGTCAAAAAGAAAGAATACCAGCATTATTCCCCACTGATGGAAGGTAAGCCAAATCACAATCATTACCACCCCATAAACTATAACACAACGCCTCCGAAATAACCTCCCTTTTGGTTTCTTGAATTGCCATAAAATCAATCCTTTGCTTGTGACACCAACTCTTTAATCTTTCTTCTTTCACCCTACTCCTTAATCCTCTAATATTAAAAGAGGACACAATCATTGATCAACATTCACTTCCTCCCTTGTTACACCAACCGCTCCTCCTCGTCATTCAACTTCAACCAATTTCATAACAGAATCCTTGTCCACTATGTTAAAGGAATATATGTCATTCTTTTGCAAACTAAATATCCTCGAGGAATCCTACTCGTTTCTAGTCGATCCCTCAAAATTTTCAAGTGGTGTTTCTTGCACAAAGGACCCGTTCTCATCCACAAGCAACCTTAGAACCAAAGACAGGAGTTATCAAACAAATTGGCAAAACCACCTCCAAATTAAAACTAGTATTTTCTCCCCCATTATTGTCTCCTTCAACCAGATATATACCACTCAGAACTTTTTGCGTCTCACCCCCTCCATTAGATTTGTGCCCCCCTTTACCCCCTTTTCCTTCATATGCCACTTCCATCATACTAACACACCTTAGAAATCCCAATACATTGGCCTTTGGCTTATGTTGCTTCTTCTTATTTTTACCCTTCTTGGCTTTCAAAACTCCCTTCGCATTCTGGTAGTCCTCAGTTAGAATCCCCTCATGCGATTTTGATAAATCAGAACATCTTCCCTGTTTACTAGTTTCACCCTCTGTAGAGTGTTGCATATATCCTCCTCCAAACAAAAATTGTTTCGGCCTAGTATCAAATTCTCGAAAGTAAAGACGTTCACAAAAAATAGGCATATTTCTATGTACACCTTGCAAATCCAGACAATCTTCCCCAACAAGCTTAACCTTCCCCACTTCCATTTCCACCTCATACGCAGGCCCACCAAACTTTCTCCCACTCCTAACCCTAGAGGGTTCCATATGTACTTCCTTTCCCCCATATTTCTCCACACGCCACAACCCTCTCTCTTCAGCATCCATGTGTCCTTCGGTCATTGGTTGGGAAAAAGATCCACTAACACCTTTTTCTAACCTATTACAAGTCAACCTCTGACCCCCTGCAAAAAACAAGCCACTTATCCCCTTTCTAGTGACTCATCAGTAGTTTTTTCACCCAAAAAGTCAAGATTTTGTTTACCCAATGGAAAGGCTCTATCACATCAATCCTTTTGGTCACCAATCACCATCCTTGCCCTAGGTACTTTCTCCTCTCTCCTTGATCTAGATATATCATCATCACTATATACCCATATTTTATGAACCACCTTTCCCATCCTCTATACCACCACCGGGAGCCACCGTCCCCTTCACCCATTCTGTCACCATAACCTCATTACATTGTTGTCGAAACCCTAAATTCTTCATGTGATTCTGCTGACGACAACCCCTCACGTCTTTCACCTTCCTCCGCCCACCGCTGCATCCCATTATGCTCCTCCGCCACCCATAACCTATTCACCACCCCCATGACCTTGATAGACACTCACTCCTCTACTATCCCCATCCTTTTGGTAAAAATGAGCAGTTTTACAATATCAAAGCAAATCCTTCCAACTGTATCTTCCTTAAAATCAACTAACTCCCCAAACAATTCTAAAATCCTCTTGAAAAAACTTTCCTCTCATACATGTAAAGGGACACCCCTCATCAGAATCCAAGTTCTTCATGATTCTCCAACTAATTGTGGTGACCACCTTTTAATCTCCCTAAAGATAATCTTACACCAAGATTTTCTCTCTTGCATTGTTTTTTTTTCTTCAAAATTCTCCAACAATTCACACTTCCACATCACCATTTTCTCCCCCCATCAGGCACACTTCCACCCCCTGCCAACCCTCCATGAAAAAGCTTTGCTAGATAGTTTTCACTTTTTCATGATGAGTTAAAAAACCAACAAAACAATGATTGAACTCCTCCAAAAATTCAACCGAGGGCATCACCTCCATTATTAGGCCTTTCGATCACACCACCACGCCATTGTGCACCTTACTATCCAAAGCATTTGTAAAGGATACTCCTTCAGCCACTCTTTATCTTCTCTTCCCAAACCTAGTGTTGTTAACTCTAAGCTTGTGAATACCCCACCTTACATCCCCCATCTTCCTCTACATCTCATCCACACCTCCACGTTGGAGTAAGCCCTAATAGCCAATCTGTATTGATTGGATTTGGCTTTGTATCATGATCTTTAATATATATTTATGAATATATAATAAAGCATTTCTTTATTGGTTTTGTTTTGTTTCAAAATAATAAAGTCCCTTGAATAATTAGTCTGTTTAATGGAACATTAAGTCTGACTTAATCATGAGACCCCGTTAAACTAAATGACATTATTCATAAAGTATCCGTAGTTAAAAGCTTTACTATGAATTGTGATAGTAGTAAGGCATAAAGACTATTATGTGAGTAGACTGATGACCACATCTCATGGGTCATGAATATGAGATATCAAGTCTTCACATAGGTATACATATTATGAGTAATATTTATACTGGATTGACCCGCCATGAGAATATTACATAGTAAAAGTTATGAAAAGTGTTATATCATATTCTCATAGTGATAGTGGTGTATTCCACCCTTTGACCTGAAATCACTATGTACCCTAGATGTTGGAGTTGAGTGCTTTATCATCATTCAAACGTTATCTGTAACAAGATGACTATAAAGTTGGTTGATGGGTACTCCATGAATCATGATGAGAGACATGAGTGACCTAGATGGAATTTGTCCTTCCTACATAACAGGAGAAATGTCTACATGTCCAATATTGAACTGGACAAGGGTGACTTGCTATGCCTTGTGTTTAATATAGACATGACGGCAAAAAGGGTAATTATATACATGATCATTATCACGGAAAAGTTTTAGTCAGATCACATGACATTCTCGTCACTTGGGTGACAGTGACGTATTGCTAGATGTCAATCGTTGTCTATAATATTAAATGTATAATTTAATATTATTACCAACATTACAAGAACCGATAGGGGTCACACACAAAAGGACAGATATATGAGAAGAATAAATAAGTAAGACTTATTTATAAAATAATAAGTACGACCTATTAGTAATTAAATAATTAAGTATGACTTATTATTAATTTATGAAAATAGTGAAATGTGGTCCATCGTAAGGTACGATGTGTTTAAGTGTATATGGTGCACCGTAAGTACGGTGTATTTAAGTGTTTGGCTTGATGACCACACAAGTGGTTCTATAAATAGAACCCTTGTGCTGAAGCAGGTAAGTGGTTGAAGTGCTTAACCTAATTCACAAAAAGTTGTGAAACCCTAGCCGCCGCTCTCTAAACCTTAGTCTCTCTGAATCTTCGTTGATTGGCTAGCTCCGGTCATCGGAGAAGTTCGGTTCAGTGTGGACTGAGTAGAGGCATCACTACGTTGCTTTGCTCGTGATCAGAAACAATTTTACTACACAGGTTCTGCGCTTCAAGAGGTAAACACATGAATCCTTAAAGTGTTTAAGTATGTGTTTGATTTGTGATTAATGATTTAATTAAGATCCGTTTCAATGGGATTTGTTCCGCAAAGAGGATTAAAATTTTGAAAAAAAAAACCCTCTTGAAATACCAACACTCCAACCTCCCCAAACTTCACAAAACAAACCCTTTTTCTTCATTTGTTAAGTTTCTTGGGGATGAAAACCTCACCAGCACGACCAAACCTCGCAAATATCTTCCAAAGATCAGTTGTTCCCACTTCCTCCAGAAAATTGGTAACTAAAAAAGGAGTCGTTAGCCTTGTCAATATGTGTACTGCCACTCCCTTCTCGTGGTTTCCATCTCGTCTCATTTTTAAAGTGTCTGGTGGCCCCCCACCCACAACTTCTCTCTCTTCTTTCTCTCTAATCTTTGATATTCCACCTTACTTAATTTGTACATGACAAAATAGTGGCATAACTTAAAGATGATCTTGATTAGGATCTAAAATTTATTCATCCAAGAACTTAAAGGAGCCAAACTAACTCTCAAACCAATTCAAGATGCCTATTTATAAGCTTACAGTAATGACAAGGATTCACAAAACATATGACATATCCTTACACTACTTCTTTGAATCTATAAGCTTTCCGCCCCTTTATTATATGCTCATTAGTTCCTCTATGAGGCCACCCTTTGTTTTTCAAGTATTAATCAATGTGTGATTGCTTAATCAAATTCTATAAAAAGGAATTTTATTAGAATCAAATTCTGTAAAAAGGAATTTTATTAGAATCATTTGATTCGAAGAAATTGTATAAGGAGAAATTTGATTCAAATCATTTATGGTCTCTAGAGTTGTGATTCGAATCAAAATAATGATAATTCGAATCAATCTTCATGTTGGGAACAAAGATTCGAATCTGAGTTCTAGTGATTCGAATGAATCATCATAGCTACCCAGAATTCAGATTTGCGCTATTGATTCAAATCATTAAAATTCTGATTTGAATCAAACACATATTTTCAGTTTTATTTTGACCCAAATGAAGGTGAGAAAAACACAAGAAGGGGAGTTGAATTGTGTTGGCTTTTTCTGGTTCTTTTTCTGTGTGTTAAAAAGCTGATCAGAATCTGAGGTATACAAATTCTGATACCGAGTCTGAGTACAAGGGATTAAGTACAGAAACACAAAGATAAAGACAGAGAGAGAAGACAGACACAAATCAATTTTATACTGGTTCCTCCCACAACACAGGAGTAGTCCAGTCCCCTTTCCACTTCCAAGGGATTTCACTATAATCACTCTGGATTACAAATTGCTCAATGACCCTTCCAAGAGACTTCCTTTGCTCAAGCACACATGCTCAAGACTTCCTTGCTCTAGGACTCTTCCTAAAGAATTCCTTTGCTTAAGCACAACTGCTTAAGACTTCCCTGGTCTAGGACAACTCCAAGAGACTTACCAATGCTCAAGTACGCAGACAAGAGGCTTCCCTTGCTCAATCACAACAGATTGAGACTTCTAAATGCTCAAGATTTCATCAGGAGACTTATACTCTCAAGCTTCACAAGCGAGATACTTCTAATTTGTTCTTACAATTGATATAACAATGGTAGTGTATAATGAACAAATGAACATACTCTTTACAACTTAGGATTTCTAAGATATAAACTTTGATACAAAAATCCTAAGTGTTTTGAGCTATTAGATGTGACAGAGTAATGACACATTAAAATAACAGAGTCTTGTTGATCTTCTTCATGGTCTTCAGCTCTTTTTATAGGTAGGGATTTGAGAGACGTTGGAGAAGAGTGCCAGCACAAATAGAGTCATTGAGAACCTTCAATCAAGAACGTTGGCTCTTTGCCTGATATGGATAATTCTGTTGAATAGTCTTTTGAATTTCCTCTGCTGAAAGAAAAATTATCCATTGCATTATTTTTGTTCTTGAGGTCCTTTGTCTGTTTGTGCGCGTAGACAGAAGAAGACAAAAGAACTGTACTTATCAGATCTTTGATATGGACGGTTCACAGAAGAAGACAAAACCTACGTGGATTTTGGTTCCCTCATGATTTTCTCAAATTTGAGGGGTCATCCAAGTTTGTAGTCTGCTTCTGAGTCTGATGACCTTCACAAAGTCTGTTGAGGTAACTCTCCATCTTCTGTGATCCTTCTTCTTAGGACGATGACTTCTGGTTGACATTTCTTCAGATCTTCTACCATAGCCTTCTGAACTTCTCTCGGTCCTTCTGATGCTCTTCATATGTTCATCCTTTAATGATAGATTCTATCTTTGATTCTGCACACTTGAACACATGTTAGTATTCCAATTGTTCTTCAACACTTTGTTATCATCAAAACCTTAGAGGAATTGTACAAGACCCTTCTTGTTCCAACAATTCCCCCCCCCCCCCTTTTGATGATGACAAACACAAGTATTTTGAACAATTGTTGTTAATCTAATTAATAGTTAGACTTCAGGGTCCAAGGTTAGCATGCTCCCCCTGAGTCTGACAGTCTCGGGTTCTGAGGTTTGTAAGCTCCCCCTCACTACTAGAAAAAGAAACAATTAGCGATAGAATGACTTTATCTGAAGAAATCGAATTAATGTATAAAAAAATAAACAGTACTATGAACGAAATAAATAAAAATATCATTTTATTAATAGAAAATACTAGTAAAATTCTAGATTATACATTTAACAGAATTAAAATTGAACGTAGTAAAATAAGTAGTATACAAGAAACATTAGACAATTTAAATAGAGAAAAAGAAATTAATGAAGATGAAAATATCTTTAAAATTAGAGAAATTCTTCAACAATTAGAAAGCCTCTTAGATCATGAAGAAAATAATAAGAGTATAGCAATAAAAGACATAGAAGAATTATTAAATATTAAAACAAAGGAAATCAAACAATTAGATAAAATAATTAATGGAGGGGATAAAAGCTGAATACATGGAGGCCCTAAGAAGATCTAATGATATCGAAGAAATTCAACAATTAATGGAACAATTAAAAATAATTGAAGAAGAAAATAAACAAATAGAGAAGGTAGAAAAAAATAGATATTAAAGAAGAAAATGAAGAAGTAATATTAAATTATAGTTCTTCAGAATTAGGATCAGGGTTAGGATCTGATTCAGATTTTGATGAAATATTTATGGAGAGAGGAGACAAGTAATTCAAAATCAAAAAGAAAAAGAGAAGATAATTGGAACCCACATAGTTCTTGGGAAAAATACGAAGATGAAACAATGAATCGTAGAGGTTACACTAGAGCTAGTGGAAAATGGACAAAGGTTTCAGATGAATTTAAACCCCATTATGAAGAAAGAAAATCTAAAAAATTATTAAACCTAGATTGCGTAAGAAATCCAGAAGAAATCTTAGAGAGATGGTCTAATAATATGATTGTGCTTTTAGCAACTGATGAAAGATTTAGTGTAAACCCATACTAAATTTATCTAGAATATTTAGCATGCGTATTAAACTTGATACTGAATACATTAAAATCTTCAATAATAAAACAATACAACTGAGTGAATACAAGTTTGCTCGTTTATACAACTAATAAAGTCCCACTAATGTTTGCATATATATACAAAATTACTGATAAACTCCTGAGATGATACATGACGATAAATTGCACTCCACTTAGTGTCTCCCTGATAAACTTCATCACGAACCCCTTTCTTACCTGAAACTGAATCAAATGGATTGGAATGAGACATAATGTCTCTGTTAGCTCCACCTATCCTAGGCTGTGTGGCAACCTCGGGGGAATACCTACGATTGCCACCTTCTAATCTCAACCCATTTCGGGTTTATACGTGTCTGTGCCTGCTATACTGTGTAGTCGTGGAAACTAGACTACATTCTGCTAAATTAGTGATCGAGGGGAAAACTAGGATCACTGTCTGATAACTGATATCTGCCTGATATATTAAAGTATTTTCCTGATATTAAACTGTTAGCATGTTAGCTTGTAACAAACATTATTATCTGAGTTGATTTTATGGAATGCCTCCGAGTGGAGTAACCCCGAAGTACATTCCCCTGATAACCGGTGAAAATTCCTATCTGAGGCTAATCACCGGACTCCTCCTGCTGTGTGTAGTTATCCTTGCGGAAGATTCCTGCCCGTTCCAACAGTATCCGGAACCCCCTGTGCTCGCTAGCTGACGAGAACACAGAAGACACACTTAACATTTAAATTAATTCTTATGTGCGGTTATCCTCGCGGAAGGTTCCTGCCCGTTCCAGCTGTATCCGGAACCCCCTGTGCTCTCTAACTGACTGAGAACACATAAGACACATAATTTAACCTTTTAGTTAATTAATTCTGATTAGTTATCCTGAACTGCTACGTGTACCCTCAGTGTCACTCTGACGTGAACAACTGAGGCACGTCCTGGTGTACATATGAATGTACCTATAACTGGGGGAAAGCCTTGTACCACTGCATAAGGTACATTCTATCCTGCCTGATCAAGGGTATCCTGAAAATCTAAACCCTTAACCTTATCCGATACCTAAGGATAAATCTACCCTTCAGTCATAATGATGCCTGAGTTCGATTACGATTTAATCCCTAATGGTGTTTTGAAACACCGCATATCACTCATGTGTTAATACAAGGTATATTCATGACCCTTTCTTCCATTATTGTATTCACAATGACATTTTGGCACTGCGAGGACAGTTTTCTGGCCATAAAAACATGTTTCTTAAAAGGGTGACTCACTGCCATTCTCGTGGCATGAGAGGCATCCTCGTGCCACGATGGTGCCCAGATTCATATGATCGTGGCACGATGCATATGATCGTGGCACGAGAATCTCAGTGAGGCCAGGCCTTGTAGCTTTTCCAGAAAATTCCAATACGAACCATAACCAATTCTCAGCACCAGCAAGTCTATATACATCAAAATTTAGGGCTTTTGGCTAGAAAAGGTCATAACATATCAAGTATTAACAAAGGGGAACTAACAAACAAGAATTAAACCTATTAATCCAAGTTTTCTCACCTAATAAACATCTCATAAACTACCCCAAAGGAGGGTTATAATCTAGAGGAACTCACCTGAATAACTTGATTGATTCCTTGCCAAGCTTTGCTCAAACCCTAGTTTCATTCCCTTCCTTTCTTCCTTGCTTCTTTAGCTTCCAATGACTCATAGATCACGTAATTTGTGCTTGCATGTGGGTTAGAATCAAAGGGATGATGATTGAGTGAAGATTGGAGTAGGAAGAGGGAGATTGGCGTGAGGGAGGGAGTAGAGAGAAGGGAGAGGAAAATTTCTAGAGAGAGAGGGAGATGGGGAAAATGAGGAAAAATGGGGTTTGGTGGCTTTATATAGCCTCAAGCCTCAAATTACCAAAATGCCATTTCCTTAAAAATATCTCTGATACGACGTCCCATCACTGATAATTATCTGAGTCTTAAGCGGGATGTTACACTTTACCCCCCTTAAAGAAATTTCGTCCCCGAAATTTAGAATTCACCTGAGATCATGTGCAAATAGATTCTTCATACCTCTGTCTTAGTTATTCCGGATATTCTCCACTAGCTGATTCTTTCATACAACTTGCTTATCAGGATTCCATGGCTACTCTAGGGTCTGACATGTAGATTACTTATGCACCTCGATTAAACCTGGCTGGTTAAAACTGTTCTATAGTCATGGTTTTCCCACTCTGTAAGTCGAAAATATTCGACTATCTCTTCCTTAACTGAAAGGCTTGATGTAAACTACATAATTCTTACATAGTAGGACATTTGGTTGTCTGAACCAACATATCTGACTCACTTGACTATGTCCCTTGTTCACACACTTCGTGCGGATTCCACTTAAGGTTGTTAAGCATTAGATACCCTTACTGAATTTTATGAGTTCCCTTCATTGTCCGCATGGTCTTACCTTGACCACATCGGGTCTATCTTATTCTTCTCAAATAATTCCACTCTTCAAAAGGTCTATTGCACTACAACTTAATTTCAATGAATTCTTATCTTTGACTTTCGCCTCGTATGACGACATCTTACAGCTATAATCATACCATTCTTCATATAGAGTCATCCTTACACGGAAAAGCATCTGACATTGGGTATTCTCAACGGTAGTAAAGACTACTGCAACTACCTCCACTATCCAAATACAAGTAGGAGGCATCACTTATGGTATCTGCTCCTTTCTTTCTGACATCCTGGTGTAATACTTATGGTATCTGCTCCTTTAAATAATATGCAAATATGCAATATGTGCGAAATAGATAGTTTTATTTGTGAATATAAAAAATATTATTATGAATTAGATAGGAAAACTCAATTAATATATATAAACATATTTATATCTAAATTACCTTATCCACTTAGCACAAATATAAGAGACAAATGGAAATCTCGACCAGAAGAAGTAGGTGATACCTTAGCAGGAGTAATACAAATTTTATATGAAGAAATAAGAAAGCAGTGCCTAAAGAGAGAAAAAATTAAAAACTTAAATTTAGGAAGTACTTCACTTTGTTGTAATAAATTAGATTTAGACCTACCTGGAAATTATGGGTGTAATAAAAGAAGTAGGAAAAATCATAGAAGAAAACCAAAATTAAGAAAAACTTATCCAAAGAAAAAGGCCTATAAAAATACTAGAAAAAAGTATTTTAGGAAAAAGAAACAAACACCTAGAAAGTATTGATGTAATGTAGAAGGACATTATGCTAATGAATGTCCAAAGAAGAAAGAAAAAGATACTAAAGAAATTAAAGAAAAATCAAAATTAATAAAGAAGATATATAAAATATATAATTTAGAACCCTTAGAATATGAACTAAGTGATAGTGATTGTAGCGTCTAGGAATATATAGAAGATGATATATCTTTTGAAGAATTAGAAGATGAACTATGTTCAAAAGAAACAGAATCTGAATAGTACTTATATTAAAATAAGAATTGAGAAAGAAAATAAAGAGACCGAAGCTTATATAGATACATGAGCGAGTATTTGTATAGCAACAAAAGGCATTATTTAGTAAATGGGAAAAATTAGAAAAACCATTAAAAATTCAAATAGCCGATGGATCTATACATCCATTAAATTGGGTAGCTACTAGAATTACCTTAAATATTCAAAATAAATTATTTATAGTACCTACAATATATCAACAAGAAACACGGTTAGACATGATAATAGGAAATAATTTTCTAAGATTATATGCACCCTTTTGCCAATACTTAGAATATATTTCAATTAAAGCTCCATATATTAGAGGAAAACAATTAAAGGAAATTATTGATATCCCTATTATTCACTCCTCAGAAACAATTTATTCAAAAAAGCAATCAGAGTTACACAAGCTAAAACGTGGTGAAATTATAGGATTAGTTTGTAGAAAAATACACCATGTATTAGCAAATTTAGAACCAGGAAGAAAAATCCCAGCACATATTGAGGAATTACTAGAAAAAGTGTGTAGTGAAAACCCACTAGATCCAAAAATTAATAATAAAAATATGGAATTAGTTGAATTAAGATTAAAAGATCCCACGAAGGAAATTAAGTGTAAACCCATGATATACACAAACAAGATAGAGATGAATTTGCTGAAGGGATTAATAAGACCGTAAAAAAGTAATAAGACCGTAAAAAAGTAAGCATTCCGCACCCGCATTTTATGTTGAAAACCATAATGAAATAAAAAGAGGGAAAAGAAGGATGGTAATTAATTATAAACAAATAAATGATGCAATGGAAGGAGATGCCTATTTTCTCCCAAGAAAGGATTTAATTATTGAAAGAGTTAGAAATATGAATTGGTTTAGTACTTTTGATTGTAAGTCAGGATTTTATCAAATAAGATTAACTGAAGAATCTAAGGCCCTAACAACATTTAGTTGCCCTCAAGGTCAATATGAATGGAATGTACTTCCAATGGGTATGAAACAATCACCAGGTATTTTCCAACAAAGAATGGATACAATACTTAAGGAATTTAAGGATTTTTGTCTAATTTATATTGATGATATATTAGTCTTTTCAAATAAAGATTTAGATGATCATTTTAAAAAGGTAGAATTAGTACTCACTAGATGCCTTGAGAATGGAGTAGTATTAAGTAAAAAGAAGGCCATTGTTGCAAAATATAAAATTAATTATTTAGGACTAGAAATTGAAAAAGGAAAAATTTTAATGCAAAAACATGTGTTAGAAAAACTTCAGAATTTTCCAAATAAATTAAAGGACAAAAAGGAGTTACAAAGGTTTCTTGGATTACTAACATATATTTCAAACGAAGGCTTTATAAAAAAACCTTGGAGCCGAGAGGAAATTACTTCAGCAGAAGCTTAAGAAGGACGCAATTTGGTCATGGACCGATGATGATGAAGCAGTTATTACCAAATTAAAATGTTTATGCCAAGATCTTCCAGAATTATATCATTCATCAGATGATGACTTAATTATCATTGAAACCGATGCTTCTAATGAATATTGGGGAGGTGTTATGAAAGCAAAACCCCCGGGGCAAAAGAAAGAATTACTATGCAGATATACGTCCGTAACCTTTTCGGATAGTGAAATTAATTATCCTACTCATGAAAAGAAACATTAGCATTAATTCGAATGTTAGAAAAACATCGAATATATGTGCTTGACAAAGAATTTATTGTAAGAACCGATTCTACTTATGTTGCAGGTTTCAAGAATATAAATCACAAAGGCACTTATAAACATGGAAGACTTATTCGATGGCAGATGAAATTAGCAGAATATAATTATTCAATCTCTTATATTAAAGGAGAAAAGAACGTGCTTGCCGACATACTCTCTAGAGAATGGAACGAAGCGCGGAAGAACTATTAGTGCAACAATTAGAAATCAAAGAAGCACTTAAACTTCACAAGTTGAAGGAACATGAACTAATTGGAAGAGAGATAGAATTAATTGAAAAAGAAATTGCACTTATAAAGACACAAATCAAGAAGAAAAACCCAATAGATGAGGTTATTGTAAAAGAACCAAAGAAATGGCATGTGGTCTTTAACGGACCATTTCCAGGAATTTATGATGACTGGTACAAGGCAGCTCCACACTGCCAAAAGATCTCAGGAGTTACTTACAAAGCATATGCCACAAAAGAAGAAGCAGAAAAAGCATTAAAAAGACTATAGAGAACAAGAAAAATCAAGAAAATAAATTTAAATTTGAAAAGACTAAGTCAAAAATTTTGGCACATACTTTTTAAATGGGGTAAACCCATTTAAAAAGTATTGAAGTAAAAAACTTCCCCTTCCGCCTATGTTTTTAAGTCAGGTGGATAGCTGCCCTCATCAAATTTCGTTTGGCACATACTTTTTAAATAGGGTAAACCCACTTAATATTTAGCGCCTATGTTTTTAAGTCAGGTGGATAGCAACCCACTTAAAATCCCTGTGTTAATAAGTGTTTTTTGTACTAGTGTATAGTCTAGCTAATTCTAAATTATTCATATTCTATTTTTCAAATATGTGGTTAATTCCTTGTCTTGGTTTGATAATTTATCAATATTATTTTCTTCAACCTTTTCTGGTTCACGAAATCTAATTGGCTTTGGTATCGTCGTTCCTTTTAGCTCTAATATCTTTGACTTATTTATAAAGTTCCTAGTTCGGTTATTTCATTCTTCTTTGGGTAGTAAATTTTTCCTATGTCCTCGAATAAACTAGGGATATCTATTCTTTTATTATTTCTGAAAGTAATACTATGATGAGAGTTAGTTAATGCATAATTAACACAATAAGTGATTGAAAATATTTTATCACCCGGTCTCATTGAATTTCCTCTTAGAAATCTATGTTCTAGAGTAAGTGTTTGGTCTAATCTTTGAGTATCTAAAGGAATTCCAACATTAGGATGTATCTCAAATTTTAATTTAACATAAGCTAAATTGCCTTCAACAACTCCAAGTATTTTATCAACGGGATTGGTAATTCTATCATCCTTTAATACTAATTCTACCGGAGAATTAATTCCTTCTTGAAAAGTTGCTTTAATTAAAACTTGTATAGCTCCTATATGAATATATTTCTTATTTCTATGTTCTTCCTTTTTTATATTTCTCTTTAACTCCATAAGTTTCTTCTTATTTAATAGCTGCATATGTGTATGTCCTTGAGCATCCGCAATATCCGTAGGTGTCTCGTTAATTAATTATATAATGTTCTCTTTTTTTATTAAACCTTTTCATTATTCCTCCAATTCTTTCCTTGCCTTTCATATTAGCATCTTTAGTTAAGTCTAAATCTTCCTTTTGTATTTTTTGAAATAGAGTGGGATCAATTAAAATACTTCCCTCATAATTTCCATCTTCTTCAATAATTTGTAAGTGCTCTATGTCACTCATTTTTAGAAAATAGTTATACTAACTAGTTCTTAAAATGAAAATACTTAACAATAATAATAAATAATACTAAATAAAGCATAATGGTTAACATTATAGAATATACATGATAAAAACTTAAATTAAGTAGATAAAGTTAAGTAGATATACCTGCTCATAATTTTCTTGAATTAGCGTTTGGTCCACCGCTGCTTCCGTGGCTTAAGTAGGATTATTAGTAGGTAAATATGTAGTAATAAGTGGATAATATGTAGTAATAAATAGGATGACTAATGTTGAGTAAGTGGAAGTGATCAATTTTATTGATTATGCATACATGATACAAGTACTTAGTGAAGGCACCAAAGTGCAAAAGCTAGAAGACTAGCTTATGTTTCCTAAGGAAACTTACGAGGGGACTTTTTTCTACAATACCACTTGGTTCATACTGATGTATGGAACCTTATTTATAGCCAAAATGCCATTACTAGAAGTACTATTTGCTACTGTACATTCTTTTATTTTTATTAATTCTTATGACACCACTTAGTGCTACATCTTAATCATAAGCACTATTCTTCTACTATTGCATCCACCTCCTTGTCTTCCTTCTCATCAAGACACATAGAGTCCTGCATGCATTGGCTAATTGCTTCAGCATACTTTGTATTCACACACCGTTCACATGAATGGTTTAAATTATTTTTGAGACTTTCACATAGTTCCACTAGGACACTTGTCCTATAGTTTAGCATTTGCTTGTTAAATGAGTATAAAGGCAGCTCAAAACTTGTCAAGAACTGAATGTCTCTTTCCTTAATTGCCTTTCCACTTGTCTTGCTAATTAGTATGAGATTAGGTGTCTTGTAAAGTATCTTAACAAATGAATCTTTTTCAATATTTTGACATTGAGAAAATATACTTGCAAGCTGGTTGGATAAGATTCTCGTATATTCCTCTTCATTGTATTCTACTTCATTCGGTTCATCCATATATGTGAATTTTTGATTGCTTATGCCAATAAACACGAAGTGCCTGACTGGTTGATTAGTTGAAAAGTCGGGATAAGCTGAGTAAAACTTCAGATAAATGGGTCTTTCTCCCGCAATATTTCTTTTGAAGGCCTGAACTGCATCCTTGGAAATTGATTGGGAATAAACTAATTTCTTCAAGATTATGGCTTAAATATAAACATTGAATAAGTCCAAATTGGAACATATTAAATGTTAATACTTCTGAAGCGCCTGGAGTGATTATCGCCTTTATTCCAAATATAGATCTATTTACCATGTAGAAACAATTGATTTTCTCTTTTTCGGTCCAATGTGTAAGTCTCTTGAGACTTTCATTGAAATTTTCTTCGGAGAATTGGATTTGAAGTTGATGTTCTTTTCGGGAAATAATTGGAAAATTATCTAGAGAAGAAGGTATTCTTCCTAGAATTTTCATTGATGATCTTTCTGGTGCTTTATTTTTTATTGTTTCAGAGAAAGTTCTTGGTCCGAGATAAATTTATTTTATTGATTTTTCTTGTTCTCTATAGTCTTTTAATGCTTTTTCTGCTTCTTCTTTTGTGGCATATGCTTTGTAATTAACTCCTGAGATCTTTTGGCCTGTGGAGCTGCCTTGTACTAGTCATCATAAATTCTTGGAAATGGTCCGTTAAAGACCACATGCCATTTCTTTGGTTCTTTTACAATAACCTCATCTATTGGGTTTTTCTTCTTGATTTGTGTCTTTATAAGTGCAATTTCTTTTTCAATTAATTCTATCTCTCTTCCAATTAGTTCATGTTCCTTCAACTTGTGAAGTTTAAGTGCTTCTTTAGATTTCTAATTGTTGCACTAATAGTTCTTCCGCGCTTCGTTCCATTCTCTAGAGAGTATGTCGGCAAGCACGTTCTTTTCTCCTTTAATATGAGAAATTGAATAATTATATTCTGCTAATTTCATCTGCCATCGAATAAGTCTTCCTTGTTTATAAGTGCCTTTGTGATTTATATTCTTGAAACCTGAAACATAAGTAGAATCGGTTCTTACAATAAATTCTTTGTCAAGCATATATATTCGATGTTATTCTAACATTCGAATTAATGCTAATGTTTCTTTTTCATGAGTAGGATAATTAATTTCACTGTCCGAAAAGGTTCCGGACGTATATCTGCATAATAATTCTTTCTTTTGCTCAGGGGGTTTTGCTTTCATAACACCTCCCCAGTATTCATTAGAAGCATCGGTTTCAATGATAATTAAGTCATCATCTGATGGATGATATAATTCGGGAAGATCTTTGTAACACCCATATAAAGATTGCCTAGGATCTTATACGAGTATTAAAATTTTGTACTGGATGCATTAATTTACAATACAGAAAATTAATCTCATATTATTACATCACATAAGTAATAATACATCCAACTGTTTATACATATCATCTCTGATAATTATACATCAAAATACAACATCTGAATACAGATTAGCTGAACAACAAGAAAACCAACACGTTCAATCCAAAGCTTTCTCCCTTGCTGCGTGCAACCTGTGAACCTGCATCAGAAGGAATGGGATGAGACATAATGTCTCAGTGAGTTCCACCCAACCCACTGTTGGCAACCTCAGGGAACCTAGGGTCGCCATGCCTACTTTTGGCAATCTCGGGGAATCCTATGATCGCCAAGCTTTAAACTTACCCATAAAGGGTTTATACCTGCCTGGTCCTGATAACTGTATAGTCATGAAAACTAGACTATATCCTGATAACTTAGTGATCGAGGGGACTCCTAAGATCACCACCTGATACCTACCTGAAAGGTATTTACTGTCTGATAACATAATAAAGTATAAACTGACAATATTATGTTAGATGTTAGCGTGTAAGAAACATTATTATATGAGTTCATTTTATGGAATGCCCCCGAGTGAGTAACCCCGAAGCACATTCCCCTGATAACCGGTGAAAATTCCTATATGAGGCTAATCACCGGACTCCTCTTATCGTTGTGTGGACAACTCTCTCGAAGAAGTCCCATCCGGCATAATCCAGAGTCTGCTGAACACAACTTAACTTGCATGTAGACAACCCTCTCGGAGAAGTCCCATCCGGCATAATCCGGAGTCTGCTGAACATGCTAAAACTTACATGTGGACAACCCTCTCGGAGAAGTCTCATCCGTCATAATCCGGAGCCTGCTGGACATGTTAAGAGTCGGCCACTACTCCCACTACTCCTCTTCTACAAAACCAACTATGTTTATAAACTTATGTGTGGATAGCCCTTTCAGAGAAATCCCATCCGGCATAATCCGGAGTCTGATGAACACGTGTAACCTTTGGATCTGATACTTATCATAAGTTATTCATGTATATCTGATACATCATTCTAATCTTATGCATATCTAATGCATCCATCATGTTATTAAAAATGTGATGCTTAACCTATAATATAAGGTTCTTAGCTTATCGTTCTCATAAGCCACTTAATCATATTGGGAATCTAAACCCCCTTATGCCTATCTGAGGCCTTGAATATTAAAATATTCCTAGCACTTGTACACTCAAAAGAGTACATACTAATCTGCTTAGTTAAGGGAAACTTGAAAACTAACCCTTAACTACTTGATAACTTGTGGATTAAATACCCATCTCTCTGCATGATACCTATCCTTATCCTAGATTAATCCATGAAGGTTCATGAGTATCTCTAGCCCAAAGCATATGAAAGATCATTGGCATGGTACAGTTGTTTATAATAAAAATGCCATTATGGGCAAGTTCGCTTTGCAACCCTGGGCGTCGCTCTGCGATCATCTGCGTCTGAACCTTCAGACTCTGAAACCAGCGTCTGAAGTCTGCTTCTGAAGTCAGCTTCTGAAGCTTCGCAGAGCCAAGTCTAGGCGATGGTTTGGCGAAGGTAGGCAGTAGCAAAACTCTGCTACTTCGCTTTGCGACCTTGAGCGTCGCTCTGCGACTGTAGCAGAACATAGAATTTTTTGAAAAACGTGTTTCAATCTTAAAATCTTTGGTACCCAACTGTCCAATGATCTTTGAAAACATGCCAGAGACTCATTTTTGAACTTTAAAACATGTTGTACTCAAGGATTAAACAGGATCTAGCATAGTATCAAAAATAGGGGAAAACTATCCTTTTCCTAAACCTTAGCAATTTTGTTATGAAACTCACACAAAACAACCCACAAGGGATATTGCTACTCTAAGGAACTCACTTAGTATTGTGCTGTTCTTGACAGGCTTCCTATACCAAAACCCTAGCTTGGTCTTACTTTTTCCTTAAGCTTCCACTTACTTCCACTTTCCCAAAACTTGCTTGCTTGCTTACTGTTAAAGAAATCAGGGTAGGCAACTGGTGGATCACAACTTCTGCTGATGCAAACCGAAAACTTAGAGGGAGAGGGAGTGAAAAATCTGGTTTTTAGTGAGAGAAAGAAATGTGAATAATGAAGAATATTCAAGCTTATCTCTTTAAAAACCCCTTCCTCTCAAAATTACCATTTTGTCCCTAATTACTCGTAATTCCTCTGTTATTGATAAAAGTTGCGTCTAAGCGGGATATTACAATCTTGGCATAAACATTTTAATTTGGTAATAACCGCTTCATCATCTTTGGTCCATGACCAAATTGTGTCCTTCTTAAGCTTCTGCTGAAGTAATTTCCTCTCGGCTGCAAGGTTTTTTATAAAGCCTTCGTTTGAAATATATGTTAGTAATCCTAGAAACCTTTGTAACTCCTTTTTGTCCTTTAATTTATTTGGAAAATTCTGAAGTTTTTCTAACACATGTTATTGCGTTAAAATTTTTCCTTTTTCAATTTCTAGTCCTAAATAATTAATTTTATATTTTGCAACAATGGCCTTCTTTTTACTTAATACTACTCCATTCTCAAGGCATCTAGTGAGTACTAATTCTACCTTTTTAAAATGATCATCTAAATCTTTATTTGAAAAGACTAATATATCATCAATATAAATTAGACAAAAATCCTTAAATTCCTTAAGTATTGTATCCATTCTTTGTTGGAAAATACCTGGTGATTGTTTCATACCCATTGGAAGTACATTCCATTCATATTGACCTTGAGGGCAACTAAATGTTGTTAGGGCCTTAGATTCTTCAGTTAATCTTATTTGATAAAATCCTGACTTACAATCAAAAGTACTAAACCAATTCATATTTCTAACTCTTTCAATAATTAAATCCTTTCTTGGGAGAAAATAGGCATCTCCTTCCATTGCATCATTTATTTGTTTATAATTAATTACCATCCTTCTTTTCCCTCTTTTTATTTCATTATGGTTTTCAACATAAAATGCGGGTGCGGAATGCTTACTTTTTTACGGTCTTATTACTTTTTTACGGTCTTATTAATCCCTTCAGCAAATTCATCTCTATCTTGTTTGTGTATATCATGGGTTTACACTTAATTTCCTTCGTGGGATCTTTTAATCTTAATTCAACTAATTCCATATTTTTATTATTAATTTTTGGATCTAGTGGGTTTTCACTACACACTTTTTCTAGTAATTCCTCAATATGTGCTGGGATTTTTCTTCCTGGTTCTAAATTTGCTAATACATGGTGTATTTTTCTACAAACTAATCCTATAATTTCACCACGTTTTAGCTTGTGTAACTCTGATTGCTTTTTTGAATAAATTGTTTCTGAGGAGTGAATAATAGGGATATCAATAACTTCTTTTAATTGTTTTCCTCTAATATATGGAGCTTTAATTGAAATATATTCTAAGTATTGGCAAAAGGGTGCATATAATCTTAGAAAATTATTTCCTATTATCATGTCTAACCGTGTTTCTTGTTGATATATTGTAGGTACTATAAATAATTTATTTTGAATATTTAAGGTAATTCTAGTAGCTACCCAATTTAATGGATGTATAGATCCATCGGCTATTTGAATTTTTAATGGTTTTTCTAATTTTTCCCATTTACTAAATAATGCCTTTGTTGCTATACAAATACTCGCTCATGTATCTATATAAGCTTCGGTCTCTTTATTTTCTTTCTCAATTCTTATTTTAATATAAGTACTATTCAGATTCTGTTTCTTTTGAACATAGTTCATCTTCTAATTCTTCAAAAGATAGATCATCTTCTATATATTCTTAGACGCTACAATGTACTATCACTTAGTTCATCTTCTAAGGGTTCTAAATTATATATTTTATATATCTTCTTTATTAATTTTGATTTTTCTTTAATTTATTTAGTATCTTTTTCTTTCTTCTTTGGACATTCATTAGCATAATGTCCTTCTACATTACATCAATACTTTCTAGGTGTTTGTTTCTTTTTCCTAAAATACTTTTTTCTAGTATTTTTATAGGCCTTTTTCTTTGGATAAGTTTTTCTTAATTTTGGTTTTCTTCTATGATTTTTCCTACTTCTTTTATTACACCCATAATTTCCAGGTAGGTCTAAATCTAATTTATTACAACAAAGTGAAGTACTTCCTAAATTTAAGTTTTTAATTTTTTCTCTCTTTAGGCACTGCTTTCTTATTTCTTCATATAAAATTTGTATTACTCCTGCTAAGGTACCACCTACTTCTTCTGGTCGAGATTTCCATTTTTCTCTTATATTTGTGCTAAGTGGATAAGGTAATTTAGATATAAATATGTTTATATATATTAATTGAGTTTTCCTATCTAATTCATAATAATATTTTTTATATTCACAAATAAAACTATCTATTTCGCACATATTGCATATTTGCATATTATTTAAATGAGCTTCTGCTCTTTCCCTTAATCGTTTATTTACTTCTACTTTATGTTCAAGGATATTAAACCCTATAAATTCCTTATATATTAATTCTATTATTAATTTGGCAAATTGTTGATTATTTTCAGCCATTCTAGCGTATTGTTGCCAAGTTTCATCCTCAATACTTGTTAAAATTTTTAACACATTCCCTGTTGTTCTATAAGCTATTAAATTCTTAACATCCATTAGATTTATTTTACTAAATCTTTCATTAGTTGCTAAAAGCACAATCATATTATTAGACCATCTCTCTAAGATTTCTTCTGGATTTCTTACGCAATCTAGGTTTAATAATTTTTTAGATTTTCTTTCTTCATAATGGGGTTTAAATTCATCTGAAACCTTTGTCCATTTTCCACTAGCTCTAGTGTAACCTCTACGATTCATTGTTTCATCTTCGTATTTTTCCCAAGAACTATGTGGGTTCCAATTATCTTCTCTTTTTCTTTTTGATTTTGAATTACTTGTCTCTCCTCTCTCCATAAATATTTCATCAAAATCTGAATCAGATCCTAACCCTGATCCTAATTCTGAAGAACTATAATTTAATATTACTTCTTCATTTTCTTCTTTAATATCTATTTTTTCTACCTTCTCTATTTGTTTATTTTCTTCTTCAATTATTTTTAATTGTTCCATTAATTGTTGAATTTCTTCGATATCATTAGATCTTCTTAGGGCCTCCATGTATTCAGCTTTTATCCCCTCCATGAAGATATTGGATCTATTAACATAGATGGCATTATTGGTTCTTGTTTAATTATTTTATCTAATTGTTTGATTTCCTTTGTTTTAATATTTAATAATTCTTCTATGTCTTTTATTGTTATACTCTTATTATTTTCTTCATGATCTAAGAGGCTTTCTAATTGTTGAAGAATTTCTCTAATTTTAAATATATTTTCATCTTCATTAATTTCTTTTTCTCTATTTAAATTGTCTAGTGTTTCTTGTATACTACTTATTTTACTACTTTCAATTTTAATTCTGTTAAATGTATAATCTAGAATTTTATTAGTATTTTCTATTAATAAAATGATATTTTTATTTATTTCGTTCATAGTACTGTTTATTTCTTTATACATTAATTCGATTTCTTCGGATAAAGTCATTTTTCGCTAATTGGTTCTTTTTCTAGTAGTGCCTGAGTCTGTGATAGTCCATTAAGGTGAGGTTTGCAAGCTCCCCCTAAGTCATATCCCGGTTAATTAAATTCATTCTTACCCACTCTTGAGTGCATCAGAACAAATAAACAATAATAGCATATCAGAACATCAATAAGATATCAGATATTTGGTCACACAGAGGTTTGCAAGCTCTGATTAAGTCTAGTCTGATACCTTATCATAGTCTGATAAGATTAACAATTAAGCGCAATGTTTTTCATTTTTATATTATTCAAAAATAAAAGTTTCCTTAGTTTCTGATTAGGCTCAGTGTTCAAATACTCTATTCTACTCCCCCTTTTGTCATCAACAAAAATTATGCAAGTTGAAAATGATTAACAGATCATGCAAGTTACAAAAACAAAGACAAAACAGAGAAAGGTTTCAAGAAGAAAATCTTAAATATATTATAAGAATAGATTAACACTATTCAACAAAGCTTACAATATATTTAGGTAGAGTACTTAATAAAATAAACTAAGAATCATAAATAAAAATTAAATCCTAAGGTTTGAACTCAACATCTGATCTATCATTGATTCCTAAGCTATGTTGTCCAATCTTATTGTTGTAAGGTCTTCCGCATCTTCTTGTTCTTCAAGTATTCTCTGAAACCTTCACAACCTTGAATTTGGAGATATCACTAAAAAGGACCTTTCCGTCCAAATCCAGCAATCAAAACTTCATCTTCGTCTTCGATGTAGTTTAAACAGCCATCTTGTAGTGCTAAGGCGGCAATTTTCTTCCCATTCTTGATGAGTTGAACCCTAGCACATTTACAAATGGCAGAGTTGGGTTGCTTAGACTTAATCCCCATACTAGATGACCTAATCTTTGTTACTTGATCTTCAGTTGCATTCCATATATCATCCAAAGCTTTAAAGATGTTCATCCATCTTTGCATTTCGAACTGGTCTTGTATATCACACTCGTTCACAGTGGATATTATTTTGGGGTCTTTGCTGACAACATTCATAGCTTTTCTTTTGAGTTGGATTGAACAGATGCTTATGAGTTCATGTTTCAGGATTTTGGTTTTTCTTACGATTCTAGTGAAAACAAAAAGATTTTTCATGAATGCTTTAAAAGACATAGTGAAGAGTGTGACTTTCAATATAAATAGAGTGTCACAACTTTTCAACTTCAGGTGGTTTTTGAAAACAGTAAATGAGGCAAAAAGCATTAATGACAAAGCGGGGCGCGAGAAAACAATACTCAAAGCATAAATTAACATCATTGCCTAGAGGTTATTATCCAACAATCACAAGCCACGTCAAAGACTTAGTCAGAAACGTGATGCTTAGGTGGACAGGTGTATGAAAAGACAAATAAAGACTTTTCCACTTATGTATATTGTCAGAGCCTAGATTATCCAACTTCTGTGTCACTCCAGAATTTGTCAAGTATACAGATTCAACTACTTGTCGTAGATGCTCATAAAGACTTTGACCAGAGTAGCTTCTGAATCCTTTTCTGATTCTGTGTTATCACTTAGAGACAAGCATCATTCTGAGATAAAATGCAATGTTCAGATTCATTTTAATAAATTCAAATCTTTCAACAAACAATGGTTTTGTAAATATATCAGCCCATTGATGACCAGTATCAATGAGTTGCATGTCTATAACACCTTTCTGAACATAATCTCTTATAAAATGATGTTTTATCTCAATATGCTTGACTCTTGAGTGAAGAATTGGATAACATAATTGAACAAGCATCAAGTAGTCCAAACTTTGTAACAAAAATGAACAAGAATAAGCATATGATTGTAGAGGAGGATAAATTACCTGCCAATTCCTGAAAAAAAATTGCCTCGGCAGAGACATTTCAGCTTTGGTGGTTGTGGGATATAGTTACTTTGTTAAGGTATTTATTGAAGAGAGCATAAAGGAAAAGCAGACAACACATTATGTGGAACAAGGTTACAAGACTTAAAGAAAATATCACATCTTGAACTATATTTTATGCAATTTGAAAGTTAATAAAAAAAGAATCTACACCTCTATTATTTATAGGAAAACCAAATTCGACCTCTAACATAGTAAAAGATCTGCTATAAGTTTCACATATTTCCATTCTAACGAGAAAGTATGATAAAGTTTGACATATTTCCCATTGCCTTTTTTTTTAACATATTTCCTATTATGTACTCTTGAATGTGTTAACCAGGCGTCATTCTTTCGGTGTTTTAGGCTTCCCATCAGAGTCTTGCCTGCTAACTTACAGTTGGACCATGGAATCATCAACAAAATCAGATCTGCAACAACAAAAATATTTGCAGATTTTAGAGATTTAGATTTGGAAATGCTTGCTAAAGTTGTACCCTTATTGATCCATTAAAAAAAAGCAATAAGGATCTAAATTAAATACTTGCTAACTATATATGTAACATAGACACTTCATATTGAAGGCAAGTCCGATATGCAACATCGACACAACACTGACACAGAAATATACATTTAACAACTTCCATTTTTTAAATTATTACTAGTATCGGTATCTTGTATCTTGTCTAGTGTTTGAGTTTCATAGAATGTAGACTCACTTGGATAGAGAATTGATTTTTGAACCCACAAGAGACTCCAATTTAGATTCTTCATTGTTTTTTTCTGCTCTGCACATTATGAAATACATAATAAGGCTATATGCTTCATAAATTGCAAAAGAAACAAATGAAAAGATGCATAAAATTTAATTAAGGACGACAATAATGTAGGGAACTAGTAAGATAAAAGGCCTATTACTGAAATTAAGAATAACATAGAAAATAATTCTTGTTCAAAAGTTCTTTCAATTGAATCTGAAACTGAATAAGAAATGGGAAAAAAGGGCAACCCGGTGCACTAAAGCTCCCGCATACGCAGGGTCTGGGAAGGGGTCCCACCAATTTTGGTGTATTGTACGCAGCCTTACCCTAGTTTTTACACAAGAGGTTGTTTCCAAGACTTGAACCCGTAACCTTTCAGTCACATGACAACAACTTTACCAGTTGCGCCAAGGTTACCCCTCCTTCACTTTGATTTAATGTTCTAAAATATTAATAAAAAATTAGCAAAAGATAGTATAACACCGGCATTAATGTCGCTCTTTAGACAAAGTATACTTACATAGCGGATGCCTCTGCAAGCTTCTGAAGTCCAAATTCTTCTTCCTAGTAGTATCAGTATCAGTATGCATGATATATACATAATACATGTGTGTTTGTATGTGTAAAACAATAATTTAATAAAAATCATAAGAGTTTAGTATGCACCTCATCTAGTGAAACATTAACATCAACTAGTTCCCAGCGTTGTTTATTGAGATTTAACTTCTCCTTATCACCATCATCGTACAAAATCTATTGAATATTGACAGGAAAAATTAACAAACATGCTTATTTGATTCAATATTTTATGCTTCTCAAGTTAAGTCCTCTATCATTTAAACACCGGAATTTGTGTTTCATAATCATTTCAGTTTTTACTTTCATTTTAAATAATTGTGTTGGCTGGATGCCAAAATATGAGAATAATTATAAGAATAACATTTGGGTTTCAATTAACTGGTAAGTCATCACACGGTCAGTAACAGCAATCTCACCTTGTGCTTTCCTTTCACATGATCGTAAGCATCGACAACACCTTCATAATATCTGAAGAAAACAATTATATAAGCAGTTGCCCAAATTAGCCTAGGTCATAGTAATCTTTCTTTGAAATTGATAACAGATATTACAAAAAAATAGTGATATGGAAATTCTTACATCTTGTCCAATGGCCACCAGACCTTGATCCTTTTACCAACCAATGAGTTACCAAGGTCTTGAGGTTCACATGCCTAAAAAATTATTAAAGCAAAAGTTAATTTGTTAAGAAAAATAAAAATTTAAGATCTAAATTATAAAGAAGAATAATGATTGCGGAAAGTTCCATAAACAAACAAATTAGACATCCGGTTCAAATTAAAAATTGTTATACCTTCATAGCAGACGATTCATTGAAACCTTTATCAGAAGGAGCAGTTTGCCTCCTCCTTTTGTTAACTTCTGTTTGACTTGCAGTTCTTCCCTCTTCTAGATTCCCTACTTTCACATTGGTACTCGACTTGAGTTTCCCCACATCTTCACAAAGAACCTCAGGTTTCATCGGAGAAACTATTGATTTAGGAGGCACGAGAACTTTCCCATCAATCTTTATAGATAATTTGATTTTTCTACCAGGTGCCTCATGTTTCACCTCAGAATCCTTCCTTAATATAGATATCTTTTCCGTCTTAGCAGGACTTTCAGTAGATGGAAAATCACTACCTTTATCACGGGTTTTTATGGATTGTGCATGTTTTTCAATCTTTCCGTTATTCACCTTACAAACTAGAACTTTACTTACAGTTTTAGAACTTGACTGCTTCTTATCCTTTATAGAAGTAGGGTCATCAGAAGGTGTAAGAGCATAGCCACTATCACGTGCCTTTTTGGAACAAGATGATTTTTCAGTACCTGACTCCTTATAAATCCAAGAGTGATCATAACCTTCCTCTGGATTCATTAAAGAATTAGGTTTACGGGTTCTCTTCCTTGGCATGGCATCCAGCAGAGTTTTTGAGCTCAGTATCTGAATTGTCTCGAAGTTGCTAGTACAGGTTTTTGCATTTCCTTTTTTGGAATTCCCAGCAAAACTAGAATGTGGTTTCTTTTCTGAACCAGAACATTCCATTACTCCACCGTCCATAGTTGTAGAACTAGTCCTTCTTATATTCGACTGTGTGTCATCTTTAGTTTGTACATCTCTCGCACATGTATTATCCGTTTCAAGCCCTTTTGTCAACTGATTTTAAGAATAAGATAAATGTGTTACGTAAGTATAAGTATCGACCGATGATTTAATGAATCGAGCATTACAATTGTGAATGATAGTTTAATAATCCAAAAGCTCATTGAGAAAGGAAAAAGTAATTTACATCACACGGTTCTTCATTTTCATCTTTAGGTACATCAAGACTGTTCTCAACAACCTGAAACATTGAAACATAATCAATCGTTACATTAATTTCAAACTCTCAGTTGTTCTGTCTTTTATAAAGCACTTTGCAATTAAGGTTAAAGGCTAAGTACCATAGTTGTATGATTATGTCCCGGGGTTACAGATTGATTCTGGCAAATAGAAGTTACTATTTGCGCATAGTCATCAAGATCTCTTCCTGAGGATTCAACTGCTTGCATAAAATGAGTTTTAAGTTTGACAGCACAATTGGTAATTACTTTCTCCCCCAAGGTCCAAGTAATAGGTGAAATAGTCTGTGAACATCAAATAAAACAAGATTGACAAAGTAAAATAAAAGGACATTAAATAACAAATAACCAAGTAGATAAAAAAATGAAAAATGCAAAACATCTTACCTGGTTCTCCTTCCTTACACTATCTAATAAAGGCCTGACTAGATCCGAGGAAATATCTTCACTTTCATCGAGTATCCCCGTCATTACTATTTCCATTGATTCAATTACATTACTTGGATGGTTTGACCTTTAAATTGAGCAAACAATAACTCAAGTCGTTAATAACACCAGAAGTGAAAGAAAACTTAAATTGGAAAAAAGAGAGAAAAACATGTCTACATTTTAGCAATATAAGTAATCTACATTGTTTAGTTTAAAAAATGAAAGATTTTGTTTGAAAATAGTTCACTTTCATACACGCTATAAAACTGAATACTGTTTTATTCAAAACATTCACTGAAGTTGTTTTTAGTTCTATTGATTCTAAAGTTTATCCAATTGGTAACTTGTACAAGAACTGATTCAAACCACCACCAAAACATGCAAGAAAATAGAGCTTATGAAAAATAATTCATGAGTCTTTATCTAACAGCACCTTAAGGCTTGCCTATTAGGTGAAGGCCCATAAATTATATTACGTCTAACAAAGACATAGCAGAAATCAAGTCAAAGGGGCCTGTTTCCTCACTTTATAGAGATGATGTGCATTCATCAAATAAGTATAACAACAATCAAATCCTTTTGCCACTAGGTGCAGCTGGATGCATGTATCAAACGATATCATATCCTTTTTCGACGACGTGTTTCTTATGAGAAATGACTTAGCAGAACTACTATCTTATCAATGATCCATATCCTAAAATTCAACAATTTTTATTTAGATTAATGTCAATTACCTAATACAACCTTTCTCTTTTTCTGGACTTGAGACCAACCGTGTAAAGATTTACAACAAAGCACAACATAGGGAGAGTTGCTTATAATACAAGTCACAGAAATAATGAAAAATCAAATGGAGGTATTAAATTTTATCTAGGCAAGTTTGGAACAAGAATTATGCAGCACAGACACTTTTTATGTAAGATGTTTCCGTTGTCTGACACTAATGCAACACAGTACATCTGGTTACATTCTATCATTCAATTTTCTCTAATTATTACAGGTGTTGTTGATGTGCCAATGACTGTGTCAGTGTCATGTATCTGTGTTGGTGTCGGTGCTACATAAACCGGAAGTAACATAAAAATATATGTTGTAAGGGCACTAACCTTATAACTCTCAAGAAAGTTTGAAACATCTCAATAATCAGATCATCACACTCAAGGTCCAGCATGATCAAGAATATTTTGATCTTTGAAAATTTTCAAGTATAGTAATTGCTTTTTCGTATCTGCGGCCAGTTACACCAGACAATTTTTGAAAAGCATCCACTGTAAGCTTCAAATATTCCTGTTCACCATGAAATGATATGTTCACTACGTATAATTTGAACAATAAAATATTGTTACAAAAAATCATATTCATCAACTATAATATGTAGTATACTTGGATTTTAGTTGAAAAATTAAAATTGCATCAAATTAAAACAAGCACCTTCATTTGTTCATCATTATAAGGGGCATTCGGCGCTGTGATTCTTGCAATCTCAGTGAGACAAGCTGTAACTGAAATCTTAACATCATCGTCTGTGTGTCTCAAAAGTTCATCGGAAATCAATGTCTTCATTGGAAGCACAAGTGATTCTTGAATTGGCTTGGCTGGATCTTGATCCAAGTTTGACAATACCGGCTCCAATTTCTAAAAGTTAGAATCAATTTGAGGTTAGAGTGCCGCAAAAATCAAGACAAACACTTGTACCACATTAAAAAATATATATATCAAAAAAGAGAAAATCAATGCGGTAACATATGTGTTCAACAAACAGACAGAAATTGATGGGACACAATTCAGCAAAAAGAAAATCAATGCAGTAACATATGTGATCACATCAGAATATACAATTGAATCAAATAGACACAATTCAAAAAACAGATATACACTTGTAAATAGGTACAAAAATTATAAGAAAGACAAGAAGTTCAATTCAACAAATACAATGGAATTCAAAGACACATAAAACTAGCAGAAAGATGTACATCAATCAAAAGATATGAAAAATGGAAGAAAGATCAATTAAGTATATACAATTAAATCCATGACACACAAATCCAGCAGAGGAAAGACAAGACAGAAAGATCAATTCAGCAAATAAAATTGAATTCATGACACAAATCCAGCAGAGAGATAAAGATATAAATAATCAATAAATAATAAAAAATGGAAGAAAGGCTAAAAATACACTACATCAAGTAATTCAAGAAGCTTATCAACAGAAGAAGCAAGGTTTTTGGACAGCTTTCTGCCAACATGTCTAAGCCTCTTCACTGTATCTCTATCATCACTCGAAACAATCCTATCACTAGAAGAAGCCATTTTTTTTGACACACTCCCCCTAAAACCAAGCACTTTATATAGCCCTAACAGTGCCAATGTACAACTCAGCAAAACTCAATTTAAGGGTATATGTCTAAGTGTTTGACATGCAAGCAGAAAAAATAAAAATAAATAAAAAATAAAAAAACTTCAATGAATTATTCTATTATTCTGACTTGCTTCATTTTCTGAGTTTCAGATCTCCTATATAATGTACTAGGAAATATATTTCCCCCTTTTAACTCAATTACCTTCTAAGAAATTCTCTCTAAAGAGCCTTTTCTTCCTTTTATTGGTGCTTTTTTTTAATGGCCCTTTCTATTGGTGCTTTAATGCTTTTTTTAAGCATTGAGTCCAATATATGCTGCTAGCTTAGTGGTGACAAATTGGTCATCATAACCTCCTCTCAAAAAAAAATTATTGGTCTCATAACCCAAGTAACGAAGTTAATATTCCTTTGTAAAATGGTTATTAATATCACTTCAATTAATAATAATTTCCTCTTTTCCCAAATTTTTCAAAAAAAAAAAAAGTGTTGAAGAACTAAGTTTTGGTTATCACTTGTTTTCTTGCATTTACCGGGTGTTGGTATTTCAAGTTAGTAAGAGTCTCACATGGAAAAGTAGATGTTGAACACTATATATATAAATGAGATGATCTATAAACCTAATGCCTCAAAGTTTTTGGTTAAAATGTGGTATTCAACTCACTTGTATGGTTGCTCTTGACCCAATGTGGATGACCCTCAAGCTCCCCTCGTGACGCAACAGTGGTACGATAAGAAGAAGAAGAAGAAGAAGAAGAAGAAGAAGAAGAAGAAGAAGAAGAAGAAGAAGAAGAAGAAGAAGAAGAAGAAGAAGAAGAAGAGTTACAAGCAATTAAATTAGCGTTCAACAAGTTCCCCAAGTACAAACTCTAATTTCTACCATTTTTCCAATCATTAGTCTTTGATTTCCTAAAGATCTCCTCTTTTGGTCAACTCTTGTTTGACTCACTTCCACCTCTCTATTAAATAAATGAACTATATATGTATAGTCTTGGTCACTCTCTTCCTCTACAACTCTAAGAAACATGAGACTTTCTTAACATGTATATTTTCAACCAACACCAACAATTTCCACTGAGATTAAAAATGATACATCTACTTTCATTGTTGCCACCGACAATCATAGTTCAAAAGAACTATCATACTCCACCTTGACTCTAAATCAGTGATGATGTCAATTTAACCATTAATCACTTGTTGTTTGTGTTGCTTCTAACTAAGCTTTGTATTCCCACAATATTTCACCTTTACCTTTACAATCCTCATAATTCATTTCTCCCTCTTGAAGAACTTGCATCCAATTACACTAGACCTTTTAGGTATTTTCACAAGGTCCACTATAACCTCTTTAGCCCCCGAAGTTATCATTTCTGTCCTCCTAAATATTTCTTTGCTCACAACGGCTTCCCTGAAGATATTTGTTTTTGAGTCTTGCTTCTCTTCAGCCGCAATTAAAACTAACACACAAAATATCCATAGTTGTACTGATTTGGTGAAACAATATCCCTTTATTTCTCTATCTCTTACCCAATATCTAAGAGTCACTATGGTTCTAGTTCCACTAGTGGAAGACTCCATCTTAAGCTAAGTTTCCTCCACTTCAACTTCCAAACGTGTATATCTCTTATGTATTTCCCCTTATAACCTGCAAATCTCAATAAAATACTCTTTTCAAGAGTTAAACGAGTATTCTTACCGCCGTCTCTTCTAACTGATCTTGAGTATTCTTAGCACCGCCTCTTGAGACCAGTGTTGAGTGTTTAACTGTTTCTTCTGACGACCACCCTCCTACATGACGACCAACTTGCATGTGTCGCCGTTTCAATGGTGAGCTATTCCACCTTCTTTTAGCTCCCAGCATGACACCACTATAACACCCACATCCTCATAGTTTCTCCAACACACGGTAATTGTCCCTCCACTCTGGGCAATCCTTCTTGAAGTGTTTATTCCAGTGACACTTGTACTTTAACTTTTCACTACCCTTTGAGTTAGCCTGGTTTCCTCTACTCCCACCTCTTCCTCTTAAGGTATTTAAGCTTTCACCACTATCATCAACCTTTGAGTACTTGAACTTGATTCTCAGCTGCCGCTTGAACCTCCTTAAAGGTGACAATGTCTTATATACTGTAAATCATGGTATCCTTGAAGTGCTCAAATGATCTATGTAATGCACACAATAATATTAAAGCATTGTCTTCTTCATCAATGTCCACTTCAATGTTCACTAAATCATCAATGATTTTGTTGAACTTCATCAATTGATTCACGATGGTTTTTGACTCCACCATCATGAATGAGTAAAGTTGTTGTTTCAAGAATTGTGTAAGGTCCAATGAATTAGTCATATACAACGACTCTAATTTTGACTACATAGCCGACGCGGTTGTATCCTTGCAACTTATCTCATGACTTTATCTACAAGGCACATAACAATGAAATTTATGGCATTGTCCACCATCTTGTTCTTTTAGAGCTTCTGCACACTTTTAGACCTTCTACACTATTTACCTTCCACAACCCAAAATTGTTGTCTCCGGTAAATTTATGGATATCCCACTTGGTACCCATGATGCTCATTTAATGATTTGTTCTTATTCACACGGTGGGGAGGCAGTTGTTGTGAATTTGAACAAAACTCACACCAATACTATATGATGTGTGGAGAAAAATTAGTAGCAACGAATAACTGAAGTTACTAAAAAAAACGTAGACAATACATATA
Source organism: Medicago ruthenica (assembly GCA_018208015.1). Lineage (NCBI taxonomy): Eukaryota > Viridiplantae > Streptophyta > Magnoliopsida > Fabales > Fabaceae > Medicago > Medicago ruthenica. The sequence goes on along the minus strand of CM031374.1, from coordinate 15,791,949 downwards.
AGATAAAGGGGAATAAGAGCGAACAGCACGATATTGTTAACCTGGTTCGGCTCAAATTTACCTACGTTTGGAGGAGATATCAGCTATCAAGTCCACTATTAATAAGTTTCTTAGAAAGAGTTACAAGAAATTAAATTAGCCTTCAACAAGTACTCCAAGAACAAACCCTAATTTTTACCATTTTCCCAGTCCCTTCCCTTGAATTAGAGACTCAAGGATTTTACTATCCAAGGGTGTTTCTCAACTATAGAATCTATCCAAAACGGAACCAATCATTAACCTTTGATTTCCAAAAGATCTCTTCTTTTTGTAAATCCTAGTTTGTCCCACTCCCACCTCTCTATTAAAATAAAAGAAGCACTTTATATATTTAGTCTTGGTCTCTCTTCCTCTGCAATTCTAAGCAAGGTGGGAGTTTTTTAACATGTTTTTTCAACCAACACCAACAAAAGCACGGATTCGACTTGAAGGGGGTGCGGGAGAGATTGCCGGTGTTGGATCAAAGACACAAGGAGTCTCACACTTGAGGGAGCGATGTTGTGATATGTCAAGTGTGAGTTAAAGTCTCACATTGGATGGAAGAGTTGATATTGAACACCATATAATGACAGAATCTATAAACCCAATGCCTTAAGGTTTTGGGTGAATATGTGGTTTTCAACTAACGTGTATGGTTGCTCTTTGTCCAATGTATCAATCCAACACTATGAGGCTCCCTCTATAGTACAACATCTGTTACACAACCACAAACTCAAATCCTTTAGACGCACACACATAAAAAAAAAATACACATCGTTAATTATTTTAATAATACACTTACTCACAAAACTAGTTTGGTCAAGAGAATGCAAATCAAGACATATAAGAAAGAAAGTTGAGAAAGATAACAAATGAAAGTTAGACGATACTTTTCCAAATATGTATCCAAAATTAGAGGCGAATAAATAGATGTTATGGAACAGTAAACCAAATAGCTCAAAGATATATAGCACAGTCTAGAGAAAACAAAATTATTACTCATGTTAATTATGAAGAGAAATAAAAGGAGAGTGTTTTATATGAAAAGTTATAATAAAAGGAGAGTGTACCTGACGAGAAATCTATGAAATTTTGATGAGGTTGCTAGATTTGAAGTGGTGTGAATATTGCAAAGTTCTTTTCTCATGAAGTTTTTGGATTATCCTTCAAACATTTACCTTAATTCTTTTCTCATGAAGGTGACTGCTTGGATGTCCAAATTATAGATGACACAAAGTACAATATAATAAGTACTAGTGCTCCTTCTATGGACGGTGAAGTTGCACATTGTTCTGGTTCGGAAAGAAAACCACATTCTATACCGACAATTTTGAGACAATTCAAGAACTGACTTTATAACCTCAGCCGAATATTACACCAAGGAAGAGAGCCCGTAAGCCTAATGATTACTCTTGGGTTTATAAGGAGTTGGGTAGTGAAAAATCATCTCGTTCCAAAAAGGCTCGTGATAATAGTTATGCTCTTACTCCTTCTGATGACCCAACTTCTATAAAGGATAAGAAGCAGTCAAATTCTAAAACTGTAAAGTGAAGCTCTAGTTTCTAAGGTGAATAATGGAAAGATTGAAAAACATGCACAATCCATAAAAAACTGTCATAAGGGTAGTGATTTTCCATCTACTGAAAATTCTGCTTCTACCAAGGGTATTAAACCGCCAACTCATAAAGCTCATAAAGCTTTATTTTTGGAACTTAAAAATGGCGAGAATACAAATGTTTTTCTTTCCCTTACAAAGTATAACATTAGTGAAGAAAGTTGCACCAAAAGAGGTGGTAGAAGGAAAAAGAGTGGCAATAGTAATCATGATGATCATCCTAATTTTGTGTCAATATTAAAGGATGACAATTTAATTCATGTACCTGAGACGACTTATTTGAAATCCCATGGTGCTAAGCCGGAAAAGAAATCTAAAATATTGAAGGATTATGAAGTGGAACATGAGGCACCCAGTAAAAAAATCAAATTATCTATACAGATTGACGGAAAGATTCTCGTGTCAAGATGAGGGGAAACACTAGTTGGGTATGGATATCGGGAGGAGAAAATTAGGGTTCGGCCATGTTGTATCCCAAAAAAACCGACAAGAAAACTGCAAAATTCGGTTCAAAAATAAGAAATCATGAATATGCTCAAGAAGTCAAGAACTAATTGAACTCGGAAACCCCTTTCAAGAAAAAAAAAACTAAACAAGGAAACCATACATTGTTCCATATTGATAATATAGGATTTCAAAAAGACAGTTGTATCTTATTGGCAAGTATTACCTGAAAAATTAAGTTTAATACACCTCATGACGATTTGCTTAATAAATCAAGCTAATGATTCAATGCTTTATCGTTTTCTTCCTATCCGATTTGACCCTTTATGTTTTAAAATATTAACACGATTATCATTTTTTACACAAAAAAAAAAAACGCATATCTTCATTGAAAAACTTAGATCTTCAACCCAAAAACTCATATCTTCATCGCTAAACCTAGAAAACTCTTCTTGTTGCACAACCACAACCAACCAAACCTATATATACAATGAAAAAGAGCAAAATAAAATAGAACCAAATGTTGAAAAGAAAGGAAGAAAAAAAATCAGAATATAAAGGTTGTTTATTTGGGAACATATATGGATATAGGAAGCATGTTTAACACATCTAAGAAAACCATTACAATACCCAACCGAATGACTCCACAATTAGAACGGATAGACTTTTGCTAAAACCACCAACAAATCAACCTCAATCTCCAAGGAACAATCTGATTAAGAGAAGATAATAGGGATTAATGGGTGTGATGTTGATTTATAAAAGATTCAAGGGATTCAATATCATGATGGAGAAATGAGATTGTGGATTGATATTTGTGATTTAGATAGATCTAGATTTTTTTTCTGAGTTTTTGGATGAGTTTCTAGGTTTTTGCTTAATATGAAGATGAATGCCATGAATTTTTAGATTTCTTCAGTGGATACATTACAAATTGTGTAAACAAGGATAATAGTGTTAGTATTTTATAACATATAAGCAAGGCCTTTTGAACAATAACTAAACATAAGAGTAATGATGAAAATTGTTTTGAAATGTACCTTCTTGGTCGAGCTCTCACTCGATCACCTCGAACCCCTTTGAAAAAAATACTTAATGAGTACAAACCGGCTCACAATCGAGAAGATGGATCACAACTATCGATGACCAGGCTAGTCGTTTATGACACTAGATTTAATCCTTTCATAGATTTGTGTCAATGACCTACAATCGGTGCGGGACTTATCAACACACCCAAAATTAAGATTTAGTTGAAACACTCTTCTCCAAGATCATATTTATACAATATACACGCGCCGGCCCTAGTTTTTTCTAGTGAGAGAAGTTTCATCTTCTCTCTAACCTATGTTCTTCTTCATCTATCGGAGCGGGTGTTTTTGGATATCTTTTGTCCCATAATCATCTGTTTGCATTGTTTTTCTCTCCTTTATCTAAGTAAGTGCATAGAAGTGATTTTTATTGTAATTTTTATGTCTGAGTGTGGCGTTGTTTTATTCACCATTTTGGTGCGGCGTAGTTTATTTTCTCATCTTGTTGCAGTGTTTGTTACGTTTAGATTGACGAACCATCTTCAACTTATTACTGATTTAATCAATAGTAACTTGGGCATCAACATTGAAGATTCATAAGCCAGTGTATTCCAATCACTTTAATTTTCACTTGTGTGAGGATTTTCCGACATTCCAATCACTTTAATTTTGTCACTTGCATAAAACTTATCCGTTTTATGCTATTAGTTTTGGGTATTGGAAATATTAAACATTACTATTTTTCTAACAAAAAAAAATGATCAATTCGTAACATTTAATTTAAATTATAAATTTGCGAACATTATAACCGTTAATCACTAGCAATTGTTAGTACGACCATAATATGTCATTCCAACTCTATTGATGACCGCGCTAGTTGTTTATGACACTAGATTAAAACCTTTCATAGATTTGTGTCATTGACCTCTGTTCGATGTGGAATTTATCAAAACACCCACAATTAAGCTTTAGTTGAAACACTCTTCTCCAATATCATATTTATACAATATACACGAGTCGAGCCTAGTTTTTTCTAGTGAGAGAATTTTTATTCATCCATCGGAGCGGGTTATTTTGGATATCTTTTGTCCCATAATCACCCGTTTATATTGTTTTTCTCTCCTTTTATCTAAGTAACTATATATAAGTGATTTTGCTTGTGATTTCTCCTTCCGAGTGTGGCGTTGTTTAATTCACCATTTTGGTGTGGCGTAGTTTGACTTCCTCATCTTGTTGCAGTATTTTTTATGCTTAGATTAACGAATCATTTTCAAATTGTTAATATGTGTAACCGGAAGAACCTAGTGGAGCAGGCGGTAATCGGTTAGGAGTATGATGACTGCTAGAGTTTGGGCCAGAGTTCATGTCACCATTTTGTGAAGGATCACTATTATGTCAACTATGACCATTTGATCAAGATCTCCATGAACCATTATAGCTAACAAAGCTATTTATAGTTGCATCAAAGGAAGTTCTCCAATCATCACCTGGTCCACTGCTTCTTTGGCTACTCTCTGCAAAACAGGCATATAATCTCACATATCACATGTTCTCACATATTCGTGCAAACTTAACTTGTAGTAAACAAAAAGTTTCTTTATAGAGCGAGTATGTCCTGTGAAGGTGGGTATACATGTTTTTGAGTAAACGAGAAATGGGGAAAATAATAACACTCTATAGGAGTAGGTGTGTGATTGTGGTGTCCAACACGCATTGGTGTCTGACACTCGTATGACACTTTTTCAACACGTGTTGGAAACCTCATACAAGTGTCCAATTTATTTATTTTTTATTTTCATTGCTTCGACACTCCTTGGATCGATGTCCAACACTCGGATGAAACTTGTATGAAAAGTGTCAGCCAACTCAAACAAGTTTCCCAAAAGAAATTATTGATTTGTTACTTAACAGTCGCATTAACCATCGCAAAGGTATACTTTGAGGCAGTTTTGAAGCAAGGGTCACAAGTTAGCTGTCGCAAATTGCTAAATTTCTTGTAGTGTTACACATGTCTCAAACACATCTACAAGAGTTAAAAATATGTAGGAGCAATGATGATCAATGAGTTGTCAATGACAATAAGTTTGATATCAATATTTTCAGCTTTTTCGATAGCATTTTCATCTTCTTGTATCAAATTCAACTAGATTCACACTACTCTGTTGGAGTTTCTCTCTAATCTTGGTCTTTTCCTTCCCCCTGTCTCTGTTATCTTTGAACTTCTTGAGGGCCTCCAGAGAGCAATCACGTTCGTCCTTGTCGTTGTGGTACCTCATTTTCAGATGGACTGTGGAGAAGATGGCCCCTAGCTCTGCGAGCATAGTACTTCCAATGATGCAGTTGTAGGGGAAGAGCAATCCACCACCAAGAATTGGTTTTTACTATCTTATGGGTCTCTCTTTCTTAAAAGGTTATATGCAGGGTCATGAACCCCCCCCCCCCAAAACTTTGAGGTTAAATAGATGAAACCTGTAAGATCACAGCTGCTATAAAGGGGACATGTCTTTGAGGGAGAGTCGAAGGGTCTTGAAAAGCTTGGTGAACATTATTTCGCATGAGGCGCCTTGGTCAATCATAATACGACGTACATAAAGTTTGCCATCACTGCTTGGACCATCAATGTTATACGGTGGTTGGGCTTCCCGCTTAGCATGTCTTCAGGGTAGATTGAGATTGGTGGCCTCTTCTTTTTCTTTAAGTTTCTGACGCAGTTGCATGCAGTTTCCTCCTTGGTTCAACTAAGCTTTTATGATGTTTATGTTTACTCCTTTGTTTGATTAGTTAATGTTTTTGTTTATCTTAACTACTTTTGTAAAGCCCCATTTAAATCTAGGTCTTCAATATCTCTTGTAAAATTCCATTGCATAAAAATCTTACTTTTCAAGTTGTGATTCTAGAAATAAGTTTGGTAATCATTTCTTTTCAAAATCTCTTATTTCAAGGTTTTGATTTGATTCAGACATTAATTTACATAAATTGAATCAAATAATTTTTTTGACCAATTGTTTATGTGTTTCTGATTAGAATCAAATTCTGTAAAAAGGAATTTTATTAGAATCATTTGATTCAAAGAAATTGTATAAGGAGAAATTTGATTCAAATCATTTATGGTCTCTTGAGTTGTTATTCGAATCAAAATAATGATAATTCAAATCAATCTTCATGTTGGGAACAATGATTCGAATCTGAGTTCTAGTGATTCGAATGAATCATCATAGCTACCTAGAATTCAGATTTGCGCTATTGACTCAAATCATTAAAAGTCTGATTTGAATCAAACGCATATTTTGAGTTTTATTTTGACCCAAATGAAGGTGAGAAAAACACAAGAAGGGGGGTTGAATTGTGTTGGCTTTTTATGGTTCTTTTTCTGTGTGTTAAAAAGCTGATCAGAATTTGAGGTATACAGATTCTGATACAGAGTCTGAGTGCAACGGGTTAAGTACAAAACCACAAAGATAAAGAGAGAGAGATAGAGAGAGAGAGAGAGAGAGAGAGAGAGAGAGAGAGAGAGAAGGCAGACACAAAGCAATTTTATACTGGTTCCTCCCACAACACAGGAGTAGTCCACTCCCCTTGCACTTCCAAGGGATTTCACTATAATCACTCTGGATTACAAATTGCTCAAGGACCAATCCAAGAGACTTCTTTCCTCAAGCACACATGCTTAAGACTTTCTTGCTCTAGGACACTACCTAAAGACTTCCTTGCTCTAGGACTCTTCATAAAGAATTCCTTTGCTTAAGCACAACTGCTTAAGACTTCCCTGGTCTAGGGCAACTCCAAGAGACTTACAAATGCTCAAGCACGCAGGCAAGAGACTTCCCTTACTAAATCACAACAGATTGAGACTTCTAAATGCTCAAGGTTTCACCAGGAGACTTATACGCTCAAGCTTCACAAGCGAGAAACTTCTAATTTGTTCTTGCAAATGATATAACAATGGTAGTGTATAAGGAACAAATGAACAGACTCTTTACAACTCTAGGATTTCTAAGATATAAACTTTGATACAAAAATCCTAAGTGTTTTGCGTTATTATATTTGATAGAGTAATGGCACAGTAAAATAGCATAGTCTTGTTGATCTTCTTCATGGTCTTCAGCTCCTTTTATAGGCAGGGATTTGAGAGACGTTGGAGAAGAGTGCCATCACAAATAGAGTCGTTGAGAAGCTTCAATCAAGAACGTTGGCTCTTTGCCTGATATGGATAATTCTGTTGAATAGTCTTTTGAATTTCCTTTCCTGAAAGAAGAATTATCTGTTGCATTATTTTTGTTCTTGAGGTCCTTTGTCTGTTTATGCACGTAGACAGAAGAAGACAAAAGAATTGTACTTATCAGATCTTTAATAGAGACCGCTCACAGAAGAAGATAAATCCTATGTGGATTTTGGGTCCCTCGTGATTTTCTCAAATTTGAGGGGCCATCCAAGTTTGTAGTCTGCTTCTGAGTCTGATGATCTTCACAGAGTCTGTTGAGGTAACTCTCTAGCTTCTGTGTGGTACCCCTCTTCTTAGGACGATGAATTCTGGTTGACCTTTCTTCAGATCTTCTACCATAGCCTTCTGAACTTCTCTTGGTCCTTCTGATGCTCTTCATATGTTCATCCGTTAATGATAGATTCTATCTTTGGTTATGCACACTTGAACATATGTAAGTATTCTAATTGTTCTTCAACACTTTGTTATCATCAAAACCTTAGACGAATTGTACAAGACCCTTCTTGTTCCAACAATTTCCTCCGTTTTGATGATGACAAACACAAGTATTTTGAACAATTGTTGTTAATCTAATTAACAGTTAGACTTTAGGGTCTGAGGTTTGCAAGCTCCCTCTGAGTCTGTGATAGTCCCTTAAGGTGAGGTTCGCAAGCTCCCCCTAAGTCACATCCCTGTTAATTAAATTCATTCTTACCCACTATTGAGTGCATCAGAACAAATAAACAACAATAGCATATCAGAACATCAACAAGATATCAGACATTTGGTCACACGGAGGTTTGCAAGCTCTGATTAAGTCCAGTATGATACCTTATCAGAGTCTGATAAGATTAACAATTAAGCGCAATATTTTTCATTTTTTTCTTATTCAAAAATAAAAGTTTCCTTAGTTTATGATTAGGCTCAGTGTTCAAATACTCTATTCTACTCCCCCTTTTGTCATCAACAAAAATTATGCAAGTTGAAAATGATTAACATATCATGCAAGTTATAAAAACAAAGACAAAACAGAGAAAGGTTTCAAGAAGAAAATCCTAAATATATTATAAGAATATATTAACACTATTCAACAAAGCTTACAATATATTTAGAGAGTACTTAATAAAATAAACTAAGAATCATAAATAAAAATTAAATCCTAAGGTTTCAACACAGCATTTGATCTATCATTGATTCCTAAGCTATGTTGTCCAATCTTATTGTTGTAAGGTCTTCTGCATCTTCTTGTTCTTCAAGTATTCCTAGAAACCTTCACAACCTTGAATTTGAAGATATCACTAAAAATGACCTTTTCGTCCAAATCCAGCAATCAAAACTTCATCTCCGTCTTACATGTAGTTTAAGCAGCCATCTTGTAGTGCTAAGGCAGCAACTTTCTTCCCATTCTTGATGAGTTGAACCCTTGCACATTTACGAATGCCAGAGTTGGGTTGCTTAGACTTAATCCCCATACTAGATGACCTAATCTTTGTTTCTTGATCTTCCGTTGCATTCCATATATCATCCAGAGCTTTAAAGATGTTCATTCATCTTTGCATTGCGAACCGGTCTTGTATATCACACTCGTCCACAGTGGATATTATTTTGGGGTCTTTGCTGACAACATTCATAGCTTTTCTTTTGAGTTGGATTGAACAGATGCTTATGAGTTCATGTTTCAGGATTTTGGTTTTTCTTACGATTCTAGTGAAAACAAAAAGATTTTTCATGAATGCTTTAAAAGACATAGTGAAGAGTGTGGAAAAGGAAGAGTGTGACTTTCAATATAAAAAGAGTGTCACAACTTTTCAACTTCAGGTAGTTTTTGAAAACAGTAAATGAGGCAAAAAGCATATTAATGACAAAGCGGGGCGCGAGAAAACAATACTCAAAGCATAAACATTGTTGCCTAGAGGTTATTACCCAACAATCACAAGCCACGTCAAAGACTTACTCAGAAACATGATACGTAGGTGGACAGGTGTATGAAAAGACAAATAAATACTTTTCCACTTACGTGTATTGTCAGAGCCTAGATTATCCAACTTCTGTGTCTTCAGGTTTTGATCTTCACATTCTGACCTTCAGATTCTAACTTGGAACTAACCTTCTCTTGAAAATTCTTTGCTCCTTATTTGTTCTTTCAGAACCAATACATGATTGAATCAATATAAATTTTTGTCTATGGTCCTGCACACTTGAACAAATATTAGCATATCCAATTGATCTTTTAATACCTTGTTATCATCAAAACTCAAGAGGCATTGTTTAAACTTATTTTGTTCCAACACTGATGTGGATAGTGCAATAGTGCTTTGTCTCTTACTTGCCCAGGATATCAAGTTCTCACCAAGGAATTGACAATTTCCACTGGTGGATTTTATTTCAATTCTATCCCCAACATAGTCAGCATCACAGAATCCAACTAGCTAATAATCCTGAGATTTCTTTTACAAAATTCCAAGATTAGTTGTTCCTTTCAGATACCTGAAGATCCTCTTAACAATTGTTAAATGAGATTCTCTAGGATCTGACTGGAATCTTGCACACAGACAGACACTGAATAAAATATATGGCATGGAAGTTGTTAGATAAAGTAAGGAACCTATCATACCTCTGTATAGCTTCTGATCTACGTTGCTGCTTGATTCTTCTTTGCTCATGTTGCAGTTTGGATACATTGGAGTAGCCATCAGTTTACAATCCTCAAGTTTGAACTTCTTCTGAAGCTCCTTTGCATATTTAGATTGATGAACGTAGACTCCATCTTTTCATTGGTTGATTTGAATACCAACAAATAACTTTAATTCTACCATCATACTCATTTCAAACTCAGCCTGCATAGTCTTAGAAAACTCCTTGAAAAGAGCAGCATTAGTAAAGCCAAAGATGATATCATCAACATATATCTGGACAATTAGAATATCTTTCTTTAATGTCTTTCTGAAGAGAGTGGTATCAACATGTCCTCTTTTAAAACCTTTTTCAAGCAAGAAATTACTTAGTTTATCATATCATGCTCTAGGAGCTTGTTTCAGACCATATAGTGATTTCTTGAGTTTGAAAACATAATTTGGGTGTTTTAAATCTTCAAACCCAGGAGGTTGTTTTACAGAAACCTCTTCATAAATGACACCATTCAGAAAGGCACTCTTAACATTCATTTGATATAAGATGATAACATGATTGACAACATAAGACAAAAGTAATCTTATTGCTTCCAACCTAGCAACAGGTGAAAAGGTTTCTGTGTAGTCAATTCCTTCCTGCTGACTGTGGCCTTGTGCTACCGGTCTAGCTTTGTTTCTGATTACTTATCCTTGTTCATTACGCTTATTTCTGAAGACCCACTTTGTTCCAATGATGTCTTCTGAGGTGGTTTGACAACTAGATCCCAAACATCATTTCTTTGGAACTGATTTAGCTCTTCTTGCATGGCCACAATCCATCCATCATTTGCTAGTGCTTCATCAATTGAGGTAGGCTCAACCAGAGAGATTAGTCCTATCATGGATTCATTTCTGAATGTTGATCTTGTTTTTAGAGGATTGTCTTTGTTTCCAATTATGAGCTCTTCTGGATGTGATGACTTGTATTTGAATGTTCTTCTTGATTGAGTGGCTTCTTTTGTATCATCATGGGCTTCTTCTTCAGACTCGTCACCATCTGGATTTGCTTATAGGATTGCATCAGCGTTGGGTACTTCAGATGTATTGACAGATTATGGGACATATGTGGCAGGTTCAGACACTTGTACAGATTCTGGTATGTCTTCTGATAACTGTATTTTTGCAAAACTTTCAACCAGCTCTGACATTTTATTATCAGGCTCTTTGTCATCAAATCTGATGTGTATTGATTCCTCTATCATAATGGTTTCAGAATTATACACTTTGTATGCTTTTAACCTTTCAGAGTAACCTAAAAAGGTACACTTTTGAGCCTTGGCATCAAATTTAGTCAGATAGACTTTGATGTTCAGAATATAGCATGTACAACCAAATTGGTGATCAAAGTAAGCAATACTTGGTTTTCTTCCTTTGAATAACTCATGTGTTGTTTTGTTCAAAATAGGTGTTATGTAGATTCTATTATGTACATAACATGTTGTGTTTACAATCTATGAGATTAGATAAGAAAAATGAATTATAATAAAATAGAGTCTAGACTTGGTTTGATTAGGATTTAGTCATTAGATTTTTCCAACAATCTCAAGACTAGACAAGTCTACTCACTAATGTTCATTCTAGACATTTGATATAATATAAATCACATGAAATATAAAGGCATAAATATAAATTGCTGAATGTAAATGTACAAAAAAGTAAAGAACAAGAATGTAAATTGCAAGAAAGTAAAGTGCAGAAAATATAAGAAGAACAATAAAACTTAGAACAAAAGTAACTTAGTATTTCAATAATATGCAAGTTTCCAATGATCCAAGTTGATTACAAGTCTGATGGAAGACTTATTTGTAGCCTAAGGTCATAGACATAGCATTGAAGATGAATTACAAGCTGAACAATGAGGAGAACTAAGAGTCTTGTAACAGCCAAAAACTAACAGCAAAAACGCACGGTCTGAAACCCAAACCGTGCATTTTCAGATTCCAGCACAAAGGAGACGCATGACCCCTTCCCAGGTAGCTTCGCTAAAATGCAAGGACCGTGCGTTACATTCGACATAGGTGCGCATAGACTGGCAAGCAAAAACACATGGTCTAGTGCTAAAAATGCACGGACCATGCGTACCCTTCAGGATTGCTCTTTTCTTCATCCCTTTTCATCCTTTCCTTGTCCTAACTCTAACTAGACATCCTCGCTTCAATCTGAAATGGAAAATATTGCTTTTTAGTAAAATAGTTCCAAAATATGACTAAAACTAATAATATTTTATTGAATTTAAATACTTAAAACAACATAAACTATGACTTATCAAACTCCCCCATGCTTGAATCTTTGCTTGTCCTCAAGCAAAAGGCAAAGAACATCAGCAACACAAATTAATAGTGGCAGAATTTCAGATTTTATTCTTTTAAAGGCTTCGTTTTCTGAGTGCTCTTATCACAACCCCAACTGCTTTTTATTAAGATTTTTCAACCCAACAACAAATTTCATGTGAGTGTGTGTGTGGAGCCCAACTTTTTATTGCTCCTGTGTAAAAGGTATTATGAAGAAAACAGGTTCTAACTTTAAAAGTAATATCGACAAAATTTCACTTCCATTTCATATAAACTAGGTGGGAATTTTTCTTGGCCATTTTGTCACTTGTTTATTTATTTATGGGGAACTGCAGAAGCATTTTTATTTGTTTTGAGGATACCCATATCATTTTCGGGAAGTTAGTGATGGTGAGTCATACTAACCCAAGTCAATGCCTCATATTTTTGTGCTTTGACCCCTTTTTATTTATTTACACCTTATTTTGACCTTTTTGTTCCCCACACAAACTTATACTACTTTTTATTTGAAATTTTAAGGACAAATTTACCATTTAAAGTAAGACATTGTTCCTTAAAATACCAATCTACACACTTACTCAAAGTCTGCAACTTTGTGCATTTCTCATAGAGAAAGGTTCACATTGAAACTGATGCGGGTTTAGTGAATTAATTTAAAGCAAAAGGGTTTATTTACAAGCACATAATCATCATAAAACTCATCCTTTAAAAAGAATTTTTTTTATATATACTAAAATTTTGTTGCTACAATGTCTTCCGATTTACACAAATAAAAATTCATACAAGGGGAATTGAAAAACAAGACACTAAAATAAAAAACAAACACGCTAATTTATTCAAGCTAATTTATTCACCCCCCCCCCCCCCCCCCATGCTTGAAACAAGCATTGTCCTCAATGAATTCAAAATTAAACAATAGAAGAGGGGTAAACGAGCTCACATGATTTAATTTTTGCTCAACCTGGTGCACCTATTGGGTGCGGATTTGTTGAATCCGGGACTTATCCTTCATGCGGCTTTTCTTTTATTAATCTGCAAAACACAAACAAAAGAAATGACATTAACCCGTGGGTTACCTCCCACGCAGCACTCTTTTAACGTCACTAGCTTGGCAATCAAAAAGAGTTCTTTTTCTTAGCCTGGGTCATGTAGATTTCTGTGTGTAGATGATGCTAAGGAGCATTCTTTCACACAATCATCAATTACATCCACCATACAACAAGAGTCTTGAATAGAAGGACTTTTCATCAAATTGGCGATTTCAAACTCAACCTTCTCTTCTCCTACATGAAACGCAAATTTACCATTTTTCACATCGATTATAGCTCCATCACAACAAAATCCGCCGGGATATAAATTTTTCCTACCTTGATAGGGATATCCTCAAGAATTCTGGCAGGATATATGATGGAACAGTCGGCTAACTATAAAGTCATTCTAGTAGGCTTTAACTCTCATATGTCAAACCTCTTAAAGAGGGATAAGGGCATTTGGCTCACACTCGCTCCTAAGTCACACATGGCCCTCTCAATGGTTTCATTCCCAATCACACACGGGATGAAAAGCTTCCAGGATCTTTGAGCTTTGGTGGCAGTTTGTTTTGAAGAACAGCACTACATTCACTTGTTAGAGTCACTGTCTCATTGTCCTCGTTCTTTTTTTTTTGACAAAATATCTTTCAAAAATTTTGCATAAAGAGGCATTTGAGACAGAGCATCGGTAAAAGGAACGTTAATGTAAATATTTTTCAACAAATCAACAAACTTCTTAAACTGCGCCTCCAAGTTAGATTTGGCAAGCCTTTGTGGAAATGGGATTTTTTATTTATATGGTGCACTTGGTTTTTCAGCTTCTACCTTGGCTTGTGGTTCCTCACTCTTTTTTTCACCCTCATTGTTCTTACTTTTCACTTGAGGATCCTCTAGTTGCCTACCATTCCTAAGGGTAACAACATTTATTTGGGCCTTAGGGTTGGTCTTAGGCTGACCTGGAAAGATTCCAGGAGTTTTTTAGGAAGAAGCCACTTGTTGGGCTACTTGAGAAATTTGAGTCTCAAGCATCTTGTTGTGGGTTACAATGGAATCTACCTTTGTGGTCAATTTTAAAAGAAAGTCGTTCAAGAATCCAGTTTGATTTTTCAATTCTTGGTTTTGCTTTTGTTGAGATAATACAAAATTTTCAAGCAAAAGTTCCAAGTTGGATCTTTGGGGGACTCTCAGGTTGTTTCAAAACCAGGTGGTGCTGATTGTTGTCCAAAAGGATTTGAAAAATTTCTTTGAGCATAGTTAACTTGCTCGGAACTTACAGTAGGCACACCTAGTTTACAATCAACGCTAATGTGACCAACAACACGACATATTTCACAAGGAGGAGTAACAGAAGGAGGTGTGACAACACTTACACTTAACTTATCAAACTTGTTAAAAAGTGCGTCCACCTTAGCAGCTAAATGGACAAGGGCAGAAACCTCGTACATACCTGCCTTTTTTAGAGGGGGATGGAGCAACGGCAGTGATGGCTCTCTCACTTGTCCACTAGTAGTGGTTTTGAGCCATATCTTCAATGAGAGCATATGCTTAAGGCTCCACCTGCAGCTGCATCAACAGTCATTTTTGTAGCATACAAAAGACCATTGTAAAAAGTATGGACGATCAACCACTTCTCTAAATCACGGTGGGGGAAAATTCTAAGCATTTCCTTGAAATGCTCCCACGCATCGTAAAGAGATTCCCCATCTTTTTGAGTGAATCGTGTTATTTGATCCCTCAATTGAGCAGTTTTGCTAGGGGGAAAATCTGGCAAGGAATGCTTGCCTTAGTTGATCCCATGAAGAAATTGAAGCATTTGGCAAGGAGTGAAACCATGCACTAGCTTGATCCCTTAATGAAAAAGGAAAGAGGTGTAGCCTTATGGCTTCCTGTCTCACTTCATTTGCCTTTAAAGTTCCACTGAGTCTTAGAAAAGTAGAAAGATGAAGATTCGGATCCTCAGTGGGTGATCCGGAAAATTGGTTTTGCTACACTATGTTAAGTAGTGCAGGCTTAATCTCAAAATTATTTGCATCAATAGTTGGATACAAAATAACAGCTTGGGGCTCATCCGTAGATGGCATGGCATACTCTTTGAGAGTAAATTCCGCGGCCTTGAAGTTATCGTGTGTTTCTCTTCTTATTTGATGAAGGAACCTTTCAATCTCGGGAATAAATTCTCCAAGACTTTTAGTTCTTCGCATTCAAAGAATCGGAGAATCCAAAAGTTGAAAAATTAAAAGAAAAAGGTTCAGTCTAACTGATACTAAAAAGTTAATCAATATTACTTCAACTCCCCGGCAGCGGCGCCAAAAACTTGATACGAATCTGCAAGCATACGGTTCTATTGAGTAGTAAAAATATCGTTCAATAGAGAGTTGATGTAATTACCAATTTTGTTTTTAGAGGTGATTAGCTGAACAAATCAAGATTATAAGTTTAACAGTTTCTTGGTTTTAGAATTCAGATATTAAAAAGCGTTTAGGGATTATTGGTTCATCTTAATAACAAATCATAAAGATTCCAAGCCTATATCTCTATCTTATGTTAAATCCATTTTTCTAAAGACAAGATTCTCTTAGGTATTTCATGTTTTCTCTCGAACAACATGAATGTATCTCAATAACAATCACGCGTATTCTCATGGTTGATTATTATATGAGACCCTGTAAGTGCGAATCTTATTGTCTCAAGACCTCACAAAACTATTCATTTGGGGTGTTCCCATAAAGTTTTGTGATGCCTTGTCTAATCTTATTTGTTCCAATATCAAACTTCATCTTTCAACCCATCGTTTGGTATTTGAGATGATAAAATAATAGTTATTGAACTTCACCTCTCGGTCCATCGTTCAACACTTGTTATTGAGTTTAAAATCTATGAGATTAGATAAGAAAAATGAATTATAATAAAATAGAGTCTGGACTTGGTTTGATTAGGATTTAGTCATTAGACTTTTCCAACAATCTCAAGACTAGACAAGTCTACTCACTAATGTTCATTTAGACATTTGATATAATATAAATGACATGAAATATAAAGGCATAAATATAAATTGCTGAATGTAAATGTGCAAAAAAGTAAAGAACAAGAAAGTAAATTGCAAGAAAGTAAAGTGCAGAAAATATAAGAACAATAAAACTTAAAACAAAAGTAACTTAGTATTTCAATAATATGCAAGTTCCAATGATCCAAGCTGATTACAAGTCTGATGGAAGACCTATTTTTAGCCTAAGGTCATAGACAAAGCATTGAAGATGAATTACAAGCTGAATAATAAGGAGAACTAAGAGTCTTGTAACAACCAAATACTGACAGCAAAAACGCACGGTCTGAAGCCCAGACCGTGCACTTTTCAGATTCCAGCACAAAGGAGACGCACGACCCCTTCCCAGGTAGCTTCGCTAAAATGCACGGTCGTGCATAAAAATGCACGGACCATGTGTTACATTCGACATAGGTGCGCACGGACTGACAACCAAAAATGCACGGTCTAGTGCTAAAATCGCACGGGTCGGGCGTATCTTTCAGGATTGCCCTTTTCTTCACCCTTTCCTTGTCCAAACTCCAACTAGACATCCTTGCTTCAATCTGAAATGGAAAATACGGCTTTGTAGTAAAATAGTTCCAAAATATGACTAAAACTAACAAGATTTTATTAAATTCAAATACTTAAAACAACATAAACTATGACTTATCAACACCTAAACACTACCTGTGAATTTCTATCTAAGACTCACCCTAGATAAGAGATCTCATCTCACTTTCTCTCAATCACACAACTAGTGATTTAATACGATTATAATCAAATAGGAGAACACCTCCAATAAACAAACTGACTCTTGCAAGATGCACTAGAGTGGTATACAAAGACAATAATACAACTCAACTAAAACAAACCATCTCTATTTTGTGATGATCAATGGCGGTGCATAGAGAAGTGTACAAAATAAAGCACAAGGCTTAACAACGAAACCCTAAAAGACTCAATACAATAATTCTAATTCCGTGAATGAAACTAGGGTCTGAGTCTTCCTTATATAGCCATTCAGCAGCTTGGGCTTTTTCTTCAACATGCCAAAATATATTTTCATTAAATATTCCTTTTAGAAATATATTTGCATCAAATCTTCCTTCATACGGTACAAAAATATATTTACTGTCCATAAATATATTTTCAGCAACAATCTTGTAGAAGCACAAAATATATTTGAAACAAATCTTTTATATTTTCAGCAACAATCTTCTAGGAGCAAATATATTATTTCCTAAAATGTTTAGGACAATAATTTCAAAAACACGACGATAACAAACCGACAAGAGCAGCTTCTAGAAACACACGCCTCTTGGAGCACAAGCTACGTGAATCAAATCTTCAAACAAATCTTCAATGATCTCACCCTAAAACACAATCTTCTAAGAATGTGAAATAAAGCACTTCACCTTAAGCTAAGATGTCGTACTTACATGTCTAAGACATCTGGACAACATCTTGCTAGAACATGTTGTTTTAACAAAATGCAACCAACACAATATAAAAACCCAACAAATAATTTTCAACCATCTCAAGCCACCAATTCACAATAACCCAAGAAAATTCTCTAGGAAACTATTGACCAATACATGAAGTCCACTCAAAATCAAATTGAAGCCCTCTCAAAGAAGAAATATCGAGGCTTCAATTACGAATTTGGAGACTCAAATTGGGAAAATCTCTACACAACTCACTACTCTTGAAAACTCAAGAAGTGAGGAGTGCATGATGGTGGTGAATGAAGAAAGTGGTCCCAAGGAAACTGACATTGAGGAAGGTAACAAGCTGAAAAATCAGGTAAGTAAACTTAACCCCTTAATTAGGCCAACCGAGAAATATAAGAAGGGAGAAAGAAAAGTGGTAGAATGCAGGTACTCTTGGAAACTCTATAACACATTAATGTTACTCTACCATGTGTTGCTTCTCTTGAACATAACCATGTGTATCTAAGATTTACAAACAGGTTTTTGGCCAAACAACATGAACTTCGAGAAATCGAAGAAGCACAAGGAATAGTACGCCGCCAAACAAAGCAAAGGGAACCAAAGTGGTGGACAAAAAGGTATAAGAAGAACTGGAGGAGTAATGAGTTAGGTAATCAACGTAAGAAGGAGAGTAGAATGGAAGTACCCGAGGAGAAGCTGAGCATGGAGGAGAACTTAAGTAAGGTTGAGTCAAGCACTCGTGAAGTAGTGAAGGATATGGCTTCTGAGGAGAAAAGAATACCAACCATGGATGTGATGTCCATGATAGGAAAGAAGCCTTGTAAGAAAAACAAAAATATAAGGAAGGTGGACAACAAGGGGAATGTTAAAGTATATGAGACAATAGTCGAGGAGGATGCACAACATGACCTTAAAGGAGGCAAGACTCTTGGTGTGGGAGTAGAAGCTAATAAGCATCAAGAAAATGAAAATTTTCATGAACTCATTAAAGCTTTAGAAAATTTTAAAGTGAATATGCCCATTAAAGAGATGGTCGAAAAAGTCCTTATTGTATGAAATTTTTACAAGGCATCCTAAAGCTGAAGGAGAAGCCCTCAAAGGAAGGATTTATTTCTCTAACCCAAAATTGTTATGTTATTCATGATTTTCAGGTACCACGACAGGAAGGAGATCATGGATGCTTTAATGTCCCTGTTACTGTAGGGGACGTTTTTGTGGGATAAGTTTTGTATGATCTGGGGGCAGGTGGCAATATGATGCCATTGTCCACTTTTACCCGGATCGGAGGATTAACATTAAGACCTTTTTTTATGAACATTGGTCTTGCAAATGGCAATGATATAAAACATGTGGGTATGGTGAGAAATATGATGATTAACGTTGATGGGTTTCAATTCGAAATCGACGTCATTGTTTAACAGGAAATATGAACCTTGTTTTATGGACGCTTGAGGAAGGTCATTAATGGTGACTGCTAAAGCTTTGGTTGATTTGGAGCAGAAGGAGGTGTTCATAAGGTCCAACGGTTGTTATCAATGCTACAAGGTGACTTCACCATCAAATGCATACAACTTGGCTATGCAGCATGCTGCCAATTGCGAAACATTCAAAGCCCTTGTGGAACAATTTGATGGGTCAGAATCTGAGGAAGAAGACTCATGGTCTGAAGAAGCTTATGGATGGTCAGAACCATAAGAAGACTATGGATGGTCGGATTATGAAGAAAATTGTTCAGAGGAGGAAGAAGAAGACAAGGAACCTGAAGGTTTGAGGTTCCCAAGCTCAACTTAGGCAAATGCATCAAGCTCGAGACGCTAAACAAGCGTTGAATGGGAGGTAACCCATGTTTTTTTATTTTCGATCATTTAAATTTCAGTCATTTATTTTACATAGCCACTCCATCTCATAATTTCTTTCTTTTACCGTTGCTAACTCGCGACTAGGCGTGTTGTTTTTACATGAATTGCATAACTTTCCTTTTCAAAAATCAAAAATTTTGTTATAGACTTGGAGAACTGTTCCAACCATTGTTAGCAGAGGGCTAGCTTACTTTTGAAGTTCAAGAGCACGACAACTTTTGGAGCTTGCAGCGGAAGATACTCATAAAAAGTCACCACTACAATTCTGTATAGCATAACTGGTGAAATTTTGAGCCAAATATATATTTCAATCTGTTTCTACTTTTTTTTCTTTCATTATGAGTGTTCCATGTTGGATTGCTATTTTTGCTCGAAATTTTGATCGTTCTTTACAAACTATCGGTTGTATTGTCATACACACGAGGCATTTGTTTTTGGTAACTAGAGCCTTTTTCAAGCCACCTTGAAGTGTCATTGTATATCCTTTGTAAAACCACTTCGAACCTCCATGCATTATTTTTTTTTTGTTACTTTTAGTGAATTTGCATCATGTCACAAGTTCTGAACCCTATTGATTATATTTGTTTGATTTCTTTTTGGATTTAGATAGGTTAGTGAAATACTTGTCATGGTTTGAAATTAAGTTTAGGGTTGCTCTTTGGAATTAGCAACATCTTAAGTTTGGGGTGGGGTACTAGTAGAACTTGGTTATCAAAGAAAAAAATAAAAAAGAAAAATGTAGATAAAACATCAAAATGATGGTCTACACAAAAATAAAATAGAAAAACAAGAGACAAAAACAAAAGTTTAGTCTCTTCAAAAAAAAAGAGAATAAGTAGTTCTACTAGTTCCCAAACTCTTTGAACTGGCTCCGAAATGAAAGCTAGTACCTCATAACAATGGTTGTGACAAAAATTGTCGATGAAGTTACAAGTTTGGATGACAAAGTTTTTCAAAGTATTTCAAATAGGGAATCCTTAGGAACTAACTCCAAAGTGTTTGTTAGCCTACTTTCTCAAATATATCCCACCTTAAACTCAACCATGTTATAACCTTGAAAAGACCAGTATATGTGTGTGTGTGATGATATATACCTAGAATGTCTGTTTAGAATTGCTTCAACCTCATAGCAAGGTAGAATCACATGACGAATGGAGTGTGGCAAATGCCTTGACCAGCCTCACTGGATTTAGAAGGTACATACGTGTATCTTTGAATTGTATGTGGTTGAAAGTAAGAGTATCTTCTCTAAGTTTGTTCCGCTTGCATAGAAGTGGTAAGCTAGTTAAGTCTAATGGTGGGAAGAATGACAATCTGAGCAAAATCTCCAAAAAGGTATGTTCCATTCTTCTAAAATTCATGAATATTCTAACTTCTTGCTATTGTGTTGCTTGAGGACAAGCAATAGTTTAAGCTTAGGGTTATGATGATGGATCATCATATGACATTTTTGGCTATATTTTTAGTACTTTTATTTGCATTTGAAGACAAATAAGATGAGAATTAGAGGAGTTGTCAATGGTTTGAGGAACATATTGTATTGTTTTCACTCGAATCGTTGTAATTCAATTTTATCTAAATCATGCAACTCCATAGGTGGTTTGAGTGTTTTTTAGTGAGAAATCATGTAAATCAACAAATCAAGACATCACGTGAAGGATCAAGGATATGAAGATTGAAGATCAATAGTTCTTAGAAGGTTTTTAAAGACAATACAAAGTGACGAAAAATTCATTTCAAGTTCCTAGGAGTTTTCAGACGGAAGAACGATCGAAAACAGGGCGAAAACCCAAGATTTCGCACACAGGGGCTACCTCATGCGCCATTTGCGCCCCAGTATGCGCCATTTGCACATGGTTGTGGGCATAAATTTCCTACAGCTTGTTTTTCAAGCCAAAATAGTGGAAAAAGCCCAGTTTTATTCTCTTAAACCCTAAGTAATCATTTAATATAAATAGATACCTTTGCACACATTATAATTCATTCAGAAAGTTAGCGGTTGAATGCAAGGTTCAAGCATGAGAGTTTCATGGCAGGGTCTTCATCCTCCTCTTGTTCTCTCTAGGGTATGTTTTTCTATTGTTTTGTTATGATGTTTGTTGTCATGAGCAATTAAACCTTTTGATTAGGGTTCTAAGATTAACCCCTTCTTATTTGTTAGATTCAATTAATAAAGTTTTCATTCAGTTATGCTTTTCTTGTGTCAGATTTAAATTAGTTTTTGTCTGTTCTTAATGCTTTTTCAAAAGAGATCTTTGTATCGTAATCTTGAAAATTGATCCGTATATGAAAATTAGGATTGACAACCCGAAATTCTTTATCCGTGTATGGCTGTTCTAATTACTTATTTCATAATTATGTTAATGAAATTTAAGTTTGAAACCAAACGTTTTCTAACTCTCTTCTTTGGGGAAAGTCGTAGTATAAATAGGTTAACTCGGAACATACGTTGTCGTAAGATGTTTTAATGGAATTTTTAAACCTTAATTTTAATAAATCATGAGTAGACACCACATAACTGATTGTTTTCTAAGTTAATTCCAACAAACACGAAGAGGGGATTCAAGGATTCCCTGATCGTCGTTAATAATTTGAATCACAAACCTAATCTCGCATTGGGCAGAGCAATTAATCCCTGCAACTCTATTCATTACTCTTTTAATTTCACTCTTTGAAATAAGTTTTACTAATTGCTAAGTTGAACGAAAATCCATGTGAAAAATGATAAACTTACTACTTTATTACTTGTTACGATTTGGTCCACTTGCCAATTTCGTCCATCATGTTCCCTTATTCAGTTTTGTTCACCACCAATCCCTATGACCATCACAATTCTGTTAGAGATGTTTCATGATCCTCTTTTTCCATCCACAGTCCAAGTAATATCTCTCCATATTTAGTTACTCCACCCATCACAACATCATCTTCACAAACTAATTATAATTCCAATTTTCCCTCATCCCAACCTGCAGTGTCCTCCTCATCTCACCATATTTCTCCCTTATCTGTTGTCACCTCATCTAGTTCTACAACTTCACAAATTGGTTATGTATCTTCTAATCCTCCCATTTTCAATCAACAATTTCCTACCAATACACATCCCATGAAAACTCGTTCCAAGTCTGGAATTGTTCTTCCACGTGTCCATCCCACCCTTTTACTCAGACATACAAAACCAAAGAATGTTAAACAAGCTTTGACTGATCCTAACTGGAATGTTTCCATTTAGGTAAAGTTTAATTCTCTATGGAAAAATAAAACTAATTGAAAAGCTTTACACCCTAATTAAAATGCTTTTGGGTGTAAATGGGTGTTTAGAATTAAAGAAAATTATGATGGTACTGTTAACAAATTTAAGGCATGTTTGGTTGCAAAAGGTTTTCATCAACTTCAAGGGTTTGACTTTAATGAAACTTTTTCCCTTGTTATGAAGCCTATCACCATCAGATTAATTCTCACTCTTGCTATCTCATACAAGTGGCCTCTTCAACAACTAGATGTCAACAATGCCTTTCTCAATGGCATTCTTGAGGAAGAATTTTATATGCAGACACCTCAAAGATTTGAGAGTAGTGTTCCTACCTTCGTTGGAAAGCTTCACAAGGCTTTTTACGGTCTTAAGCAGGCTCCCACACAGTGGTTTAACCGTTTAACCACAAATCTAATCCAGTTTGGTTTTAAAGCAAGTAAATGTGATTCTTCCTCATTTACATATGAAAAATAGAAGCAAGTTGTCTATCTGCTTGTGTATGTTGATGATATTATCATCACTAGGAGCTCTTTTATACTAGTCACTACATTGGTTAAAAAAATTTAGATTTTGTAATCAGTCTAAAACAACTTGGTACTTTAGACTATTTCCTCGGAATTAAGGTTAAACATCTCTCAGATAACACCCTGCTTCTCACTCAAAGTAAGTATACTAGAGATCTTTTGTCTAAAACCAATATGCTTGAATGTAACTCTATCACTACTCCTATGATGTCTAGTTGCAAACTCTCAAAAACTAGTTCTGATCAGTTTCAAGATGCTTCTTTATATAGATTTGTTGTTTGTTCTATGCAGTATGCTACCATTACTAGACCTGAAATTGCATACTATGTCAACAAGGTTTGCCAGTTTATGTCTAATCCTCTTGAAACCCGTTGAATTGTTGGTAAGATAATATTAAGGTACTTAAAAGGTACTATTAGGTTTGGTCTCAAAATGTATCCTGCTCCCACTCACAAGTGTTTATCCCTTCAAGTTTTTTGTGATGTTGACTGGGCAGCAGATCCAAATGACAGAAGGTCCACATCTGGAGATGTTATTTTCTTTGGGCCTAATCTTATCTCCTGGTGGTCTAGAAAGCAACAAGTTGTGGCTAGATCTAGCACAGAAGTTGAGTACAGGGCTTTGGCTCAAGCAACAGCTGATGTCCTCTTGGTTCAAACCTTATTGCAGGAGCTAACAGTGCCTTTCTCCTCTCCTATTGTTTTCTGTGATAACCATTCAGTAGTATTACTTTCTCACAACCCTATTCTACACTTCGGGACCAAGCACATTGAAATAGACCTCTAGCCAAGAAGCTCTCAGTTGTTCATATTCATGGGGAAGACCAGTGGGCTGAAATCCTCACCAAGATTGTCTCTACAGCTAAATTTCTTCTCATGCGCTCCAAACTCAATGTGACTGAAGTCCCACATTGAGTTTAAGGGGGTGTATAAGTTAACTAGTAGTTAAGCTTGTTATTAGTTTTAGAACTAGTTAAGCCAACTGTTAGATCTAGTTAAGTCTGTATACAGCTGGAACCTGAGCTGTCAGGTAACTAACATGTGTCGGTCAGAGATAGGTTAACCTGTTATAGCAATCAGCTTCTCATATAAAATTTGTTTTGTAACAGAATTATTCAATTCAATCAAAGAAAAGATATTTGAGATAAAAGTTTGTTAGAGAATTCTCTATGAAGTTTCTCTGAGTTTTACAAAGAGCGAGATACCTGACCTAATTCTATGCATTAGTACTTACTGGGGATAAGTAGGTTTTTTGTTGTCAAGCATTCACCTAAACAGGTGTCCTCAAGGGCCACTTGTAATGATTTGAGGGTGTTTACAGCATTGGATCCGGACTGGACAATCCAGATCTATGGTCCAAACCGTTATCAAGTGGAATCAAGGTGTGTCCATGATATGGACTAGCATTACATCAGATTCTGATCGGACTAGGGTCTAACCCGGATTGGGCCTTGGCCCAGTCCAAAACAACCCTTAAATAGATAACTCATGAAAAAGTGGAATACACATTATGCTAAATAAGGTTACAACTTACAAGACTTAAAGAAATACAACCTCTTGTACTATCCTTGTTGAAATAGAGTATGTTTATTTACTTAATTCGAAAGCTATTAAAAAAAGATGGACCTCTATTATAAGAAAACCAAATTTGACATCTAACATAGTAGAGTATGCTATATGTATGACACATTTCCATTCTAATGAGAAAGTACCATAAAGTTTGATCCATTTACTATTGGGTGTTTTTTACACATTTCCTATTATCTAACAATTAAACCATGGAATAATCAACCAAATCATATCTTCAACAACAGAAATATTCACAGATTTTAGAGATTCAGATTTGGAAATACTTGTTGAAGTTGTACTCATACTGATCCATTAAAATTTCAACAAGGATATAAATTAATCACTTGCTAACTATGTAAAACACACACCTCAGATTTAATGTGAGTCTGATGTCTGACATCGACACAATACTAACAAGTGACACATATGCAATGTAGTCAAAAACGAGTGTCAGGTTGTAGGATCGTCCGATCCTACGTGCCACAGTGATTTCGGCGAGCTTCAACCTTGTTCTAGGTCGTTTTTGTGCATTTTGTGGTCAGGATCGAGTTCTTGTACAGGAACGTAATAAAAAATGAGTTGGGCTAGTAAAAATTGGTTTGGGCTTGCGAACCGGGTCGGGTCAAAATCAAAAACCGGCTCGTTCATTCTTTCTCTTCTCACCTTCACCGAAAAACCCTAACCAAAAACGGTCGTGAATCCCTTTCTCTTCTCAGCTCTAAAACTACCCACCATCGTCGCTTTCTTCCTCACGAACACTGGTTGGAGAAGAACGAAGAACGACGGCCATGTCCTTGTTTCACGAATGACAGTCGTGTTCCCTTTTTCGGCGAAGTTCTCGCCGTCGTTCACTCCCTTCCCGCACCTAAACCCGTTTTCTTTTTCTCCTACATAACCCATAACTATATTTTCGTTTTCTCCTCCATCAATACTATTTTTCACATAACCTTTGTAATGACTTAGGCTTAGATGGGTACTCTTGTTTCTATGGATTGTCTTTTGAGAAACTTATTTTGAACTTGGTAGTTTCTTTTTATTGGTACTTATTAACTTGTATTTTGAGTACTTATGAACTTGTATTTTGAGTACATATGAACTCTCATCTTTGTTGTTATGAATTTGAGGAATGGTGATTATGACTTATTAATTTAGTTTAATGTACTTATGATTTGTAAGTTATTTTGTTGTATTATAATTTTTTATGATTGTGTGTGTATATGTGAAATTACAATTTTGCCCTTGAGTGGGTTGAACCGTGTTACGTCCCTCGTGTTTACGTTCCTTCACCGGCCGACCGATCCTACGTAGGATCTCGATCCTGACTACATTGCACATATGTTTACATTCAACCACTTCCATTTTTGAAAGTTATTGCCATTGTTTGTATCTTGTCCGGTGTTCGATTTTGTATTTCATAGAATGCGACTTACTTGGATAGAGAATTGATTTTTTCACTCTTAAGAGACTCCAATTTGGATTTTTGAAAGCTTTTTTCTACTCTGCACATTATGAAATACATAATAGTATAAGGCTATATGCTTCATAAATTGCAAAAGAAAAGATGCATAAAATTTAAGAACACCAACGTAGGGATCCTATAAGATAAAAGGCCTATCACTGAAATTAAGAACAACAGAAAAAAAAAAAATCTTGTTCAAAATTTCTTTTAGTTGAAACTGAAATTAAGAAATGGGAAAAGCCTTCACTTTAATTTAATATTCTAAAATTTTCAGAACAAAAATTAGCAAAATATAGTATAACATGGCATTAATGTCATTCTTCAGACAGACCATACTTACATAGCAGATGCTTGCCTCTGAAGTCCAAATTCTTCTTCCTAGTAGTATCAATATCAGTATGTGTGTGTGTAAAACAATATTTTAATAAAAATCATAAGAGTTTAGAACGCACCTCATCTAGTGAAACATTAACATCAACTAGTTCCCAACGTTGTTTCTTAAGATTTAATTTCTCCTTATCTGATTCAATACTTTATGCTTCTCAAGTTAAGGCCTCTATCATTTGAACACCAAATTTCTTTTCATAATCATTTCATGAATTTCAGTTTACTTTCATTTTAAATAATTGTACGTCCGCAGAGTGCAAAAAATGAGATTAATTTTAAGAATAACATTTTCTTTTCAATTAACTGGTAAGTCATTTCCTTTGACATGATTGTAAGCATCGACAACACCTTAATATCGGAAGAAAACAATGATACAAGCATTGCCCTAGTTAGCTAAAGTCATAGTAATCTTTCTTTGAAATTGGTAACAGATATTATAAAAAAATAGTGATATGAAATTCTTACATCTTGTCAAATGGCCACCACACCTTGATCCTTTTACCAACCAATGAGTTACCAAGGTCTTGAGGTTCACATGCCTAAGAAATTATTAAAGCAAAAATTAATTTGTTAAGAAAAATTAAAGGTCTAAATTATAAAGAAGAAGAATGATTGTGGAAAGTTCCATAAACAAACAAATTAGACATCAGGTTCTAATTAAAACTTGTTATACCTTCATAGCATACGATTTGATGAAACCTTTATTAGAACGAGCAGTTTCTTTCCTACTTTTGCAAATTTCTGTTTGACCTGTCGTTCTTCCCTCTTCTAGATTCCCTACCTTTGTGTCTGTACTAGACTTGAGTTTCTCCACATCTTCACAAAGAACCTCAGATTTCATCGGAGAAACTATTGATATAGGATGCACGAGAACTTTCCAATCAATCTTTATAGATAATTTGATTTTTCTAACAAGTGTGTCATGTTTCACTTTAGAATCCTTCCTTACTTTAGATTTCTTTTCTGGCTTAGCACCAGGGGATTTCAAAGAAATTGTCTCAGGTAAAGGAATCAGATTATCATCCTTTAATATTGACACAAAATTAGGATGATCATCATGATTACAAATGCTACTATTTTTCCCTCTCCGACCTCTTTTGGCACAGCTTTCGTCACTAATGTTATACTTTGTAGGGGGAACAACATTTGTATTCTCGCCATTTTTAAGTTCCAAAAATAAAGCTTTATGAGCTTTGTTCATATCTTCGGGAGTTGGCGGTTTGATACCCTTGGTAGAAGCAAGACTTTCAATAGATGGAAAATCACTACATTTATCACGGGTTTTTATGGATTGTGCATGTTTTCTTTCTTCCCATTCTTCACCTTAGAAACTAGAGCTACACTTACTGTTTTAGAATTTTACTGCTTCTTATCCTTTATGGAAGTAAAGTCAGCATAAGGTATAAGAGCATAGCCATTATCACAAGCCTTTTTGGAACAAGATGATTTTTCAGTACCCGACTCCTTATGAATCCAAGAGTGATCATAGCCTTCCTCTAGATTCATTAAAGAATTAGGATTATGGGTTCTCTTCCTTAGCACGGTATCCATCTCATTTTCTGAATTGTCTCAAAGTTGCCAGTACAAATTTTTGCATTTTCTTTTTCAGAGTTCTTAGTAAAACTAGATGGTAGATTACTTTCCGAACTAGAATAATCTGCAAATCCACCACCCATAGCTGTAGAACTAGTACTTCTTGTATTCGACTTTGTGTCATCTATAGTTAGTACGTCTCTCCCACATGTATTCTAGAACTAGTACTAGTTCTACAACATTGATGAAAGGGCTTGAAACGGATAATACATGTGCGAGAGACGTACAAATTATAGATGACACAAAGTCGAATACAAGAAGTACTAGTTCAGAACTATGGGCGGTGGATTTGCATATTATTTTGGTTCGGAAAGTAATCTACATTCTACTTTTACTCCGAACTCTGGAAAAAGGAAATGCAAAAACATGTACCGACAACTTTGAGACAATTCAGAAACTGAGCTCAAAAACTTAGCTGAATATCGTGCCAAGAAAGAGAGCATGTGAACCTAATTCTTGAATGAATCCAGAGGAAGGCTATGATCACTCTTGGATTTATAAGAAGTGCGGTAGTGAAAAATCACATTGTTCCAAAAAGGCTCGTGATAATGGCTATGCTCTTACACCTTCTCATAACCCTACTTCCATAAAGGATAAGAGGCAGTCAAATTCTAAAGTTGTAACTTGTAAGTGAGACTCTAGTTTCTAAGGTGAAGAATGGGAAGAATGCAAAATATGCTCAGTCCATAAAATAAACATGTGATAAGGGTAGTGATTTTCCATCTACTGAAATTCATGTTTCTACCAAGGGTATTAGACCGTCGAGCCCTGAAGACATGAGCAAAGCTCATGAAGCTATAGTTTTGGAACTTAAAAATGGCGAGAATACAAATGTTGTTCCCCTTACAAAGTATAACATTAGTGAAGAAAGTTGCACCAAAAGAGGTGGTAGAAGGATAAATAGTACCATTAGTAATCATGATGATCATCCTAATTTTGTGTCAATATTAAAGGATGACAATTTGATTCTTGTACCTGAGACAACTTTTGAAATCCCATCGTGCTAAGCCGAAAAATAAATCTATAATACGTAAGGATTATGAAGTGAAACATGAGGCACCCAGTAGAAAAATCAAACTATCTATAAAGATTGTCGGGAAGATTCTCATGTGAAGATGAGGGGAAACACAAGTCGGGTATGGATATGGGGAGGAGAAAATTAGGGTTAGCCTCTGTATCCCAAAAAACGGAGGAGAAAACTGCAAAATACGGTTTAAAAATAAGAAATTATGAATATGATCAAGAAGTCAAGAACTAACTAGAATCGAAAACTGCTTTAAAAAAACTATACTCAGAAACCAATACACAATCTTCTTGGTGTTTACATCGTTCCTTGTTGATATTCTATTTGAACAAACACTCTTTGAGAAAATGTAGATCTTTACAAGTATCCACACTCTTTTATTGCTCTTGATTGCACATAGTAGCAAAATTCAACCTTTCAAAAACAAAACAAAAAATCTTAAGTTATCTCACATCACAACAAAGATATTAAGGCGCCTGACTTTTTTACAGTCCAAAAACTACTTTAAAACAAGGTTAAAATTAAGGGTTTAAGAAAGAAGTTAAAGTTGTTTGGTTACTTTATTATTTTTTTAGTTTTAAAGCTATTTTTAAGTTAAAATTTGTTTGGCAAAATATTGTACAAATATATAATAAATAAAAAGTTGTTAAAATATTTTTTGAAGGGAAAAAATGTTTAAAATATTTTTTTTTAGTAAGTACTTAATAGATATAGTGTTTGACCTACCTTCTCCTTAAAATTGTAGAGAAGTAGGAAAAAAAAAAAAAAAAAACCGAGTCAAACAGTACCTAAGAAATGTAGAACTTAATTCCGATTAACAATTTGGCAACAAATGTTCGATAAAGGAACTTAATTTTTAAATTAAAGATTTGATAACAACTAATCCATTGACCAATATATAGACCGAGAAGAAAAAAGTTATAATAGATGATTGGCAAATTTTACCTGAAAAATTAAGCTTAATACATCTTATGACGATTTGCTCAATAAACCAAGGAAAATTGTGCATGTGATCTCTAAATTAATTTCAGGTAATGATTCAATCATTTATCTTTTTTTTCCTTTCCGATTTGACCCATGTTATAAAATGTTAACACGGATATCTTTTTTTACAACAAAAAAAAACATCTTTATTAAAAACCCTAGATCTTCATCCAAAAAACTCAGATCTTCATCGCTAAACCCATAAAGTTATTCTTGTTACACAATTATTACCCACCAAACCTCCATATGCGATGAAAATAAGCAAAATAAAATAGAAGCAAATGTTTAAAAGAAAGGAAGGGTGTTTACCACATATAAGAAAATCATTACAATACTCACTCGAATGACTCCACAATTAGAACGAAGAGACTTTTGCTGAAACTACCAACGAATCAACCTCAATCTCCAAGGAGCAATCTGATTAAGAGAAGATTATACGGATTAATGGGTGTGATGTTGATTTAGAAAAGATTCAAGGGATTCAATATCATGATAGAGAAATGAGTTTGTGGATTAGTGTTCGTGATTTAGACAGATCTGGTTTTTTCTGTGTTTTAGGATGAGTGTCTAGGTTTTTGTTGAATATGAAGATGAATATTATGACTTTTTAGGTTTTTGTAACGGTGTGTACAAATAATGTAAAGAAGGATGACAGTGTTAGTATTTTATAACATAGAGTATAAAATCACAAAAGAATATATAAAATACTAAATCGTAACTTAAAATTAAGTTAAGGGACCACATAAACAATTTTCCCACAAATCAATCATATAAAAAGATCTAAAATAAAGTAAGTGCATCTTGCTAGCCAAACCTTGATGAGAATTCATTGATAGGCGATCAACATTCTTGAAATCGTTAGAAACTCAAATACCATAACTAATGCAAGAGATTGGATAACTTACGCACGTATAAGAAACTAGAAGAGATACTAGTGGACATATGCACATTAACTAGACATTAGAGTGACGATGAAAATTGTTTTGAAATGTACCTTCTTAGTCGAGCTCTCACTTGATCACCATCGATCCCCTTTGACAAAATACTATATGAGTACAAACAAGCTCGCAATCGAAAAGATGGATTACAACTATTGATGACCACGCTAGTCGTTTATGACACTAGATTTATCAAAACACTCACAATTAAGCTTTAGTTGAGACAATCTTCTCCAAGATCATATTTATACAATGTACATGAGTCAGGCCTAGTTTTTTCTTGTGAGAGAATTCTTCTTCATCTATCCGGGTGGATGAATTTGGATATACTTTTATCACAAAATCACCTACTTACATTGTTTTTCTCCTTTTATCTAAGTAAGTGCATAGACGTGATTTTTCTTGTGATTTCTTCGTCCAAGTGAGTTGTTTTATTCACCATTTTGGTGCGGTGTAGTTTCATTTTCTCATCTTGTTGTAGTGTTTGTTACATTTAGATTGACAATCATTTTTGACTTATTACAGATTCACTTTAATTTGTCGCTTGTAAGTACAACCATTACATGTAATATAAGTTTAACATAGTAAAATTTTAATAATTTCAACTTTAACATCAAATCACTCGTAAAAAAACATTTTTGACAAATAAATCAGTCGAAACAGTAATGAAGTTTAAGTACTCAACAGAAAGCAGTCAATGGAGAGAAAAATATCTCCATTGACAAATATTCCAATTGTTGGTTTTATAAACTCGTCACAAATGCTTTTACAAATTGATCCTTGTAAAGCAAAATACATATGTTTCATCCAAAAAAAAACAGGCTGGCATAATCTAAAGTTGAAAAATAATACTCAAATCATTAAAAAAAATATACTCTACAGAAAGGAGGCAACAGAGATATAACACATACTCATTATTAAAAATACTTCAATTGTTAGTCTTATAAACCCATCAGAAATGGTGTGCTATCCAATCATTATAAAGCAAATTACATCAGCAGCATCAAAAATTGAGTGCAAAATCCCAAAAAAAAAAACATTAAAAGGTATGAAAGTAAAAAGAATATTGAATAGAAAAACATGATCAATCTTTTCAAGTCGAACTTGATACCATACTTGCGGAAAATGGGACAAGCCCAGAAAACATATATATACTAACAAACTAGTCTTCTATATACACAAACCTTTTTCATCACCTAAATATCCTGGCAGTAACAAAGAATTGCGATGAGACCTTATCCTCAAAGGTATGAAATGGGGCAGGAGCAATCGCACGCTCCAAAAATGTAACAAAACATGAAATGTCGGCCATTTGTTAATATTTGTAACCCGAAGAACCTGGTGGGGCAGGTGGTAATCGGTTAGGAGTACGACGGCTGCCAGAGTTTGGGCCAGAGTTCATGTCACCATTTTGTGCAGGATCACTATTATGTCGATTATGACCATTTGATCCAGATCTCGATGAACCACTACGGCTAACAGAGCCATTGCTAGCTGCATCAAAGGCAGTTCTCCAGTCATCACCTGGTCCGCTGCTTTTTGGGCTACTCTCTGCAAAACAAGCATGTAATCTAAGTACACAAAGTACAAGAAGAAGAAAAAACTAATAAAACAAAACGGAAAACTAGTAGTACTAATTGGAGAAGCATAAATCATTACAGAATAAATTTAAGAAAATACTACCCAAGACGAATTCAGATTCATTGCCAGGTAATTAAGATAATAGAATAGTTACAAAGTGCAAATGGTGACTGCTAAACTAATCAAAATAGAAAAGATTGAATTCTAAAACATTCATAGACTATCTATGTGCATATCAGGGTAAAATTGTTCTCCAAAAAAATATCAGAATACGACGAGAAAACAGTATCTTAATTCTAGATTACTATCATTAATCACGGAAGATCATTTTGGGGACCTAAAAAGGTAAATACCCTAATGTATTAAAAGAATGCTGATAATTGAATCATCCAATGAATCTGTAAATGAGTACAAAAAGTAGTTTACACACCTGCACTCCCATTTGACCAATTAGAGGCAGCAGCTGCACGGTTGTCATGTATACTCAGTTGGCGTGTCAGTTTGGAGAGAAGCGAGGATTGTTTCTGATAACGCTCTCTCCTGCGCTTTACATTTTGATCTTCTAGAAGCAGCTCCTCAATCTTAGCCGTGCTTTGACCACTAATAATGGAAGATTTAAAAATGTTCACAACATAAACCGAAGCAATTTCTTGTCTCATATTCGTGCAAATTCAACATGTTAAACAGAAAAATTCTTTATAAAACAGGTATGTCCCATGAATGTGTGCTATGATGAAAGGGTAACTGTCGACCAGACAACATAACTTAACAGTTCATACTTATATAGTCAAGATTGAAAATTGAAATTGATAGGTAACAACAATTTATATGTAGATGATTTCCCCAAAAGAGGTTAATCAATTCAAGACAGAAATCAAACATTTTCAGAATCTTTTTATTAAACAATCCACATTCCTCCGAAAAATTCAGGAACAACTGACAAAATGCAAGGAAAAACAAATGCAAATGCAAATGTGTAAACAGATTTCTGAACCTGACAGAGCTATATAATTGATTCAGCATGTCTTCCTTAGCTTTTTCAACTTGGCAAAGGACAACTGCCTGCCAACCAAACAACCAGT
Source organism: Medicago ruthenica (assembly GCA_018208015.1). NCBI lineage: Eukaryota > Viridiplantae > Streptophyta > Magnoliopsida > Fabales > Fabaceae > Medicago > Medicago ruthenica. Next base: position 15,757,927 of record CM031374.1, on the reverse strand, counting down.
AATGGCATTAAAAATTAACATTGTCAAATCGAAAATTAATCTATATGACATCATATATGTTAAAAACTGAAGCTTACCTTTGGTACATTAGCAGCTAAACTGTTTAAAACTGCTTCAACATAGCCACGGACTTCTTGGGACATCCATCGGAGTTCTTCCTCGGGATCAGCAGGTCTTCGAGCCATTGTATCCTGAGATAGGACAAGAAAATAAAATACTGCCAGTGGATAACCACAAATTCAACATTACCGGTTATCAATTATTTATTTTATATTAATTATCTCTTTTCCGCAATTCCCATACTGGCTATGTTGATTATTCCCTTCAGGAATGGACCTTTAAAATTAGACAGAACTTCTGCCAATTGATGAGTTAGAGCAATCACCATCAGTATGACAACATCCTTGACATTTATGTGCATAAAAATAATAAATTCCACATTTACGGGAAGTGTGACAAAAAAGAATACATTGAAGTATTTCCCATGACATTAATCTCTATCACTGATTAATTTATTGTGGTTTGTTCGGAGGAATAACTTTAATTTATACTCATATAAGCCTAACAACACCCACCATTAAAAAATAAAATAAAATTAACATGCATGAACAATGGTTTTAAGCCAGCAACTTACCAAGGAACCATCAGAGAGGCTATGCCTCATCGCTGAGCCACCCTCAGATGAAATCTTTATTTGTCCTCCCTTTGCTTGTATAACATTACTTATCTTATTAATCCATTCAGTCTTATCAGTTGCACTCTCGGCCTTCAAAACAACAGCACTGTGTGCTGCAAGAGAGAAAGATATTGTAAATAAAATGTTTTCAGGAATTTCTAAGAAATAAAAAATGGCAATTACTATTCATAACTTCCAAAAGAACTTACCTTTCAAAACAGTTTTATACGGGACTCTACTAGTAATTTTAAACACAAGGCTGACTTTGCTAGAGTCCGGTCCGTTAGACTTCTTGTCCTTAGAGCTTTTTGGTGGAGGATCACTTTCATCTGGAACCTCTTCAATGTTACATTCCTGCATAATAATTTAAATTGTATGTATATCAAAGACTGCTATGTGTATTCATATATGTCTAGTTTCTAACTCATTGACATTATAAAAACCCAAGCCAGTACACATTGCAAAAATGTGAAACATCAGTAAACTACAAGTGAATGTTTAATTAGCAAAAAAGCAAACAAAATATAACATAAGCTTTAAAGTTGAGTTCGTACACTGGTAACAATAAGAAATATGAAGGAACAGTAACAAATTTGCAATGTAAAACATCCAAATTCAAATAGAACACCGAAGTGATTTAACAATTAGATTATATACGCATTTTCTTAAAGAAAAGAAGTTAACTTTGCCATTTTATCTTCAAAACAGAATTATAGATTGCTCCATATCTAAATAATACAATGACCTCAACTCTCACACAAACCAATTCCTTAACTCGGTAATTCTGATCACACAAGATATGAGATTAAAAGTTCAACAGCCACTGCAAAATGTTTTCATAAATGAGCATACACGAGTAATGAGAATCCTCCATACCTCTAATGTAATAACACCACGAAAATGCCTGTCCTCTTGTTTTTTCGTGTACCCAAGCTGTGAAGTGAAAGGTCAGGGTCAATACTAAATATAGCAAATCATATTAAAAGCATATCCACATGACAAAGATGCAACATAGGTTCAAAAATATGTTCAACAATTGGAAAGAACAACAATTACAATTACCCATATTTTCCAAACATCTATAAATATGATGCGCTTTTGAAAGAAAAAATTAGGTTGTAATATTTGAGTCGTTCTATTATTATTCTCACTTGGCTAGCGTTAACAAGCAAAACCATATAACTTGTCCCAACTATGAAGTATATTTGGATTATCCTACGATGTCTTAATCCATATAGGTAGGAGTTAATTCTTCGCATTAATCTCATATTATACACAGATCCTTATCCTTATTAAATCCCAATAGTTACCAACCTTTCCTGTCTTTCCATTAAGCACAAACCATCGCCTGCTCCAACCATTAGTTTTTGCACTTTTCTTCAACAAAAATCCTGCAAGCAGTAAGGAACATATTTACATCATTAATAATTGAGATATATACTTTGGCTAATTCTAACTTCCAAACATTGATGCACCATTACTGCAATGGAACTAGGAAATGCTGTCAAATACAAAGCAAGTGACAAATAGAAGGTTTGCAATATTGGTTCAGAAAGTAAAATAAGTTAATCTGAAAAATAACTTAACCATTCAGATGCATGATTGAGAAAGCAAGATTTCTATTGAAAAGTTATGTCTTCAATCAAGTTACACCATTCTAAATTCTAAAATGTAGCATATCAGTGAAACCATAAAATATCTTTTGAACCAAAACTTGAAATAGTCACGTAGATAACGAAACAAAATTCATCACTTTCACAAAACTACTACCCAAACTAAAAAGCTATTCACATTCACAAATGAGACAATTATTTTCCTTATTTCAGGGAGACAACAATAACTAAAGCCTTCCCCGCCAGACTGGTTTTGCTACATGGATCAAAAGAAGCTATAACATCCTTCATAAATCAATTCTAGCATGTCATTATGTAAAATTTTAGAAAGATTTTCAACACAAAAAACAACTCAATAGAGTACTAAATTAGAATGCATGAAACATCGACTAACAATTTGTGCTAGCATACTGCACAGGACAAACCTGCTGTAATTTCTCCTTCAGGACCAGCAGACTTTAAACCAGAGCCTTCTTGCCCTTCTTTCTCTGCCTGACCTGACTTGTCCTTTTCCTTATCATCCTTTAGTGATTTCATGCTTCCACCAGTTTGGGGACTTGTGGCCTAAAATCAGTTAACAATATGCAAATTAAATACAACAAATAACTAAAAAGAAGATATTGGGGGGGGCATTAAACAAATAGTAGGCTTTAAACAAACAAACATAATATATTTCATCGACTGAATTGTTCTGTTATAGGAAGACAACACCTACCCGGTTAAGTATAGATTGCTCTGCATCGTGTCCTTTTTTCGTAGATCGACCCTTCAACTCATCTTCTCGGCGTTGCCTTTCCATCCTAAAGTAAATAATATTGTCATCAGATCAAATTACAGCCTCACAAATATACAACTGGGAGACACCTAGAAAGTTGTTTGTATAAGCATGGACTCAAAAAAATTGATGGTTAATAATTACACACAAACAGTTATTCTTAATGAGCATGTCAAAGCAAATAAATACAGCTTGAAAATTTTCCAACAAAGATTCCATATTGTCAAGACAAACTAAAAAGTGTGCTAAATAATCGTTTTAACTACACACAACAAAGCAACACATGATTCTATATATTAGAAATTATTAAGAGATTTTATGCAAGGGAGTTTAAATTTTGCAAAACAATCTTCAAATTGGCAAATTTGTCAGAAAAGCTCAGTTTCAAATATAACTTGGTTATATAGTAGTGCATCAAAAAATGGAGAGGCCAGTTGACTATAGACATGAAGTGTAGATTCAAGGATTGAATGTGCAACAAACTTTAATGTACTTGTGGGGACCAGTGATTGTACGCTTTCAAAAGTGATGTACGCTTTTAAGAAGTGTTCAGCACCTCCCAATACCCACTGCAGTTATTAACTTCTTAGCTGACTTTTTGCTCGACTTAATTGGCTTGATATGGTTTTTTCTGTCTGGTACATGTTTTGCTGTGAATAGCCAACGATTTTGCATGAACCGGTTTGTAAAAGTACCGCGGATTGGTACTCTTAAACCAGTTGGCAATTCCCTACGGACTGTAGCGAATTCTGTTGCTAACATTTTGTTATGAGGGAAGTAGTCACGGGGGTTGGTATGCCATTAACATTTTGTTAGCTGGGGTGAACTTATTTTGGATTGCGTCACAGAAGACTCTCTTCACCTGAGGAGTCATGGCTCTGGACCCTTGTAGTGGTTTCTTTTGATTAAAGCAATATTGCATTCTATTATTTAAGGTGCCCTTTTGGCTTATTGCTTTGATTCATTAATGGAGCCCTACCCTAACAGAAACAAAGGGAATATTCGTGTTAGAAATTCTGGAACATAAATGAATTTTGAGCTGCAAAGGAACAGTGGGAACTGGGAATTCAGGTGAAGCAATAAATGTGAACATAAGGAGATTTAAGAAATGCAAGGTAGGCATGAAATAAAAGCCGGTTCGTTTAATATTAAAGAGGAAAAAACTGAGGTTGTGTTAGAAGTAATTGATTTTTTACCTACTTTTTCATAAAGTAAAAGATTTTTTTTGTTTAATTATTAGAATCATATATATAAACACGTACATAATACAATTTATAAATATAAACATGAACATTTTACTTTCTAAGTTAATCAAAGTAGCTTCACCAAATAAGCAGAATTCTGATTTTGTTTCTCGGATTCTGAAGTTTCTCAAATATGAAAAAATGATTTTTAAACAAATTTTCAAAAAAAAAACAAAAAAAATTGCATCTAAAAGTGATGTTTAACGAAAATCCCACTGAGCGGAAAAAGGAATGGATCAAGATCCTCTCCTATTAGGTCAAGATGATTTGTTCTCTACTTATCAGTCTCTTCGATAGGAACTAACTTTTTCTGACAAAAATGAATAGTCACACGAGAAAACTAACAAGTCCAAATTACCTCCTTTGTACCAAGCGAATGAAGTGTTGGGGTGGCACAAAAGAACGCTCCATATCAACTAGTGCAACCACCATTTTCTTTGATTCATTCTTAAACCCTTCTAGTGCAGCAGTAGCAAGGGCCACAATCTTGAAAAAAATGTAAACAGTGTTAATTGAAAGAGACAAAGTTAACTTTCCACCCAGTAATATACTTCAGAAGAAAAAAACTAAAGAAACATAAGCAATTAAAACATAGACAAACATAGCATACTGATTTAGGTAGCAAGTAGAAACTGGAAACCAGCAACTAAGTACCATACCTCTCTCTTGAAAGGCGGGTATCTTCCTAAACCAGGTGTAGCATTGGCAGCGGCCGATACAATATCCATCAGGACCCGATGTACCTATAGCATAAGGAAACAAGAATCTTCATCCGCAACGAGAAATAGATCGAAAAAACAAGGAAAATTGCATAAAATGATCGATTGCCAACATTAACTGCATGCTACAAGTAAACTGTAAGACATTTGATTAGAGAGTTAAGTGTAGAGGTCGGAAGACCTACTTAACGTTAACTGCATTAACTTCATGCCAACATTAACTGCATGCTATAAGTAAACTGTAAGACATTTCAAGATAATCTCGCTCTCCTTTATGTCCTACTTAGCATGCACAAAAGTCCTTTTAACTAGCAGAAAATAGAAGTTAAGTGTAGAGGTCGGAATTTGGACAAATCCATTACCCCCAAACCCCCCTTTCCCCAATTAATACCTGCAATCACTAATATCCTTCCCTCTTATATTCTCATGTCTCCCCAATCAAATTCCAACCTCCCACTATTCATTACCGTACTTCAGTCATGCACCAGATTTAACTAAATGAGCAATCCCATTATCTTCTATTTTGTCTTCCCCGCCTGGGTCTGTATATCCTTTTGCATACAATCCCTTTTAACTGTTGATATACTTCAGTAATAAGAGCCTATCAACTTTCTTTACAATGTGGTCGATCGAATTAGAATCATTAATTTACATATATGATGCTTTCAGAAGAATCTCAAAGTAACTCGAGCCTATCAATTTTCTTTACAATGTGGTCGATTGAATTAGAATCATTAATTTACATAGATGATGCTTTCAGAAGAATCTCAAAGTAACTCGAGATCCTATGTGAAGTACCCAAGACCACGATTTCTCTAAAACTAAAATGTTTACTGATATTACACAAACCGAAATGGAAAACTAGGGAACTAGAAGACACAACTTCTTACAAGCCGTGGAGATACCCTCTGTCAATGGACTAAACTGCTAAAAGGGAAAAAAGGCAACAGTATGGAGCTGTGCTCCTTGGAAGAGGGTGATCAAGGACAGCACAATAAAAGATAAAGCCAACTCTGAGAAAGAACCAACTTCTCTACTCAACCCCAAACCACCCAAACCAATAGTTAATTCTTACATGGTACTCCAAGCCTGTTACGCCCCCTCTTAAACTCCCTTCAATTCCTGAATTAATTCCCATTTCCCACCCATTCCCCTTATGGCATATGTCGCATTCTGCTATATCGCAGTCCATTTTGAGTGATTTTCCCATCCTATCCTCCAACATATGTGAGACTAACATTTACACAATATTTTAAATAGGTAGAATGAATACAGCCAAAGGGAAGGATCAGGAATCAGGACAAAGTACATGGACATTAGATCCAGATACTGTAATGTGAAGACTATGAAGGCATTAGAAAGAAGCTAAAAACAATTGAAACCTGAGTAAAGAAAGTTAAATATGATTCGAACTCATTCTATATACTTAACAAAAATACCTCATCAACACAAAGACGTGATGGCTCTTTTGCAAGCTCTAGAACTCCTTTGATTAGTGATCTTAATCCCTTTTCAGGTGAAATGAGATATGGCTGATAACCATCGGCTTCTAACACAATCTGTTAATAGACAAAATGGTCACCAAGTGTAATAAAACCCCAAAAAATCCAACAAGCCAGTGTACAATGCTATCCGCAAATCAGTAGGCTCAAAACTTACCCTCTTTACATTGTTGATATCAAAATGCCTGTCTAACGGTAATTGCTTCATTCTATCAGGAAATCTCCCCTCAAAGCAAGCAACAATTTTCCAACCAGTTCCCTGCCATATAAAATTATAGTAATTCAGGGAAGGAAAAAAGAGGCTCGAGCAATGAACATAAAATCAACTAATCATTAGCATAATGTGAAAACCGATTCACCACTAAATGCTGAAATTTCAGAATAAGTCAGTAAATCAATTATTCATACATAAAGACTTTTCCTCGTAGATTCTTCCATAGTTCATCTGTGAGCTATATTTTGAATTATCATTTTTAGTAATTGTTTAAAGGACTGGGTTTATACTAGTTCATTGGATTATTTTCTATGTTTAGTATTTGTCATTTGTTAAGAGCCATGTGTTTGTACTAGTTCACAATATTACGATCTTGCTACCCTTGAGCGAGTCAGATGGCATGTATAATAAAAATCTGGTGGGTATGTAGTGGGGTCGCAAAGATAAAAAAATTCATGTGACCTCGAGTGATCTTGAAGAAGCTAATTCCAGGGACAGATTTCATGACCCAGGTCCACTAACCCACATTATTGGCTGATTTTTGTGAAATAAATAAGAATGCCGTCTGCATCGACTGTCTCTGGACCCTCAACCTCTCTGTTCAGAAGTTTCATCACAGTTGACCCGCATCGGTTGGCAGTTCACATCTATGTGCTGTCTTTGTTCTGTCATTGAAAAATGGCTTCAGTGCAAGGTTATAGTGGGGCTGGAGGTAGTGGGGCAGCCGCACCTTATCACAAGTATGATGTATGCGACTAATTATGACTAGTTTTGGATGTTACGGGACTTATCCTCGTAAAATTTCAGTTTTAAGTTTGCTTTAATGTTGTCCTTCTTGGCATTTTGTATTTGACAATGAAATTGTTAAGCTGTACTTGTAATACTTTAGCTTAAACTGTTAAAATCTAACTTGAGTTGTACATGAGATATGGAATTTGACTTTAAGTTGGGTGGTTGCAGTGATTGAAAAGTTTTTTGCCTTTTTATGCTACTTTTAACCAGAGCATCAGAACAAGAATTGTGAATATTTAAATGTAAACTATTCAAATTCAAGTAAGCTCCTTCTCATTTCCAAAGCCTCTAATACTTTAACTTCTCAAAATTAAATTGGACAATGTTTTTTTAATAAATAGCAACCCTACAAATGCTAGGATATATAAAAAAAAAAATAAGCTATTATAATGATGATATGATACTAAGGAAATAAGAAATGGCACTCCAACCAATAAATGACATCAAAATTAATTCTAATTCAATTAAAGTATAAGATTGAGACAACATACCTCGCCTGAGGTAAGGTGCTGTAGGAACTTATCTTCAAACTCACGGCAAAGTTCCAAGGCTATAGCACGAGTACCCTCTGAAGTGGTGACCATTGACTCACCAAGCCTTGCCAATTCATCCTGAACTACTTGAGACTTCCCTTGTAGCCTGAACAGCATATCAGTTAAGATTCATATAATCCACTTTCTATAAAACAATCACTAAAGTATTGTTTGTGAATGTACATAACTACTTTATAGTTTATTTTGCCGTTATCAATACTTGCTTGAATTCCCTATGGACTTCTGAGTTCCAACAGTTATGATCAAATCTTCTAAAAAATAACAAAAAATATGAGATAAAAAAAATAAAAAAATAAAATATGAAATGCACACCAGTAATCAAATGAATGATATATAAAAAAGTGCACATTAACTAAGAGGCTGTTAAAACAAGAATAAAACAAACAAATCATTTTTTCTTTTTAAAGCAACCAGATCTTTAACAGTAAACAACTGTTTATATCACAAATCTTCAACAGTAAAGCCAAAATGTTAATGATTTAACATAAAATTCAAGAATATGAAACATTGATTTATTGCCAAGTTCTTGGGTATCCACAATAAACAAGAACCAAGTAAAAATAATAATACTGGAAATCGATATGTTATATTGCGCAACATAAAAATTACCCAGAAAGAAGGTTAGGCACCCGCAGCTTCATGCGATTTTGAATCTGCTGTGCCAGAGCATCCACCAAAGCTATTCTTCCAAGCTTACTTGGAGGGGCTCCTGTCAGTATGGACTTGAGGCTTTCACTCTCTGCTCTCCATGCAGTTTCTAAAGAATTTTCAGAACCAGAAGATGCAGACTGTGCCGTAGCTATTGAAACCATTTGACCGATTAATGCAACCCAGGGTATATCTTGTGCTTTTGTAGGACCCTTATTCAGTAGAAGTGCTTGAACTGCAGCTATTGCTTTTTGGTCTGATGCAGCTTGATCAATTTTACTAATAACACCAACAATTCTTGTACCTATGAAAATTTGTTTTTACCTTTTTAGTTAATTAATTCACAATGACAACTAAGGAAGAAATGAACCGAGCAAATCCTCCAGATAAAATGCTCACATGTTATACATAAAAGCATTAATAACAAGAAAAATGTGAATTACCTTCTCCGTCATATTCCTTTGCCAATCTAAGGGCACGAGAGGAAGCAATTTCAGGTGCTTGAGCTGCTGGTACAATAACTACTAAAATGGCATCATTATGCTCCGCATATTCACTAACCTATAGAAAGGCAAAAGGAAATATTACCATAATTCCAAAACCATTCAATGATGATAACATCAAAAAAATTGGGTATAAACTATAGGGTAAGTAAATGAAGGACATCACTTACTGTTGATTCGTCCATGATGCGCTGATCCAACCCAGGTAAATCAACCAACATGAGAGGTGGTGCTGGGAGGACAAGATGTAAAAAATAATGTTACACACAGCACATACAAAATGGTTTTACGCGACCTACAAAAATTTCAAGACTAACTATTTTTTTAGAACCACACTCCAATTTTATCGGATGACTACTATATATTTTCGAGAAACACAACAGAAAAGTACCAATCCAGAAATTTATTACTTTCCCAAATCTGTTTTGTTCTATTCGATCTAATCTAATTGACTAATTGTCTATATCAAAGACATTAAGGTAACAAAATCAATTACTATGAAGCACAGACAAGACACTGGTAGTAATTAGAGAAAAATGACAAAATTGAATGTAATCACATGTGTAGGTGGCGTGTAAGACACGCCTTCAATCATAGATGTTGGTGGTTCAGAGATCAATTATTACTCATTCAAATACAAACCTGTACTCGTGCGTAGCTTCAATTTTATCTGATCTCGAGCCTTGGCCGAGGAAGCCTTACTCAACCTATCCTGCAACGAATGTCTTAAAGCACCTGCACAAAAACAAAACAAATCACATAAATACATACACTATTATCCGAATCAATAACGAAAAAAACACGAAAATGCACAGATCAGATTAACTAACTTGCTGAAACTTGCTGAGATTTATTATCAATCTGCAATATAATCGATTTGCTACTCAACGAAGTATCTCGTTGCAGATCAATCACAATTGGAGCTCTCGTAGCTCCATTTTCACCAGTAGGCTGAAGAAATCAAAATTTCACTGTCACTTTTCACACTTACACATTCAATTTCACTTCAATTTCAAAATTGAGATCGTAGAATTTCAAAACCTAACTTACCAAAACTGGATGTCCAATTAAACTGTTCAACACCGCAGATTTACCAGAACCCTACCAAATCAAAATCGATATTCAAATCAAAAACAAAATCAAAACTGCAAAAAATTGAACAAAATCGATTGTGGAGGCTTACGACGTTGCCGAGAGCGACGACGTTGAGAAAAGTGGAAGGTCTTCTAGAATTGTTGGAAGTTTCGTCGATATCTTCATCGGCGAGAAGCGCCGAAGCTTGACGCATGGAATCAGCGAGCTCCGATAACTCTTCGATCGCCGCCATGGAAGATCACAAAATCGATGGATCCAAAAACCGTTATAGAGAGAGAAAGCGTTGAAATATGGATCGATCGAAACGGAAACCCTAAACCAGAAGAGGATATAAGGTACGATCTGAAACAGAAACCAGATCTCTGAGTTTCTCTCTCTAGTTTTGTTTCTCGCTCTAAAAAATTTAAGAAATGGTGGACTTGTTAAGAGTTTTTTGTTCTAACTAGTGATTTGAATATTGTGATTTGGAAAATTCAAAAAAGTAACCTTTCTCTCTCTCTTTATCTCTATCCTTCTTCGTTCGCTCTCTCTCTCTCTCTAACTCTATGAGCTTTCAGCGTTTTTGAAACGTTTATTCAGTTCAGTGCTGTGTCTTGTCATTTTTATTTTGGATGAATCTAATTTTGTTTCTTCAGCTTAGTTTATGAGTTTAATTAGTGTAATTTGTTGATGATTAATTAATGATTGATAATTGTTCACTCTTAGTCTATTTATGTTTTGGGTTTAATTTATTTGTTTATGATTAATAATTCGAAATTTTTATACAACATCGATGTATATAAATTGTACTTTTAATAAACATTCGATTCAGTCTCTCACAATTTTCTCTTGTGTCAATTTCATATTTGATAAAAAATAAATTCACATTAGTATCTTAGATGTTATATATGGAGGACAAATATTTCTCTCATTCATTATGGTGAAGTGACTAAATTTGTCAATGAACTAATTTAGATTTATTTTTTGTAGAGGATTAAATTGGTCGGCAAAAAAATTGTAAACGACTAAATTGAGTTTTCACTTTTACTTTTTTTTGTTAAGTAGTCTAATGACTGAGACTGACACAGTTAAATGTAGAGAGATGGGGAGTTTGGATTTTGAACTCTAACCCTCAGATATTATTGTACTTACAGAACCCACTTGGGTTAGCCTGATCCTGGTGGTATTGACTTGAGACTTAAGAGTGTGCTCTTCCACAAAGTTTTAGATTCGATTCTTCTCAATGTTAATTTAAATGAGCTAATTTAGCTTCTTAAAAAAAATATTATTGTCCTTGCGGCTACTAAGTTTGTGTTTACCAGACTACTTTTAGTTTATTTATTTTTTTTAATAATTGGCTATCTTCATTATTTTTCTAGAATATAAAATTAAATCCACCGTCCAATGTTTGGTCTTACTTGTTAATCGTTATAGATACCCAACAATGATGTTAAGTTGCAACGCGTCTTGATTTTCAAATTGCAAAGGAGCCACTTTTTTGTTTTGAAACAAGGTTTCAGTTTGCAAGGAGCCACCTTAGTCCAATTTATTTCTTACTCTTTTTTTTTTTTTAAGTTCTAGTCTAATTTCACTTCTTTCTTTGATATGGAGTCTAATTTCACTCTTAGTATATCATAATGTTATCATGGATGGATTTAGAAATTTCGATTTAGTAGAGACGTGAACGAATAAACTAAAAGTGTTTATTCCAAAATCATATCAATGCATATCTTTTTGGATTATCATGGATGGATTCAAAAATTTCAATTAGTGTTCAAATAATAATACTATTATAATAGATCTTAGCATACTTTATGCACCAGGATGATCACTATCGTGCTTAGATGATGGTTGTGGCTAATTTATGATCATTATCTCATTGTGCGAGAATGCAGTCTTGGTTTTAATCCTGCTACTGATACCATTGAGAAGATTGTTGTTTAGGTGAGATTTTCTATACTTCTCAATGAACACTATGATGCTAAGGTGTTGTGTTTGATTGGGATAGAATCAAAAGAATCATTAAAGTATACAAGAATATTCTAGCTTTGTTCACAATCAAAGTTCGCCAACATTGTGTGGAGTAAGAGACTTCCCTTGTTTTGCCTTTCATGTGGAAGATCTGGCCATTACAAGAAAAGGGTGTTATGAGAAATGTGTCGAGAATGAAGGAGGTGATGATGCTAACATGAGCGTGGAGAATGAAACAAAAGAGGTAGAAGTGTTACATATGGGCCTTGGACGGTTGTTTAAAACTAGTGTAGGCCAAGGAGGATAAGGGAGAGAGAAGATTCAAGCAACGGTGGAAGCAAGGTGAAGGCATGGAAGATTGGTAAGGAAAAAGCAAAATTTTAGAGCTTGATATTTGCTTTATTGAGTAAAGATATTCCTGACATAAACGTTGCACAAATTGTGGAGGAGGTTTTGGTTAATAATGTAGTTAAAACTGGAAAAAATACGGATATGGGGGATTTCAATTATGAAATTCATATATGTTAATAAAGAAGATTTACATAGGTCAAATAAAGGAAAGAATGTGAATAGCTCAAGAAAAGCAAGCGGTGGCTTCGGGGAGCAAAAAAGGAGAGAATATTATTAAGGTTACTAGACTCTAACCCGTGCATCGCACGGGTTTTGTAGAATTTCGTATATAAATATCAAATTGATTATATTTTTACTTTCAGTATTTTGTTATGAAACGATCGGGAAAAAAACAAAAGAAAAGGTACAAAAATTATATCAATTTAAGTTATTAACTTTATTTTGTTACCAAATAACATTACCAGTTTGTGTTCCTGAATTCCTTCTTTCTCAACTTTCATATTCGATTACATTCATGTTAAAAGAACAACTAAAATAAGCAAATTGAAAATAGTAAACATGTTTCAAAAGTCAAAGTGAGAAAACAAAGTAATGTTATAATCTAGTGTAGTGATTTTTGCAATTTTTCGTACACAATTTTATTAATTTATTATTTATTCAATTAAATAAATTTTTAAGGCATCGTACAAAATTATTTATGTTGTAAATTAGTCGCATCTGTGATAGATATATAAAATGAAAGCAATTATAAGTCATAGAAAACTTTAGTGATCTAGTGGTAACATTTGTGCTCTGTTAGAGCTTGGTCTGTGGTTCAACTCTTTGCAGGAATTTTTTTCATAATTTCTTTCAAAACCAAAAATTAGGGTTAGGTAGGTCAAGACTACCTAACATTTAGTATTATAAAGATATAAAGATAAAGATAAAGATATGGGAAACATACGCAACTAATAATAATGGTAATGAGCCGCGATTTTGTTCATCTCTCAACTTTTCCATCGTCCAACTCTATCTAATTCCAACCTTCAGATCTAAATTAATACAACCTTAAAAAAATCATTATAGGTTTTGTTTACTCAATGTCAATTTCAGTTAGATTTCAACCCCAATATCTTTTTTTGTATGGCTATTATCTAGACAATTTTTTCTTCAGACTTGAAATATGGATCTTATTCTGAAAATATCTTTCTTTTTGAGCGAGGAGAAAGAAAATTGAGAAGAATGATACTGTTAGAGAGGAAGGAGAAAGAAAATTGAGAACTAAATATTATGAAATCTTAAAACTCTTTTCACTCACTCTCACAAACTTTTTTTTTTGTTTGGTGAGAAACTCTTTGAATTACTCTTGAATTTGTCTATGAAACACTTTGAAGGATCATTCACCATTGAAGGATCATTGAAAAGGATACAGTTACACAGATGTGGAAGAGATAGAAGAAAGATTGTGTGTGGAAATCTATAAATGTTCTCAATATTATTCTTGACAAATGTAGACCACCGATTAAATCTAACGGTGATCTTTTTATGGTCCACCGGTGAGGGACCTAATTGAACCCTCACCCTAGAATCCACCACAATTGCAATATGAAAATTGTTTTTCCCACTTTAAAGAAAGCTAAAACATACCAGTAATTTATGTTTTTAACTCCATCGGAAGGATCCGGCGGCAGCTAACTGCCGATGGAAAGGAAACCAGCGGCAGCTAACTGCCGATGTGATGTTTTGCCTATAAGGACATGCATGCTGATAACCAACTTGTGCATCCCTGGCACCCATACCCCTGAAATGCTGAAACACCCAACCATGTAACAAAGTCAACAACATATAAATATACAGACAGTGAAGACACAAAAATGAATAAATATACAAACATATTTATTTATACCTGCAACAAAAATAAGTAGCCTGCAAGATGTCTGGTTTGTAATGACATGCATTGTTAAGCTCCGTATACAGGTGTGCAAGGGCAACAACTCTCCATGTATAATCAGAGACAAACTTCAAGTCTCTGAAGTACCCAAGTAGGCAACATCCACATAGCGGGAGTTCTTGTCAGTGAAAGGTGTGATACCCACCAAATAGAACAAATATATGCGGAGAGACTGTTCCCGCTTCTGCTGCATCTCAATCAAATTACCAACATGGTAGGCTTTTTGTGCCTCCTAAAGAAGCTCCTTGAAATCACCTTTCAAGAAGCTAAACCGTGCATGCCCACCCTTTGTCTTCTCTACCTCATACCATGCCTCCCCGGCATCAACCCCCAACAACTTCATCATCAACTCAACAGCCTCAGCCCTGGTCATACTCTCGTGGGACAAGAGCATACCCTCAATGGGGAGATGCAGCAAACAGGACACATCATCGAGTATCATTGTCATCTCCCCAAACAGAAGATGGAAGCTCGAGGTCTCCTCGTGTCATCTCTCCACAAATGTCGAACAAAGCTCGTGGTCAATCTGGTTGTAGCTGGTATCCTACAGCCACTGAAGACCGGTGGCTCTCATGCCATCCTTAAACCAACGTGTTGTCATCTGCGCCTTGTTTGGTTTGTGAATTGCCTCAATTTTCTTCCCATTGTTCACACACTTTAAATTGTCACGCCAGTGCAAAAATTAAAAACAAAAAATTAACATAAGTTCCATAGTAATCGGAATAATACATGACAATAATTAACAACAGTTTACAATCATTAAAACAACATAGAAGTTCAATTTTCATTAAATAAAAGGTGTAGTGTCTTACCACTCCATCAGCCGCCATCTTGGCCACGTGAACATGGTACTTCGTCAGCACCGTAAAGTCATGTGGGCCACCAGGATAGTCCTCAAGCTCCTCTGGCTCTGGCTCTGGCTCCGCACGGTCCTGCTGCTCATCATCGTCCACATCCACCTCCTGATACTGAGGATCACCCTCCACCTGATCCTCCATCTCTATCTGAGGCTCGTATTGTGGCTCAGCAGAGCTCCCCTAGGATGTTCCTTCGCCATCAGCACCAGCACGGCGTGCCCTACCCCTGCCACGCCTGGGCTCTCCCCCCCTCCGCGTGCAACCTCTCCATACGCTCCCTCCTAACAGAAGCATGCATTGTTGTTCTTTGACCCCTGGTGCGATCAACAGGTTGTTCCATACCTGTAACATGCATAAAAGGGTTAAGTACTATCAACAGAAATACACAAAAGTAAAAAAATCTTCATACTAGTACAGTTCGGATTATAAAATACGAACTTCAACAATCTAGTTTCAATTTTAAAATCCGAACTACTTCTTTGCTCAAGAAAAAAAATCGAACTCAAAGGCTTGCATGCAGAGGGAATGAGACCTAACCTTCAGTTTGGTGTTTGATAAAGCTTGAAATGTGTTGATTTTGAACAAAAAAAACTCCAAGATTCGACCAATTTTTGGGTTTCGGATTTTATGATAAGGGAGAGAGAGAAAGTGAAAGTGAAACTGTAAAATGAGGGATGTTGCATATTGAAGGAAAATCGTCATTAAAAATTGCAGCGGAAGTTTAAAAATTTTTCGATTTCCTTTCCTTGGATCATTACGAATATCACATGAATCAGTGATAGAGTTGTTACCTCTTGTAGTGCAGAAACAGTTTCTTTGATCACAGCTGAGCAAGCAAGCAAAGCCTCTACTCGTCCACACGAACGGCTTCCTCTGGTTCCCGGTGCTAGCCAAGCGATCAGAGGTTAGGGAGAGAAGAAGGGAATTCGGTTTAGCCTTTTAGGGTTACACGAAAAAGCACTTGCTGATTTCAGCACTAGAGCTTCTATTTATAGAACTCCTTGCTGCACAAAATCAGCTTGAGCTTCCATAAGACCATTAACCCATCAGCTTCCGCTAACTAATTAGCGTCAATTGCTAAACGCACCCCATCATATAAGTATTACTTATATTTCTCCTTTTTACCGTTCTATTGTGTGTGACCCTATAGGTTCTTGTAACGTTGGCAATAATATTAAATCCCATATTTAATATTATAAACAGTGAGCGGTATCTAGCAACACATCACTGCTACCCAAGTGACAAGAATGTCAAGTGATCTGACGAAACCTTTTCCGTGATAATATCTATGTGTACGATTACTCCTTTGTCCTGATATCTTTATTGAACACAAGGCATAGATTACGTCACCCTTGCTTAGCTCAATATTATATTTCTTGATCCCGAAATATACTGAATAACGAATAAGTCCAATATCTCATATTGACTTAATTCGGCATGGCCATGCATTTTTCCAGTCATATTTCATCAAGAGGCCTAAAGATATATCTCCTGTTATGAAGGAGGGACAAATCCCATCTAGAACACTCATGTCCCTCAGCATGATTCGTCGAGTGCCCATTAACCAACGTTATAGTTATCTTGTTACAGATAACGTTTGAATGGCAATAAAACACTTGAGTCCACATCTAGGGATCACAGTGGTTTCAGGTCTAAGAGTGATATACACTATTATCATTGTGAGAATAACTTATGACGATTTCATAACATACTATGTAGTATTCTCACGATGGGTCAATCCAGTATAAATATTACTCCTAATACTTATACCTATGTATGGACTTAATATCTCATATTCATGACCCATGAGATATGGTCATCAGTCTACATACATAATAGTCTCCATGCTTTATTAGTATCCCAATTCATGTTAAAGCTCGACTACGGATACCTTTAAGAATAGTGTTCTTTTTGTTGATGTAATCTCATGATTAAGTCACACTTAATATTCCATCACATGAACCAACTATTCTAGGGACTTTATTTATCTTATAACAAGTGTAATAAAGAACGCCATATTTTATTAATAATAAAAGTCATGATACATATGAAAAGTTTAACATAAACTATTGGCCTCTAGGGCTTACACCAACACACACATACATATATATATATATATATATATATCGAAATTGTTCGGATTATATTTCCCGAACTTGTTCCAAATTATAAAATCCGAGGGGGCATTTTAGAAGAAAAAAAATAGGGCGTGGGAGAACCTCATAGGGTGGGAAAAGTAATAGCATATATGTAATGTGAATGGTATTGGCCCTAATGGGGAGACAAAGGTGTTTATGGATGTTGCAAGTGGACAATATTTATATATGGAGGAAGTTGAAGAGACTCATGGTACGAAGGACCAGGGTACGAAGGACCAGGGAGTTGTAAAGGGGCCAGTGTCCATTAATTAATTTCTTATGATGAGTGATAACCACAAAAATGTTGGTTATTACCTTTGAATTATCCCCATAATTTAACATTGTCTTGAGTGATTGCATGACCTACCTCATCTAATTTGTGTCTACTTAGGATTGTATAAATTTATTTAGTTGTAGTTGTTATTTAGTCATTTGAAACTATTGATGCTTGTTATGGTTGGTCGTATAGGCAAACTGCGTGATTGCTGCGAAGTTGTACAAAGATGCAACACTGAAATCAGGAGATGCATCGTTGTAAGAATCCCGATGTGTGTAGTACAATTGTAGGCATGTGAGACCTTCAATGGAGAAGCTTGAGGTCAAAGATTATGATTGGTAGGACGGGGAAGGATAAAGAATATGTTGATTCCTAATGGATAAGACAAGGAGTTGTACATGGGAAATTATCAAAGGGTAAAACTTGGGCAGGGACAAGACTTGTATTATAAAAAGACCAATGACAATGTTGTGCTAGGGGTCTAAAATTTGTCATCCAAATTGAGCGACCTTTTTTAGCCAGGGTTAACAACCACTTGAGGTCTTTCAACACCTCATCCATTCCATTGATGAGCATGAGAGCTAGTTCTTGGAGAGTTGGAGTGTTAGGAACATTTTGATTGAGTAATGCAAAGATCTTAATCCTCTCCTTCACGAATTCTAATCTTTATTTGTATACTCTTCTATTAATTACTGCAATTATGTTTTCATTATTTTCTTCTCTTATCTATATTTTTGTGTTTAATCTCATCATGAGCTAAACCCCTTTTGTGGTTAAACAAATTGTATTAACTCTAATTGTTAAAGTAAAACTTGATCACTTTTACCTTTATTACCAAATTCCTTGAGCTCAAAAAAGGATGAGAATAGAACTTTGTTTAATATGAGTTACGTTTTTAAGCTTCGAAAATGTAAAGACATAGAAAGGTTGTTTGAATGTCTATCTAGATTTCTTGTCATAAGAAAAAGACTCAACCTTTTCAAAGAAAATGTTTGAGATATGACCTTAATAATGTTGCACGGTTAACCTGCTAGTTGTGAACCTCGAAAGAGTAGTACCCCCACATTAACCATGATGGTTTTGTTGAAAAACCCTCAAGTCTACTTGGTCTTCAAGAAGCTACTAGACTCTAACCCGTGCGATGCACGGGTTTTGTATAGCTTCATATATAACTATCAAATGACTATATTATTACTTTTATAGTTATATTCAGTATTATGTTATCAAACTATCTCAAAAAGTAACAAAAATAAAAGATGGACTGCAATAAAAATGACAAATCAAAAGAAAAAATATATACAAAAGCTAGCACCAAGAAATTGATCCTAACCGCAAAAGTTGTTAATCGAAAGAAAAAAATAAGGAAAAAGAATTGTTATTTAGTAACCGAAAGAAAAAAAAAAAAGGAACGTTACGTGGTAATTGAAATAAAAAAATAATAATAATAAAAAGGAACTACTATCAAAAAAGGAATTGCAATGGCGTTAGTGACTTTTAAAAAAATGACATTTTCATGTGTTATCTGATTCAATTCCTTGCATATTTTTTTTTCATAAAAATTAATTAGGTCCGTCAAAAAGGGTGGTGTTATGGTTATTAGGTTCAATTGCAAGATGGTGAGAGAGATGAAAGTGAGTGAGAAATGATTTAGGAATTGTGAGATTGAAAGAAAGAGGACCTGAGATTTGTGTTGAATACACAACATTCAAACAATCACTTGTCATAAAAAACATCAGTACCTTGGTGGTAAGAGTTGTGAATTGAAAGCATGTGGTACCTGGTTCGATCCCCATCCGAAGTTTTTTTCATAAATTTTTATAACTAAAAAGTAGGGCTAATCATTAGGGTTAGAGCAACACTACTTAACATTTAGTATGAAAAAAAGAATAATGAAGAAAAAGCTAAAATTCACACAATCACATAACAAAATCAATAATTTTCAAACCCTAATGTCAAGGATTCGAAATTAACAAAATTCAGACAATCAATATCAACATTGGTCATAATTTTGTGTCAATTCGATGAAAGATGGTGTGAATCGGTGAGAGAAAGCGAATTATCGGCAATGACATTTACGGCAGTCAGTTGTTGGTGAGGTGTTGAGAAAACAATAAAAGTTGAGAAAACAACAAAATACTTAAAGGATCTCAAATGACAAAGTGTGGTTACTAGTTAAGAACAATGAATGGGTTATGAAAATAGATTTACAAAGATGTATAGAGTTGCAACTTCATATCACTTATATATGAAAATAGATTTACAATTGTACGAATGTGAGACCTTCAATGGAGAAGCTTGAGGTCAAAGATTATGATTGGTAGGACGGGGAAGGATAAAGAATATGTTGATTCCTAATGGATAAGACAAGGAGTTGTACATGGGAAATTATCAAAGGGTAAAACTTGGGCAGGGACAAGACTTGTATTATAAAAAGACCAATGACAATGTTGTGCTAGGGGTCTAAAATTTGTCATCCAAATTGAGCGACCTTTTTTAGCCAGGGTTAACAACCACTTGAGGTCTTTCAACACCTCATCCATTCCATTGATGAGCATGAGAGCTAGTTCTTGGAGATCCTAAAAAGTAAGTAAATTGTATGCACCCCTCACGGAGTAACCTCCATAAAGGTCATGCCGCCACAAACACTTATCTGAAATGTTAGACTGCAGAGAAATAACATAAAGTAAACTCCTGCACTCCTCTAAAAACTCTTCCTCTCACGCCATCAACTGACGGCGCCACTGCCAAGCCGCCCCTCCTTCCTCCCATCCTAACGCACACATAACCGCAACCGAACTCAACTAATTATTAGACAAGTCGAATAAGTGCTTATACTTCACACACAGAGGAACACCACCTAACCACATATCTGTCCAAAAAAAAGTATCAACTTCATTACCAACCCTCCTCTCTATATTTTCATCAAACCACCCCCCTCCGACAACACCGACACCATCCCGAATTTTTGCAACCTCCCTCCACCACAAAGAACCACTCCGGCCCCCAACCACCAACCTCCCTGCCTCCTCACCATACCTAGCAACCAACACCTTATACCACAAACCACATCTATCTACTAACAACCTCCAGCACCACTTACCTAGCAAAGTAGTATTAAACTCCCTCAACTGCCTAACCCCCAACCCTTCAGACTCATTCCCTAAACAAACATTTGTCCAACTGATCCAAGAAATTTTCCTATTATCCTCACACCCTCCCCAAAAAAATTTAGTCAATAAAGATTCAATAGAAGAGATTATACGTGACAGAGCTTTGAAGAAGGAAAAAGCATAGACAGGGAGAGAAGTCAGGACAGACTTAAACAAGATCAAACGACCACCAAAAGAAATAAAACAACTTTTCCACCCAGCTAGTCTATTACGAATGCGAGTCAGAACCGGATCCCAAAACGACGCCTAAGTACAAAAAAGACACCTTCCTCACAGAACAACCCAAAACAGAGGCCGCCTCAACCAACCAAGAATCAACAATATTAACCCCGACCAACATACTTTTATTAAAATTCACCTTCAGCCCAGACACAGCCTCAAAGCCCAGACATTTGCCCAACTTTTGACACCCAACAATAACGTATCATCCGCAAACTGGAGATGAGAAGTAATAGTAGAATTTGCAAAATCAATGATATATCCCGTAAAAATATTAGACTGTACCATAGCACTCATCATTACATTCAAGCCCTCTGCTGCCAATAAAAAGAGAAAAGGTGAAAGAGGATCACCTTATCTAAGGCCCTGCTCCAAAGGAAACTCATCAGTGGGGCTGTCATTAACTAAAACAGAAGCTGTAGCTGATCCCCCACATTCTTTGATCCATTTCCGCCACAAAGTTGGGAAGAACATATGATAGAGATGTGACTAGCCAATCCGGAGATCCTTTGAATGCAATAGGAAGTCCTATGAATAAGTCCAAGACAAAGAGGATGAATCAAGCTTTACAAGGCTTAATCATAAAGCTCAATGAAAAAGAAATTCAACATGGATCAGAGGCTGTACCAAATTGGGTCACCTTCTTACAATTGGATCAAGATGCTTTAAGCCCAACTTGGAGCCCAAATTCACATGACAAGAAGCTTTAGTGGGCTGATTAGAACTAAATAAAACAACCAATAAAAATCCAATTTTCCTCATTTTAATATGTAATTTTCGTTTTTATTTTTAGGTGGATTTTTAGATGATCTTTTGTATTCTCCTAGCCTCTCCAAAAGCTTCAAAGTAGTGCTCTAAGTTATTATAGTGGCTAGTGGGAATTTTAATCATGTTAGTGCCTATTTTCTAGGTAATAAACATGCACTTATCAATGTATTTGGTAAATGCATGGTAGTGGGAATTTATCTCTAGTATTCCAAGCCTAGGCTATAAATAAGAAGCTCATGTACTTCTCAAATCACAATTTGAAGATTAATCAATTTGAGTTTTCTCTATTGTGAGAACTTTTCCTTTGTTCTTGGGTCAAGAACTTTTATAGTGTTGGTTCTACCGGCAGGTCGCGGTTAGGGTCGCACTTTGTTTGATAATTTTGGTTCTATCGGCAGGTCGCGGTTAGGGTCAAGTTCCTTACCTGTTTTCAAGACGGTCATATCGGTCATTATCAACATATTTCTCATAACTGCATCTAGATACCCCCAGTCCACCGAATCATAGGCTTTTTCAAAGTCAACTTTAAATAATAAAAGCTCTTTCTTTAATTTACGAGTCTCATCCACCACCTTATTCGCAATTAAAATCCCATCTAAAATTTGTCTATCTTTAACAAACGTTGTCAGAGCCTCAGAAATAACACTACCAATAACTAACCGAAGTCTATTTGCAAGCATTTTCGCTAGAATTTTATAAAGACTTCCCACCAGAGAGATAAGACGAAAATCATTTATTTTTTGTGGACTTTCAACTTTAGGAATAAGAGCTATAAAAGTAGAATTAATACCTTTTGAAATATTACCATTCCAATGAAACTCCGAAATAAACCGCAAAATGTCATCTTTCATAACATACCAAAACTCTTTCAGAAAACCAAAATTAATTCCATCTGGGCCCGGACTCTTGTAACTATTATAGTCCCACATCGCTGCTTTAACTTCTTCAACTAAAAAAGGCTTGACCAAACTACCACCTTCCGAAATAGACAAAGAACGGAACTGCAAATCATCCACCCTTGGCCGATCCATGATAGGCGCTTTGAAATGAGAGGAAAAATGTTAGAATATAGCTTGGCGAATGGGCTGCACGCCCTCCACCCTCACACCATCCACCATTATTGAAGATAAATCATTCCTTCTCCGCCAACTCGATAAAACAGAATGAAAATACTTGGAATTTTCATCACCATCTCTAAGCCAAATAAGTCTAGACTGCTGCCAACAAATGCTAGTATTAACACGAGACAAAGAATGAATGTCCAGAGAAATACCATGTAATTCATCAATCTCATCATCATACAACACCTCATCTTCCCCTTTATAATTCAAGACGGATAAGTGAGCTTTGAGAGAGTCGATCTTCCCAGAAACATTCTTGGAATTAGAAACATGCCACTCTTTAAGAGCCAACTTAATCAATTTTAGTTTTCCTCGTCACATCTAACAACATTAAAATCCCCACAGACACACCTTCTTCCCACCCAACAGCTGTAAACGATTAGTTAAAGAATCCCATAACACCTGCTTCATAAATTGAAATTGTGTGACAGGTGTTAAGAATTTTTATCCTCTCAAAAATTATTAAGACTTTTTATTAATTATATTTAAACTATGAGCAAATGTATTAAGCCTTTTTAAAAATTAAATCGCACTGGTTATTGATTTCTTGTGATTTTACTAGTTGTATTTTAGGAATATCAACAAAAACATCAACAAATTCCAATGATAATGCATGAAGAAAGGGAAAATAAAACTTGATTATTAAAATATGAAATTGTGTTTTGTTAATGGTTTGATTCAGTTCAAAACGGTTTGGTTCAGTTTAAAACAATTTGATTATGGTTCAATAACCGTTATTAAATCATTGGTTCGGTTCAGGAACCACTTAAATGGTTCGGTTAATTTCAATTCGGTTTGGTTCGGTTCGCGATTCTGTTTGGTTTTTGGTTCTTTTTGTCGACCCCTAGATACAAGTGCAACCCCATTTTCAAAAAAAGAAAAAAAAAAGAAGCATACGTAACCCCAACTTGAAACGGTACCTAACAGAGGATCTATAAATACCCCTTTCCCTCCAAAATTTCATTTTGATACAATCATTTCAAACCGAGCGAGAAACGAAACGAATCAGCGATTCTGCGATTTCGAAGAAGAAGATGGAAGAATATTTGCAATACATGAAGACTTTACGCTCTCACATGAACGGTACGTACCTTCCACATCTTCAATCCTTTCCACTTCACACCGCAATCTGAATTCGAATTCTGTAAACTGATTTCAGATGCGGAGGATCAAGCCGCAAAGATTTCCGCTGAAGAACAAATGCAGATGACGAATATTCGCACTCTGGAAATCGACATCAAGATAAGTAATTGTATGTTCAACGTTAACTTTCTAACTTTATGTTGAGCAAGATGTATTTGTATTTATTACATAAGTTTATGATAAGTACTGTTCAGATAACAGGAAGTGATCATAGGATATCCCAGATCACTAAGTATAAGATCATGTATATGATAAGTATATGATAGAGACTGACGACAATCGTAGGAATCCCCGAGATTGCCAAAGTAGGCATGGCGACCCTAGGTTCCCTGAGGTTGCCAACAGTAGGTGGGTTGGAGCACACTGAGACATTATGTCTCATCCCATTCCTTCTGATGCAGGTTCACAGGTAGCACGCAGCAAGGGTAAGAAAAAAGCTTTGGACTGATCGTGCTGGTTTTATAGTTGTTTCAGTTAAGCTGTATTCAGATGTTGTACTTTTGATGTATATTATCAGAGATGATATGTATTAACAGTTGGATGTATTACTACTTATGTGATGTAATATTATGAGATAACTTTCTGAATTGTAAATTAATGCATCCAGTACGAAATTTTAATACACGTATAAGATCCTAGACAATCTTTATATGGGTGTTACAGCTGCCAACAAATGCTTGTATTAACACGACACAAAGAATAAATGTCCAGAGAAATACCATGTAATTCAGCAATCTCATCATCATACAACACCTCATCTTCCCCTTTATAATCCAAAACGGATAAGTGAGCTTTGAGAGAGTCGATCTTCCCAGAAACATTCTTGGAATTAGAAACATGCCACTCTTTAAGAGCCAACTTAATCAATTTTAGTTTTCCTCGTCACATCTAACAACATTAAAATCCCCACAGACACACCTTCTTCCCACCCAACAGCTGTAAACGACTAGTTAAAGAATCCCATAACACCTGCTTCATAAATTGAAATTGTGCGACAGGTGTTAAGAATTTTTATCCTCTAAAAAATTATTAAGACTTTTTATTAATTATATTTAAACTATGAGCAAATGTATTAAGCCTTTTTAAAAATTAAATCGCACTAGTTATTGATTTCTTGTGATTTTACTAGTTGTATTTTAGGAATATCAACAAAAACATCAACAAATTCCAATGATAATGCATGAAGAAAGGGAAAATAAAACTTGATTATTAAAATATGAAATTGTGTTTTGTTAATGGTTTGATTCAGTTTAAAACGGTTCGGTTCAGTTTAAAACAATTTGATTATGGTTCAATAACCATTATTAAATCATTGGTTCGGTTCACAAACCACTTAAATGGTTCAGTTAATTTCAATTCGGTTTGGTTCGGTTCGCGATTCTGTTTGGTTTTTGGTTCTTTTTGTCGACCCCTAGATACAAGTGCAACCCCATTTTCAAAAAAAGAAAAAAAAAAAGAAGCATACGTAACCCCAACTTGAAACGGTACCTAACAGAGGATCTATAAATACCCCTTTCCCTCCAAAATTTCATTTTGATACAATCATTTCAAACCGAGCGAGAAACGAAACGAATCAGCGATTCTGCGATTTCGAAGAAGAAGATGGAAGAATATTTGCAATACATGAAGACTTTACGCTCTCACATGAACGGTACGTACCTTCCACATCTTCAATCCTTTCCACTTCACACCGCAATCTGAATTCGAATTCTGTAAACTGATTTCAGATGCGGAGGATCAAGCCGCAAAGATTTCCGCTGAAGAACAAATGCAGATGACGAATATTCGCACTCTGGAAATCGACATCGATTCAGGTATGGTTTCAAATTTTAGTGTTTATAGTCTAAGAAGTGAAACAATCAAAATTTGTGGTTATTTAGTAGATTTTGAATCTCATACATCACAGTCTCTTGCTATCATACGTTGCGGTTCAGTTTTTCTTTAAATTTGCGTTGCGTTTAATGTCATTTCCATTGATCCAAACACTGTCTATAGTCTAAGAGCTGAAACACAAAAAATTGCTAAATATATGTTATAGTATTTGTAGATTTGCAAAATTTCTCACTATTATATGCAGTGGTTTAGTTTTCCTTCATAATTGCGTTGTTTTAATGTAATTTTCATCGATCCGGACTGTCTGTTGTCTAAGAAGTGAAACAATCAAAATTTCTATAGTATTGGTAGATTTGGAATCTCATACATGAAATTTTTTCACTATCATATCCTGCGGTTTAGTTCTTTTTTTTTCTTCCAGATTTGCATTGCGTTTTAGTGTAATTTTCATTGATCCAAACATAGTGTATAGTCGAAGAACTGAAACAATTAAAATTTCTCATTATCAAATGCAACCGTTTAGTTTTCGTTCCGATTTAAGTTGTGTTTTAATGTCATTTTCTTGGATCTGAACACTGTATGTAGTCTAAGAAGTGAAACAATCAAAATTTTGTAAATATATGGAAGTGGAACCTCAAATTGT
This sequence comes from Medicago ruthenica, assembly GCA_018208015.1. Lineage (NCBI taxonomy): Eukaryota > Viridiplantae > Streptophyta > Magnoliopsida > Fabales > Fabaceae > Medicago > Medicago ruthenica. Next base: position 15,731,192 of record CM031374.1, on the reverse strand, counting down.
AACTATCCGTAAATTTTCAATCTGGTACTTCTAAAATATTCTAATTATTATTATATGCAGCGAAATCTGAAATTGCACAAGCGGTTGAGGATACGGAAAAGATGAATAAGTCGAAGGTTGAGATCTGCTCAAAGATATTTGAAAACCAGAAAAAGCTTGCTTCGTTGGAGTCTGATACATCCAGACTTACACAGGTAAAAAGGATTGTGTCCTTTGATCTTGTTAACCATTTGCAATGTGAAACTGAAGCTATGATGAATCTAATTTTTATAACTGAACTTGGTTTTTGTTTTTTATTGCGTAATCAATGGTCCTTTCTAGTGGAATGCATGATATATTCGATTTCATCAGTTAATGTTTTTGTATTTGAGCAGACATAAATAGTTATTATATCATAAACACTTAGGTTTGGTAAGTTATTTGCGCTCTCCATACCGAAAAACAATTTACATTCTTAATGTAAAAATAGAATTTGAGGTGGATGTGAAGAAAAGAGAGGACCTGACTGTTTCCATATGTTGTATTGGGACTAAAAATAGCTTGTGAGCATATGTATAAGAATTTTTTTTATGTTTTTTCAACTATTTACACAAATGCTTATATTATGACTTAAGAAATAAGTGCAAATAAACTTGCATGTAAAGTCATGTGCTATTACACTACACACATCAACTTGTAGTACAAACTAACATGTAAAAGCTAGAAATTTATGACTAACAATATATTTTTAAAAATTAATTAATTAGTTGTTGTGTCTTTGATTTGACTTTCGAATTAAGTGTCAAGTCCGGAGTCGATTTGGTAGTAAAAACTTTTTATAACTCTTTACGGGGCTTTGGGATTGATTATGAAGAATTTGGAGCTTATTTCTTGTTTTGATATATGCCTTGATAATGATGAAATAAAAAGAAAAGAAAAGCCAGGAGAGGAAAAAAAAATCCGATGCCTTGTTATGCGTTTCTGATGCTGTTCATGAATATTTCTTCCCATAGACTATGGAGCTTATTCAGCAAGAGAAAGTTGGATTATCTGCTAAACTATCAGAGAGGAGGTAAATGAGAATACTGAGTGAGTGTCTTGTACATTTTATGGTTATCCATCTAAATTGATTTTCATTTTCAGAGCCTACTATAGCAAGGTTGCAGAGGATATGAGGGCCAAATTCCAAAAGCAACAGGTTTGCTCTTATTATTGGATTTGATATGAATGGTGCATAGTTCGTTACCTTTGGAGCGGCAGGCTCGATGCATGAAATAATAGACACCTGGAAACAAATGTTGACATCAAAAATTGAATTTATCAGGGAAATAATACCATTTGAAATACATGGTCAGCATGGAAATTTGGTTTCACTGTTTTTCACTCAGATAGTCAACATTAATGATTAAGACCCTCAATGTTTTAATTTGTTCTTTCACTTAGTTCGTTGCAACTAATAGAAATCTTTGGCAGGAATGGATCAGAACTAAGAAGATTAGCATGGAACTGAAAGAACATGAGTTTGTATGCCTTTTCCTTATTCATACAAATATATTGAGATCCTTATTAGGAAATAGAAATCAGAGTTACAGCAGCATTAGTGTCAGACTGAGTTGGTACAGACCCCATGTCCTACGACCAACATTTTGACAAACTAATTAGGCTATAAGAAACAGAATTTAAACTATGCTTAAAAAAGACAATATTTGTTATGTCCTGCTCTGACATAAGCTCCTTGCAGTATTGAATGATATGATCAATAGAAGCCACAACTGATTTAGAATGACATGAAACAATAGCGACAGTGTTCCAATTTAGAGTTATAACCAACCATCTGCAATCCCCAATGCTTCAGCAAGTACAGGGTCTGTTTCAATCGATTCTTTCGGGTATGCTGAGAGAGAAACTGGGTTGAATTGATCACCATTAAAATCTATCGGGTCCAACACCTAAAAAATATCGAGTGGACTTTAAGCGGTTAGATCTCCCACATAAGGACATCATGTGAAGTCCACACATGAGAGAATCCAAATACAATAAATCTGATAAGTTATTGACCGAGATAAAATAAAGGAGAAGAAAATCTCCTCCAATTGTCAGATCTTATTTACCATCTTAATGACAAGTCACTGCTAGTTACTTATATGTTGAATTTATGCAGGTCAACGATAAAGTTGATGAGCAAAGAAGTGAAGCTGAAGGCATGGCTAAATACTGAATTGAAAGTCTACATTTTTGTTTTTTGATATTAATCTTCTGGTTACAACTTACAAGTTTTTTATATTTCAAAGCCGTTTTATGAAACTAAATTGATGTCCAAACATTCGTATAATGAACTTAACTTGCAGGGAGGACTAGTGCTGATGGTAACCGTGCCACAGATAACCTGGTATTTTACCTTTTTCATCAATCTGTGCTTCACAAAGTTGGAGTCTGGTAATTTATCTTTGTCTGACAGGGGAGTGATACAAAGAACAACTTAATCACTGACTTGGATTCAGCTAAAGCAAGGCTTGATGAGATTCTTGTTATGAAATCCAAGGTTCTCATGGACATTAACAAGGTACTTAATTGCATCCTTTTTAGACTGTCAATTATTCATTAATCAAGTTATTGGTTGCTATTCATTACTCTAATTATTGGTTACTTATGTACTTAGTTTTGGTCCTGTGTATCATTTTTTTTAATACCATATGATAAAGCATTTGAAACTTTGTTTCATATATATATCCCTTCCTTCTTCTCTTTACTTTTTCCAATTATCTTCTACAACTTCTACAATTTTTTTTTCATTTCATCCGTATTTTCTGTATTACATGCTGGAATGTGTGCGTCGAGCATCCTTTACCATGATAAGGTTGAACACTGCATTTAAAGTGAAAGCAGAATATTTTGAGCATCTAAAATAATTGTCTTCAGAATGGGGAACTTTGAATTTGATTTATATATTATGTTAATATTGTTGTTTATGGTCTTTATGCTTTCTTTGCATCTTAATATTATTTCTTTTTCATTCTAGATAAAACTTGCTATTGAGGATGTCAAGTGTAGAGAAAATGAGTTTAAGGTTTGTAATTCACTAGTTCTGCATGTCAAAAAGGAAGAATATATTTTCAATTATTGTATGTGTTGCGATTGCTGATACAGAATTACATATATAACTGTACAAGGAACAAAATAAGAATGCTATTAAAGGCTATTCTTAATATCACGGTTGACCCTTAAAAGAGGGATTTTGACAATAAAGTGTATCTGATTTCTTTCTATTGTTGACAGCTCACACCATCCCCCTCAAGTTGGTGCATAGATATCACTAATGCCCAACTTGTCATGTGAGCTATGGAAAACTTTGCTAGAAACTGCCTTTGTAAGCATGTCTGCCAACTGATCTTCAGACTTAACAAAAGGAAATCTAACTACTCTGCCTTCAAGATTTTCTTTGATGAAATGTCGATCTACCTCCACATGTTTAGTACGATCGTGTTGCACTGGGTTGTGGGAAATAGCGATGGCAGCCTTATTATCACAAAACAAATTCATTTCAACACTAGGAGGGAAGCCAATTTCAGTTAGCAATCTTCTAAGCCAAAGTAGTTCACAAAGACCCTTAGACATTCCTCTGAACTCAGCTTCAGCACTTGATAATGCCACTACCTTTTGCTTCTTGCTCTTCCATGAGACTAAATTACCTCCTACAAATGTAAAGTAACCTGATGTGGACCTTCTGTCATCAACATCACCTGCCCAATTCGCATCAGTGTAACCATCAATATTTAAATGATTATTTTTGGAGAACATAAGCCCTTTACCAGGAGAGGACTTTAAATAACGAAGAATCCGGATAACTGCATCCATATGTTCTTCACCAGGGCAATGCATAAATTGGCTTACTATGCTCACCGCATATGCAATATCTGGACGTGTATGAGATAAGTAAATTAACTTGCCAACGAGTCTCTGATATCTTTCTTTATTGGCTGGAATCTGAGTTGTACACTTTCCAAGGTTATGATTTTGAACAATGGGAGTGTCGACAGGTTTACAATCCAACAATCCAGCTTCAGATAGCAAATCCAACACTTATCTTCTCTGAGAAAGAGATATACCTTGTTTTGTTCTAGCTACTTCAATGCCCAAAAAATATTTAAGTCCTCCAAGATTTTTCATCTCAAATTCAGTTTCCAATTGCTCTTGGAGTCTTGATATTTCTTCCATTCATCCCCTGTAATGATCATGTCATCCACATATATTATTAAGGTTGTTACCTTTCCCAAACGATGTTTCCAAAATAGAGTATGGTCAGAATTACTTTGCTGAAAACCATATTTTCTCATAGCTGCACTAAATCGACCGAACCATGCACGTGGTGATTGCTTTAGCCTGTACAATGCTCGTTGTAACTTACACACTACTTCAGCCTTTGAAGATGTGTTGTACCCTGGTGGAATATCCATATAGACTTCTTCTTCTATATCTCCATGAAGGAATGCATTTTTCACATCAAATTGATGCAATGGCCAGTCTAAATTCGCTGCTAATAGAGAAAACCCATCTGCACCTTACTGTTTTTTTTCCTTTTGGTAATGAAACTAGACACCGTGTATTATTCTTTTGTAAGGCATCCATTTCCTCAGTAATTGCTTGTACCCACTTTGGATCTGTTAAGGCTTCTTGTATTCCACTAGGAACATGACAGGAGGACAAAGTAGCACAAATGCTTTAACAGGTTCTGATAATTTATGAGTAGATACATAATTTGCAATTGGATATTTTGAAATTTTCTTCTCAAAATCTGGGGAGTACCACTTAGGTGGCTTACCACGATTCTGTCTAAAAGGTAAGTTGTAACGGACAGATGTATCTAAATCATTTATACAGGGATATGGAGTAGGAATACTTACCACAGGACAATTCTCAGGAGATGGGTCATCATGTACTAAGAAGTGAGGGGGGTGATGATTTGACTCATTTTCAATTTCAGCTTCTGGTTCAACAACTTGTGTCGCACTACAATCATTCCCTTTTCTCTGCTCTTCATCAGTCATCATAAGGTCAGGTTCAACAGATTCAAAAACAGGCACATCCGACCTCATTTCTTCGCGTATAGGGTCAGCTTCATATGGTGGCAAATTTACCCAATTTTGCTCTTCATCTTGTAACTCCCCCTGAAGAGAAGAATTTGATATGGGCGAAGAGGAAAAGAAATATTCAGATTCCACAAACGTGACATCCATGGTGATGTAGGTCCGTTTCGTGACTGGATTGTAACAACGACATCCCTTCTTATGGGGGCCATATCCTAGAAAAACACATCGAACAGCACAAGGATCAAGTTTAGTGCGTTGATTTTTATGTAGATGAATGAAGGCAACACATCCAAAGACTCGTGGAGGGATCATTAAAACAGTAGGTAGTGGAACATGTTCAGAAAGGGCTTGCATTGGTGTCTTAAAATTCAGCAGCTTCGATGGCATACGGTTTATCAAATGTACAGCTGTAGCTATTGCATCTGTCCAATAACTACGAGGCATATGAGCACCAATTAGGAGAGCACGAGCTGTTTCTAGGATATGTCGGTGCTTCCGTTTTGCAACCCCATTTTGTTGTGGTGTTTGAGCACAAGAAGTTTCATGAATAAGTCCTTGAAGTTGGAAATAAGCTAGAAATTCCTTGTTGATATATTCTCCACCATTGTCAGAACGAAGAATCTGAAGTTTAGCTGAAAATTGTGTCTCAATCATTGCATGGAATGTTTGAAAAACACTAAAGACATGATCTTTATGGTGCAATGTATATAACCAAGTCATTCGAGTACAATCATCGACAAATATCACAAACCAACGAATGCCAAAAACAGAAGCTATTGGGGAAGGCCCCCATACATCAGAGTGGATCAATGAAAAAGGAATATTACTTTTATTCAAGCTTATTGGATAAGATACACGATGATTTTTGGATAAAATACAAGTATTACATTTTAGCTCTGTATCATGTACATGTGAAAATAAATCAGGTAGTAAATGCTTCATATAACCAAAGGATGGATGCCCCAAGCGATGATGCCATAGCCATATTTGTCTTTCCTTAGTACCGGACTACCGGTATTGTGACGCATATGATTGGCTCTTCCAGAACTGAAATCATCCATATAATATAACCCCCTCTCTTAGTATCACGCCCAATGATCTCCTTGGTGAGAATGTCCTGAAGAAGACAAAAGGAAGGATAAATTAGTGCAACACAATTTAACTCTTCAGTGACTTGACTTACAGATATCAACTTATTTGAGAGTGATGGAACTAGCAAAGTGTTGGACAAGGAAAGAAAGGGTGATAATGAAACAGTTCCAGCCCCTGTAACTGGATATATGACCCCGTTAGCATTAGCAACACTAGTAAGCCTTGGTGGAGTGATTTTGATAAATTCACTGGAATCAAATGTCATGTGATCAGTTGCTCCTGAGTCAATTATCCAGCCATTATCAATTTCCTGGTTAGAATTAAGAAATGCATAACCACAGTTACCTTTTTCATTATTTGTCTTTTCAGTGTTTTGAGATTCTATAGATGAAATGAAAGATAACTGAGGCTCTGAATTCATTAATGCTACTCGGGCAGATCCTCCATTAGTAGTAGCTTCATGTTGTTTCTTTGCTTTGAATTCGTTCCACCATTCTGGGTACCCATGTAACTTAAAACAAGTTTCATGTGTATGCTTCAACTTTCCACAGTGAGTGCATCCTCCACCTTCTGATGGTGCCTTGGTCTTAGGGGCTGCAATTGGCTTTCTACCCTCAAGGGAAGGAGACATATGAAGAGAAGGCAGTGGTTGTTTTCCAATCTTGACTCCTTTAGAGGCCATAACAACGCTAGAACTGTTCTCTGCTCCTGTTATCATTACTCCCTGTCTAATGTCTTCTCTTCTCACATGAGCATAGGCCTGTTCAACAGTAGGAAAATGTTGCAACTGAAGCACATCACTTCGAATTTTATCTAGTCGGTCATCCAACCCATCAAGAAAAACATACACTCGATCTTCTTGTATGATTGAGTTATATTTTTGTATATCAATTTGACACACCATTGGGTTAGGACGACGAAAATCAATTTCTCCCCACAACCTTTGAAGATCATTGTAATATTTTTCTATGGATCCTCCAGTCTGTTTTACTTTCGTCACCTGCCTTTTTAGATCATAAACTTGAGATGTGTCAGAACCATCAAAATAAGTTGTTGATATAGAATCCCATACCATTTTTGCAGTTGGTAATCGAATGAAATTGGCAATCAGAGATGTGTCCATCGAGTTGATCAGCCACCCCTTCACAATTGCGTTTTCAGTCCTCCATTTCCGAAAACCTGGGTCTGTTGATAAAGGTTGTGGCAGATCTCCATTGATATACCCCAATTTGTCCTTTCCAGAGATATACATCTCAACAATTTGGGACCATAGTGGATAGTTAGAGCCATCCAACTTTACGCCGATCTGAGCCGCGGAAGAGTCATTCGTTGTGTGGGTCTGCATCTGGTTTTGACTCAAGACTTGTGTCATCCTTGATGTCAAGTCTTCAAATAATGACAGTACATCATTATTTTCTTTGTCATTGTTTCTGTTAGACTGCACTTCATCCTCTTTTTCACTCATGGTTTCTATGGCCAAGGTAGGAGTCGACCTAAGGAGCAGAGCAGAAACCCTAAGATCTCTGCTCTGATACCATGTCAAAAAGGAAGAATATATTTTCAATTATTGTATGTGTTGCGATTGCTGATACAGAATTACATATATAACTGTACAAGGAGAAAAATAAGAATGCTATTAAAGGCTATTCTTAATATCACGGTTGACCCTTAAAAGAGGGATTTTGACAATAAAGTGTATCTGATTTCTTTCTATTGTTGACAGCTCACACCAACACTGCAATCTGCAGCAATTTTAGAAGTGTGTTACTATCATGCACATATATAGAGAGATGGAGAATACATTTTCATCTCTCTCTCTCTCTCTCTCACACACACACACACAAACACAGATATTTCTATATATTGATTTAGCTTTTCTCTTAACTGGAAATAATCAGTAATTTTGTGGCTTTTATTAAGTGATTCAGATTTTATCTTAACTTATTTAATTCTTTGTTCCAAATGAATGATCTAGCCTGAGCTAAAAGCAGCTGATATAACTGCTCTTGAAGAGGAATATAATGCTCTTTTGTCTGACAAAGCTGGAGAAACTGAATACTTGCGGTCTATGGAGAAACAAGTTGAGAAACTCAAGGTAAAATAGGTTTAGTCCAATGGAAAATTTTACAAGTTACTTAAAGTAATTATCAACAAAATAGGTATAACATGTATGCAAATGCAGACAACAAATAGAATAGGTATAACATGTATGTAAATGCAGACAACAAATAGAAATAATCAAGTTGCAATATTTAACTATGATTTTCTATCCTATGTAAAAGTCGACCACATGTTTTAGTTTTCCCCTGCAATCATGGATATATGCATCTGATTTTACAGGAGATCAGTCATGTGATAAAATGTGCTTGTGGCGAGGAATACAAAGTTGCATTGAATACACAGTTGCAGTGTACTTGAACATGAAAACTTCTGGAGGCTGCAAATTCAGTTGTTCATGCTGATCTTGGTTAAGATAAGAATTAATACATTTCAATGGTTCCTTGAATTCTGATTGTATTTTTCATTCAATACACGGATTTAAACTGATTCCTAGGCCAAGATGCAGGAGTTCATATCAACTCTAGTGCAGGAAACAAATGAACTAGGTAGTATCTACAACTTCCCAATTATAACAACAAGATACATAAAGTTTTGCTTGTGAGAGTTGCAATATTATTCAAATTCCATACTTATGCAATATTCGATTTTGTATTTTCCTATCAATATACAAAACCTGGATTTATCGCAAATAAAATTTAATAAAAATCGTCTGTATAAAATGAATGAGATTTATTTAGTAACCCATCTCCTTCAAGTTGATGCTAGCTGATCAAGGAGCATCAGTTTGTAACAAAATCTATTGCCTTTTGTGAGCCTTGGTTGGCACTTCAACTCTCATGCGGAAGAGAATTGAGCTGATTACTATCCATTGCGTTGTTAACTTTGCTTGACCTAACCTACTTCCATGCCTATACTTAGTAACTTTCAAACCCTTTTTACTTAATGAGGAATTAATTTTGCCAAACTGTACTCTCTTTAAAGTAAAGTATCTCAATCATTGATGGAAAAAAAAGGGTTCATACTAACATATTTTTATAATCATGGATGTGTGATATCAATTGTTGATTTATTCATTAAAATTACAATTTAAAATGGATTCCCGTGTTAAGTTAAACCCTACTACTTACTAGTTACTACTGTATCACATAAAGCAACATCGGTGTCTGAGCTATATCACATTAAGTTGTGACCTGCTAAGAAAGTCACATGCAATTGAATTGAATATTTAGTAGTTATTATTTCTTTAAAACGGTTATCATATTTTTTCTTCTTCTTGTGACCGGTATATACTCAAATATCCCTCCTCAAAAAATAAATATATAATATATTCAAATAAACACACATAAGGAGATAATATGGTGACCGAGGTTTAAACATGAAATTCAACATAAAATATCCTCACACCAAACCACTATAAAAATATGAACTTATTATTAGTTGACATTATAAAACTATTTTACACAATTTGGACATTTTAAACTCATTATTAAATTTGCATTGCACTTTATCTCTGGTTGATATTGTGAAACCAAATTAGGATTTCTTTTTAGTATTTATTTTCCTTGTACCAATCAATAAATCTTGGCTAAATTAACTAGTAATTCCATTGTGATACCATCTCACATCCAAACGGGTATCTTCAAAGGTTGCAAGATTTTTGAAGGTTTCTGATGCTCTTTGACTTTTCGCAAATCAGACATGCTTATACAAACTTTGCTACATTCTTTTGGATAAGAGCTCTATTTGTAACCCAAGTTGTTTTGGTTTAGACAGTCGTCTAAGGAATTTGTCAGGGGATTGGATTTTTTGCTTTTCTGAAAAGTTGTGGTTTTACATCTAATATCAATGTTGAGCGCCAAGATATATCCCACGACCTCAATCTAGCTAGGATTCATGATTATAGAGATATAATTTATGAATTTGATTCTCTATCCGCTTTAAAATTCATCAAAGAGGGAGTCCCACATACTCACCCACATGATACACTTGTTGATTACATTAGACCCCTGCATTCTAGGGACCGGATCATTCTTGTTCACACATTCTAGAATGGAAACTCTTGTGTCGACTAGTTGGCCAAATTTGGAGCTGCTTTCTATAATGAGATTATGACATGTTTGGTATACATGCACGATAAGATAGATACATGATAAAATTAGAAGATGGATAAAAATAAGATATGAAATGACATGATATACTTTTATCCTATATGTGTTTGATGCACACATGATAAAACATTGGATAACTTCATTCACTACTTTTTTATATCTAAATAAACATATGATATATATTATATATAAATGAGAAAAATACCCTCACAAGAAAAAATCATATTTAATTTGTTCAAAAACTTCAATTAATATTCACGTTTTTTTTTAATTTTTAGTTATAATTTTATTAATTATCCCCTAAAAAAGGATAATTTTATTAATTATTTTAATTTTTATTTAATATCAATTTTTTTATTTTCTTGTAAAAAAAATCAATTTTTTATTTATATCTATATTTTATTTGATTTTAATTTTATATTATATTTTATATAGATAAACTAGTAATTTATTTTCTTATCATATTCTATTGGTTTCTAACCTCATATGGCTCATATTCATGATAACAATTATAACTAGAGGGGTATGATATGCTAACTTTCAGGTTTAAGTTATCATATTATATTATGTTGTCTCATCGAACATTAGATTAAGATAAAACATGATTCAATAATCATATAATATCTATTATCTTCTCCACCAAATGGATAATGTCAAGGGATGGCAATGGGTACCCTATGGGTAGGGTACTACAGTGTCATTCCCCATACATGCGTCTGTAAAAAAATACCCGTACCCTAGTGGGTAACAATTTTAGTGCCCTTCCCCATACCCTATGGGTACCTAAGTGCTCATACCCGCACCCATTACCCGCACTTTAATTATGAAAAGACACTAAAAATTTCACAATTGAAATAAAACTATGGTCCAAAAGTTTTCAAATCAACTCATAAAATAGTACGAATCGTAGTATTTAGTCAAATAAAAACATCCAAAATATCCTAAAAATTTTACACCAATAGGAGGGAGTGGTTACTTAATTAAGTAGTTTTTAGGTTTATGTTTAGACTTAAATAGCTAAATAAATTAATTAATTATACACCAAAAATAAATAAGTTATTTATCATATTACATAAATATGTATACGCGGGTTGCGGGGCTGGACAGTATAGTACCTTTACCCGTGCCCATACCCATTTGAATTTGCGGGTAATTACCCGGACCCAAGCCCAAACCCATGAAAGCGGGGTTTTACCCTACCCATTGTGGGTATTTTTGCGGGTACCCATTGGGACTGAGTCCAATTGCCATCCCTAAATGTCACGAGGTGTCAATGTTAGAGATTGATTTGACAGTTTATTCTTTTAAAATAAACAATAAAATTAGTCATTTACTATGCAAGACACTCTCAAATAGATCCACAAGATTATGAATACTTTAAAAAAGTCATTGACTCTATTAAATTGTCAAATTGGTTCCCAATTTTAACGAGTCACTATCGATTAGGTTCTTATATTTTAACAACTTACTATAAATATGACATTTATGTTTAATCACTTACTATCAATTTAGTCTCTAACATGTTTTTTAAAAGAATTAATATGCGTCCCTAAAAAAACTAATATGTATAAAATTTGACAAAATTAGAGATTAATTTAAAATATTTAGTCTCAAAAATCTATTTGAGAATGTCTTATAATGTTAATGATTGATTTGGTGGTTTATTCTTTTATCTATCTTTTTCTAGTGATAAAAATAATATAAGTCAAAATTGCAATTATGAAGAAAAAAAATATCAATAAACATTATTTATTTTTCTACACTCTTTGGATACTTAATTTTTTATCTTTATCTTTTCTCGTGCAACATCATCAAACTATCGTATCCATTACATCATTCAATTTTTCTTGTTTTAAGGTGTATACACCACGGTGTACACAAAATATTAAAAACAAAAGATTGACAATAATAAACACATTTTAAAAATTAAAACCCTTTTTACTTTACTAAAAAATAAAAATAAAAAAATAAAACCCTAAAATAAACTCAGCAATGCCCCTTGTTATCAGAAACAAGTTTGATTGCCACTGAACTCCACTCGCCGGGGAAACGCAACCGGAGTTTGTCATCAACCGCAAGTAAAGGTAAAAAACTCCGTCCAGCTTTTCCTCCTTCCCCTCTCTCGTAGCGCGCGCGATTTCCTCATTTCTGATATTACTTTCATTTTTTTAAGAAATGAAATTACTGGTTTTGATACTGATGCATGATTATGTTTTTGGGTTTTAACAGCGATAAAAGTGTGCATTTGATTGCGAATCTGAATGGGGTATCTTCAATTTGGAAGACATGGTGTTAGGCAGATTATTAGATTTAAAGATGCGGTTAATGATGGTGTTGTGGTGAATCCACTCATGTATGCATCTCAAGGACTGAGATACAACAGGAAGCTTCAAGTCATTCTTACAACTGTAAGTATCTATCTATCTTAGGGTTTTAAATTGCTGTCGCGGTCGCGAGAGTCGCCGTCAAATGCAACATTGAAAAGCATTATGTTGCTGTTTAGATTGCAGTTGCAGACCTTTATTTAAAACCCTGTTTTATCTCGGGGTTTTAAATAGTGGTTGTGGTTGCATTACGGTATTTGATATTGTAGAAAATCGTGGTTATATATTGCCAATGTGACTTCAATTGCGGTAGCATTGCAGTTTCAGCAACATTGAAAACTATTATGTTGTGATGTAAATTGTGGTCCCAGACCTTTTTTTGAATTTAACATTGATAAGTTTGATAAGTTTGCTTCAAAGTTATGATGTTTATAATTTTCAATTTGTAGAACATAGATAAGCTGGGAAAAGCTGGTGAAACTGTCAAAGTTGCTCCTGGATTTTTTCGCAACCACCTAATGCCCAAGCTCCTTGCTGTCCCTAACATTGATAAGTTTGCTTATCTCCTCACTGAGCAGCGCAAGGTTTTCTTTTGCTCCCTTATGTTTGTTTACCTACTTATCCATACAGTTATTCGGTCAATGTCAGTCATCATTATGTGAATTTATGTCTTTGCATTTTATAATCTTCATAATAATTAGCGTGCCATAGCGGTACATGTTGTTAAGTAGTGGCCCTATTGCGTATCAAAATTTGAACAAATCACTATTGTTCCGTTATAAGTTATATAGTACAAAAAAGTGGCTAGAGCGGCACTACAGCACACTATTGTGTAGCGGAATCTGAACCAGCAGCTATTTCGTGATATGTGGTTGACAACATTGTTATGGAGTAACTTTAAATTCTTTATATGAATCATGACAGTGCTGTCAGATTTCTGATCTGAAGACAATCCTTTCCCTGTCTTTCTTTGTTGTGAATGTCTGTGCAGTAAACACTGTCAACATTATATTTATGTGGTTGTATGCTTGAAAAATATACATTTGCATACTCACATAGCTATTCTTTATAAAAAGTTATGGTCCCTTCATCAATTGCTAGAATTATGTTTTAAATGTTTCAGATTTATCAACCTACTGAAGAAGTGAAGCAAGAAGATGTTGTTGTTGTTACCGAGTCAAAGGAAGATTTGATGAAAGAGTATGAAAGGGCAGCACTGATTCTTGATAAAGCTAAGCTGGTTAGTAGTTTACTCTTCAAAGCCTTTCAAGCCTGTTTGATTGAGACCATGTCTGTGGTCCTTTTTTGGGAATTATTTTCTAGTTAGATGATTGCTTCATATTTATTGCCATTCGTTGAGGAATTTGCCATAGCTAAAGTACAAATGAACTTTTCTGAAACTGGACTTGTCATTGAACTGGTGACTGTATTATAGTTCACTTGTTCAATTGTGGTTGAATTGGTGAGAAAATGTATTTTAAAAATTATATAATATATTACATAGTAATCTAACATAAAATTTTATCATGTTATTTTTTTTTTGGGTTGAATTGTAAATGTCGAAGCAATTACTGAAAAACTTGGTTCAAACTGGTTCTTCGTCATTGGTTTTGGATTTGTTCACAACTAAACTCCATTTGTTTCCAGCTGGCAGTTTAGATTAAGCGGACATGCCACTTGACTTATTTATGGGTCTGGCTTCGTTCTTTTAAACTGGTTGAGATGATACTCACAAAGACAGTAACTGTTGAAGTTATAGAATAAAAACTTTACCTGATAATTTGATAGTCTTTTATATTTAAAACTCACTAGTTAATGTGATACACTAATAGGTCTTGCGGAGGTTAATTGATGTTAAAAAAGCGAAGGCGCGTGAATCAAAAGACGAGCCCTTGGAGTTACAGATACCAGTGTCAAAAAAAGCTCTTGTGGCCGAGGTAATATTTGTTCTTCATTATTTAAATGTTTTCTTGATAGCAACTAAGTAACAAATTAAAACTTAACAGTGTTTTAAAAAATGCAACTAATATTAAGGCCGCAAGATGGACTTTCTTGGCCTTTTTACCCTCTTGATTTGTTGATATATTCAGACCAACAGATTCTCAACCTCTTGAAAACCCTACTTTTATTTTGGTACAAACATCAATCTGTCACAGTATTTAAGCCCTTTGGAAAGAATTACAAGATTGATAAAGAAACAAGAAACCCTATAAGAAATCTCTCAATCCTAGAACTGACAGCCTAGGCAGAGTGGCTGAAAACACTCATAGTCTAGTCGTAATAATTACTCTGCGCTCCTTCTCTTCTTTATTTCTCTATATCCTACTTTTACAAATTCTGTAATAATTAACTCTTCATTTTATCTTCTCCATCATGTATCTCCTTCTCCCTTATGTGGTGAGTCTGGCTAATTCTAAGTCCATTACGTTCATTTGCTAATGTATCTTGCCGTTGTTAGTTGAAACTTGGAAATTCAAAAACCATTTCATAATATTATTATATTTTATGTATCTTACACTTTTAGATGATCACAGAGTGCCTCTTGTGACATGTGACTGGTTTCCTAATTTCATGATTGGTTTCCTCATTCAATCAAAATTAGGATTTTATATACTAGTTTTATCAACAGAAGGATTTTAAATAGCAGTAGAAAATTATAATAAAGAGTTAGTGTTTTGTTTTCTATATCACATCAAATTTATACCAGTTACAGATTATTCAGTCTCATAATTTTCAATAATTTATTTGACACACTTTGTATATGGGATCAACTGCAATATTCCTGTAAAAAATTAGACGAAATTCTTTCATGTTAATAAATACTGGAAGAACTTGGTTCAGTTTTTATTAAATTGAAAGAGGGTTGCTTATGTATATAGGAGAGAAAAGAAAGAAAAGACCCTGTGATATGACAGTGTTAGTAATATACTATATATTATATATAGTTTCTATGAAAATAAATAATCCTTGCTCTGTATTTCATGTCCAGATGATTGCTTTAGCTTGTGCTCTATCTACAGCACATAATCATATCAAAGAAAATTATACTGATTTGGATTCTTATTAAAGAAAATTAGGATCCATTTTCATCTTATTAACTTATTTTGTTATTTCTCCTCTGTTGTCTCTTGTTATTTTTCTGGTACTGACTTTCAGTGTTGTGCCATTTTTAGGTGGCAAGACAACTCTGTGTGAACATCACAGCTGAAAATCTGCATCTTCCAGCACCTTTATCGACCGTTGGAGAATATGAGGTGCCACTACGTTTACCGAGGTCCATCGCTTTGCCAGAGGGCAAACTTAATTGGACTTTGAAAGTTAAAATCCGAAGTAAATAAGTTAGTTATCTCGTTGAATCCAAGTTCATAAGGGTTCTGGTTTTTACCGATAAATTCAACTTTCAGGATTGTAGAAGTGCAACCCTTTTCTAACCGTATTCTTTGTCCTTAGCTGAAATCTCTAAATCTCTTATTGTGTTGTTAGCATTCTCTTTTATAAAACTATCTACTTGTCAATTGTTTCTTCTGACTTGCAAAGGATTTTGATCCACCCAGTTTAGTCATAAAATAATCATCTTCCTATAGTTATTCCAATTTGGACTTTGGTGGACAATTTTGCAATTTACTCCGTTGGAAGGAGTAATACACTTCTCAATTTTAATTGCCTATGACATTCTTAGTAGGTCACAGTTTATGGTTATGTAGCTCAGATAGTGATACTATTTTATTTGATGATGATGAATTAATGGTAAAACCAGTCTTAACAAATCTTGCATACAGTAGAAGTAGGGTTTATCTTCTTTAACGAGGTAACTCATCACTAATCCTAGCCATTGAATAAAATACTAACAGCATTGCAATGCTATGTTCTACAGAAATAAGAACAAACAAAAACTGTTGTTATTTTTAAGCGTTGGAGAACAGTGCCATGTTAGCTTGGCTGGAGACGGTTGTGCAGGAAGAACACGTTCCAGGGATTGAAAAAGTTGTATTCCGTACAACACCACAGCAGAAGCAAAAACAAGCCTATATATATATATATAGGATCAAATGACAACATGGTGTCAAATTAAGTTTGACACCAAATCATAACCATTGATCCAACTTTAATCTGACGTCTCTCGTTAATTCATTAAATGCTCACATGCTTGATCAAATGATCCAAATTTTAATTTTAGAAACAATTTATTCTTTCTTCTCTTGATTAATTATTTACCAAAAATTCGCTGATAGTATTATTATGGTTTCTTTACAATTCACTGTCATCCTTGTTTTTTTTTTTTAAGAGCTTCTCATCCTTATTTCTTTATTCCTATTAACCTTTTTTATTTTTATTTTTCTTAAAAGAACCCAAAGAAAATTGATTTATAAAGAGCACAATGGATAATGAATGAACTATTGCACCAAAAAATTAAAAAGAACATATGCTACTAAACGAAAGCAAAATTATTTCTAAAATTAATAAATTGTTTCTAAAATTAAAATTTGGATCATTTGATCAAGCATATGAGCATTTAATGAATTGATGAGAGACGTCGGATTAAAGTGGATTAGTGGTTAGGATTTGGTGTCAAATTTAATTTGACACCTTGGTGTCAAATTTAATTTGACACCTTGGTGTCATTTGATCATATATATATATATTAAAAAGAGGGAAAGTTGTGGGACCTTATGAAATACATTAAGAACACTTATGAAATTCTGGCGCAGTAAAATCCTGATGCTGAACGTAATGCGAAGTACACAGTTTCAACGTTGAGCTACTGATCAATACAAATAACAAGGAAAGAAATAACAGACAAAAAATAAAAAGCACAAGATGTTTGTTAACCCAGTTCGGTGACAAACACGCCTACATCTGGAGGCTACCAAGCCAAGAAGGAAATCCACTATAATAGTATCAATTCAAAGTCCTATGTGAACAACCTCCGGTTCACCGCCTTCTCACTTAATCACTACCCGTGGTATTTCTACCTAGGAACTTCTAGATATGAGACCCCTCTCACTTCCCCTCAAACAATCACTGCCCCAGTGATCTTAGACTCAAATAACGATCAAAGACGGAGTCACACTCCAAACACACAAAAGTCACAGTTGCTTAAAAGCTTCAAGTGATATACAATTACAACTCAATAAACACAGTCCTAAGCTTGCATCAAGGTGACACAAGAAAGGCTCACAATTAACAGACTCGAAACCTAAGAATACTCTTTCAATGATGGCTTCAGTTCCAGTTAATTTCTTCAATAGTGGCGTCTTCTATTTATAGCCTTCAGCAGCAACATATATTTGAATCAAATATTCTTCTCAGAAATATATTGAAACAAATATTCTTCAGAAATATATTTTTCAAAGATCTCTTTGAAAATATATTTACACAAATAAAAATATCCAATCTGAAAAATATATCTCACGAAAATATCTTCCTTCTGGAAACACACGCAGCTTGGAGAACAAGTAACATGAATGAATTCTTCAATCAAATCTTCAAAGATCAGGTGAGATAATAAACAGCTCCAAAGCGCGAAAACAAGGGTGCTTCTGAAGTGAGATGCTTCTGAAGTTCTGCGTCTGAAGATTCAGCTTTTGAAGGTTCAGCTTCTGAAGAATTCAGCTTCTGAAGATTTCAGCTTCTGAAGGTTCAACTTCTGAGGTTCAGCTTCTAAAGGTTCAGCTTCTGAAGGTTCAGCTTCTGAGGTTCAGCTTCTGAAGACGTACATCTTGCTTGTATATTTGATTTTAGCAAAAATGAAGCCAACAACCAAATATCCAACAATCTCCCCCTTTGGCAAATTTTTGGCTAAAATCAATCTGAGATCAGAGAGATATCAAAAGGCAAATTCTTCACTCATCATAAGTACGCAACCAACCATGAGGAACTTAAACGTAGCAACCAAATAGCAACAGAGTCAGCAGCGGAACATAATAATCAAAAACCTAACAAGTGATATACTACGTTTTCACACATACACTCACTCTGCAACATGTCATTCAGCAGCAGCTTCTGAAACATACACTACTCCCCCTAAAACATACACTCCCCCTGAAACATGTCATTCAACAGCAGCTTCTGAAACATACACTACAGCTCCTGAAAAAATTGTATTGCTTTTGAACTACTGTAGTGCTTCTGAACTACTTATCTCCCCCCTTTTAGCCAAACAATTTTGACAAAAACAACCATGCATTCACCAAGAGTAGAAAGAACAAGAACAACAGTAGCAGAGCATGTGGAGTATTAGGTTACAAACCATAGGCACAAAAATCCAGGGCATAGCCCACAAGGGATACCAAGAGCTGGCACACAGTCATAAAACATCTATTCTGAGGTTATAAGCAACCAATATAAACCAGTACATCACAACAAAGACATTACAGAAGAACAAACACTTCATAGCAAACCACTCAGACACACGTAGCAATAGTAACCACATCTGAACATAATACCTCTGAGCATTAACATATTTGAACCTCAAAATTTCAACCCACATCAGGTTGATCTTCAATCACATCAGGTTGAGGATTCTCAGGAAACTCAACCATATCAGAATCCGTTTGGGGGATCTCAGAACTGGTTTCAACACATTCACAAAAGTAATAAAAGCTTCAGTAACATCAGGATTTATATCCA
The DNA here is from genome assembly GCA_018208015.1 of Medicago ruthenica. Taxonomy (NCBI): domain Eukaryota; kingdom Viridiplantae; phylum Streptophyta; class Magnoliopsida; order Fabales; family Fabaceae; genus Medicago; species Medicago ruthenica. Next base: position 15,711,911 of record CM031374.1, on the reverse strand, counting down.
CAGAATCAAAAGGGCTTGTGGTAGCAGCAACCAATACAGGTGAAACAACAGGAGAACTCACATTTACAGCAGTCTTCAGAATGAGAATGATTTCCCTTATTTCTCGTGCAACTCTAGCTATAGTAAATAGAAAGAATTTGTTTGCACGTTTCAACACCTGTAATTGCTATAACTCCTCATGCAGACAAATTCCCAGTTTACCCTTTGAAAAATCATCAACACAAATAAAAACATTCTTCTTTCCACCTAGGCTTTCAACTTGCATAGACCCCATGAGATCTATGTGAAGTAATTCAATAATCTTAGAGGTGTTAAGATGTTGCAGCTTCTTGTGAGACATCTTGATTTGTTTTCCAATTTGACACTCACCACAAATTTTGTCTTCATTAATCTTAAGTTTGGGTAGTCCTCTGATGGCTTCCACAGACATGACTTTCTTCATACCCCTCAGGTTTAAGTACCCAAGTTTCTGGTGCCACAGTCTGACTTCTTCTTCTGAACTTATGAGACATGTGGATAGGCTTGCTTCTTCTTGAGGCATCCATAAGTAACAATTGTCCTTTGATCTATTGCCCCTCATTAGCATTTCATTTTCTTTACCAGTAACCAGACATTCCTCCTTGTTAAAGTTCACTTCCAACCCTTGATCACATAATTGGCTTATACTAATCAAATTGGAAGTTAACCCTTTTACTAATAGCACATTGTCTAACTTTGGTAGTCCATCATTGATCAAGTCTCCAATTCCAAGAATTTCTCATCTAGCTCCATCACCAAAAGTCACATAGCTACTGGAGTATAGTTTTAAATTAACTAAGTACTTCTTGACACCGGTCATATGTCTGGAGCATCCACTATCAAAATACCAATCTTCCCTAGAGGAGGCTCTCAAAGATGTATGAGCTATGAGGCCAAGACTTTCACACTTTGGTCTCCATTCCCTTGTGATTTTGTTTACAATAGGTTCCACTTTTCTTTGTTGAAAGTGCTTGGGGTATCCATACCGCTTGAAACAGAATGGCTTTATGTGCCCCTTTCTACCACAGTAATGACATATCCAAGGACGAGATGCCCTCCTGCTCTTAGATCCCTGAGGTTCGTTCTGATGTTCCAACTTAGGTTTGCCCATCAGTGGATCATATGTTCCAACAGCCGCAATGAACCTTTTAGCTGGATTTTGCTGTTTGTTGTTCAAGGTCCTATAATCAAACCCTATTCCTTTTGGTTTCCCCTGGTTCTGACTCTCCAATATCTCTTCTAGCATATCAGTACCAATGTTCATCATTTTGACTTGCTTCTTCATATGTTCAAGTTGAGAGTTCAGTTGGGTTACCTCATCATTGAGATCAAAAATTTTTGCTAAATGGTAACTTCTTTCAGCATGCAGTTGACTGATAGTCTTCTTCTGATTCTCTAGTAACTTGCACACTTCCTCACTCCTAGTATACAGATCTTTGTAAGAGTTAGCCAGTTCTTCATAAGACAATTCTTCATCACTGGATTCAGTATCAGATGGTGCTTCAGAACCTGATGGTGCTTCTGAAGCCTCATAACCTGATGGTGCTTCTGAAGCCTTAACTTCGTCATCAGACATGCATCTACTAGTTAAAGCAGTGACATGCTTAGCAGACTCATTCTCCACTTCTCCTTCTGAGTCATCTTCATTAGACCAAGAAACAACCAAGCTTTTCTTCTGTCTCTTGAGGTATGTGGCACATTCTGTTCTAATGTGACCATATCCTTCACACTCATGACACTGAACTCCTTTGAATTGATTGTCTTTCTCATCAGTTCTTGTCTTCTTTAAGTCAGTTGGTTTGGATCTCCTGTCAGCACGTTTCAGAATCTTGTTAAATTGTCTTCCAAGTAACACAAGAGCTTCTGATATGCTTTCATATTCCTCATTATTTCCTTGTTGTTCCTCAGCATCAGCACTTGCTACAAAAGCAACACCTTTCCCCTTCTTATCAGTTCGGTTATTGAAGGCTATCTCAAAATTCTGTAAGGATCCTATCAATTCCTCAACCTTCATACCGGAGATGTCCTGTGCTTCCTCAATGGCAGTCACCGTCATGTCAAATCTCTTAGGTAGAGACCTGAGTATTTTTCTCACAAGTTTCTCATCATACATTCTTTCTCCAAGAGAATCAAATGAGTTAGCCATGTCCAGAACGTTCATATAGAAGTCTTGTATGTTCTCATCCTCCAACATTTTGAGATTTTCAAACTTGGTGGTGAGAAGTTGAAGTCTGGACATTTTTACCTTGGATGTGCCTTCATGTGTAGTTTTGAGAATCTCCCAAGCATCCTTAGCTACAGTGCACTGCTTGATCAGTCTGAACATGTTCTTGTCCACTCCATTGAATAAAACATTCAAGGCCTTGGAGTTTCCAAGAGCTAATTCATCTTCTTCCTTGGACCACTCTTCTTCTGGTTTCAGATCAGCTGTCTTCTTTCCTTCTTTGTCAAGCACAACAGGATGTTCCCAACCCTTCAGAACTGCTTTCCATGTCTTACTATCTATAGATTTAAGGTCATGCGAGATTTCCAATAGTCATAGTTGGAACCATCCAACAGAGGTGGTCTGTTCACAAATCCTCCTTCCTTATCCATTATGCCAGAAGATAACTTCCCTGGAGCTCACCCTAAAACAGGCAGGGTGCCTGCTCTGATGCCAATTGAAATTCTGGCGCAGTAAAATCCTGATGTTGAACGTAATGCGAAGTACACAGTTTCAACGTTGAGCTACTGATCAATACAAATAAAAAGGAAAGAAATAACAGACAGAAAGTAAAAAGCACAAGATGTTTGTTAACCCAGTTCGGTGACAAACACACCTACATCAGGAGGCTACCAAGCCAGGTAGGAAATCCACTATAATAGTATCAATTCAAAGTCCTATGTGAACAACCTCCGGTTCACCGCCTTCTCACTTAATCACTACCCGTGGTATTTCTACCTAAGAACTCCTAGATATGAGACCCCTCTCACTTCCCCTCAAACAGTCACTGCCCCGGTGATCTTAGACTCAAATAACGATCAAAGACGGAGTCACACTCCAAACACACAAAAGTCACTCTTGCTTAAAAGCTTCAAGTGATCTACAATTACAACTCAATAAACACAGTCCTAAGCTTGCATCAGCGTGACACAAGAAAGGCTCACAATTAACAGACTCGAAACCTAAGAATACTCTTTCAATGATGGCTTCAGTTCCAGTTAATTTCTTCAATAGTGGCGTCTTCTATTTATAGCCTTCAACAACAACATATATTTGAATCAAATATTCTTCTCAGAAATATATTGAAACAAATATTCTTCAGAAATATATTTTCCAAAGATCTCTTTGAAAATATATTTACACAAATAAAAATATCCAATCTGAAAAATATATCTCATGAAATATCTTCCTTCTGGAAACACACGCAGCTTGGAGAACAAGTAACATGAATGAATTCTTCAATCAAATCTTCAAAGATCAGGTGAGATAATAAACAGCTCCAAGGCGCGAAAACAAGGGTGCTTCTGAAGTTGCTTCTGAAGTGAGATGCTTCTGAAGTTCTGCGTCTGAAGCTCTGCGTCTGAAGATTCAGCTTCTGAAGGTTCAGCTTCTGAAGATTCAACTTCTGAAGAATTCAGCTTATTAAGATTTCAGCTTCTGAAGGTTCAACTTCTGAGGTTCAGCTTCTGAAGGTTCAGCTTCTGAGGTTCAGCTTCTGAAGGTTCAGCTTCTGAGGTTCAGCTTCTGAAGACGTACATCTTGCTTGTATATTTGATTTTAGCAAAAATGAAGCCAACAACCAAATATCCAACAACTTATATTGTTCTTTACATTGGAGTAAAACTCAATTAGTGTTCTTAAATCCTACTTGGCATCGTTGGTCCCACAAAAATATTCCAAGAACACAAATCTTGTTTTAGGGTTGGAGATGCTCATTTATCTATGGTGAAAAAAATCATTTTTGTATAATACACAAAAAGAGTTGTTTGTGTATACTAAATGTCACCAGAAGTTTGAGTCTAATAATGTAATGGATTGTAATCAGCTCATTTCTCTTCTAGACGAGAGTTGATGTGTCAATCAAGACTCACAAAAGACTACAATTTTTTTTTGTTGCAAACTGAAGCTCATTGATCAACTAGCATCAATTTGAAGGGTTACTATATAAATACGTTTTTTTTTTTGCAATTTTATAAATATGTTTTTTTATTTAATTTGATCAAATCAATTTAAATACATTTGGGTTGATCAGTACGGTCTTTAGATAAAGAATTATGTTATTTGAATATTAAAATGCATATATCGTATGTCACCATATAATATTTAAAAATACCAAAAATAGTTTCTGTTTTATTTTAGGATAGAATCTAGGATAGTTTTAATTTTTATTTTTAGTATTTCATTTTTCTCCTATATATATAAACAAAAATTGAAAAAAAAAATATAGTTTCATATCTAATTGAGAACAAAAGTTATGCAGTACTGCTGGGGTATTTTGTATGTGACTCTCCAGGTATACAAAGACATGAACCCGTACTCAAGTCCATACTTTCAGTATGGACCACAATATGCATAGGTTTCAAAATTTCAGGATGGGTTGAATTTGAGCAAACAAACTCCATTAAAAGATATTATTTTTATGCTTATGCAAGCTACTAAAAACAACATGGAGACCATTGCACAAATTCAACAAGATACCATCCGACTTCGGGAAATGATTCTCGGAAGGATAGAAACAAAAGTAAACATCCTAGCAGAACATGTTACGGGTTCATAATGAAGAGGTTAGATTTAATGTTTTTGACGCAATGGGATTCCCAAATGAGGAGGATGAAACACATCAGGTAGAATCCATAGAAGAACTCCTTGATGAGTTACCCCATCTGGAATATCATTCAAACTCGTTTGAGAAAGCCATTATGAATTCAAAGACTTTGAATGAGGAAGATGAATTGGACCAAGAAGCAAAGGAAGCATTAAGAACTCTCCCTAAGGAGGATTTAGGAGAAAAGGGAGAGAAAGACCAGTTGGAACCATAATTAAAGGAGTTGTCGCCTCATCTGAAATATGTGTTTCTAGGTGAAGGGAGAATGCATCCGGCTATAGTTAGTAACACTCTAACAAAGGACCAAGGGGAAAGGCTACTCAGAATTCTAACTGAGAACAAGAAAGGATTGGGATGGAGTATTGCTGATTTGAAAGGAATAAGTCTAACCCTCTGTATGCACAAGATCAAGTTGGATGAAGAGTCTAAACTGGTGGTTCAACCACAAAGGAGGCTAAACCCAACCATGAAGGAGGTAGTGAAAAAGGAGGTGTTGAAACTTTTAGATGCTGGAATGATTTACCCAATTTCTAATAGTTCTTGGGTAATCCCAGTTCACGTAGTACCAAAAAAAGGAGGGATGGCTGTTATTAAAAATGATAAAAATTAGTTAATCTCAACCAGAACGGTGGCCGGGTGGAGAATGTGTATTGATTACCGAAGGCTCAATCTAGCAACAAGGAAATATCACTTCCCATTACCATTCATGGATCAGATGATTGAAAGGCTAGCAGGACACACCTTCTATTGCTTTTTAGATGGTTACTCCAGGTACAATCAAATTGCAGTTGACCCAGCTGATCAGGAAAAGACCGCTTTCACTTGTCCATTCGGGGTGTTCGCATACCGAAGGATGCCCTTTGGATTATGCAATGCCCCCAACTACTTTTCAAAGGTGCATGCTTTCTATTTTTTCTAATATGATGTAAAATTCCATCACGGTTTTTATGGATGATTTTTCTGTGTTTGGTAAGTCTTATGAAAAATGTCTAGATAATCTTGATTCCGTTCTAAAAAGATGTATAAAGTCCAACTTAGTTTTAAATTGGGAAAAATGTCATTTTATGGTAACAGAAGGGATTGTCCTTGGAAACAAAATCTCTTCTAAATGGATTGAAGTGTCAAGCCAAGCTAGAGGTCATAGAAAAATTGCCACCTCCATCCAATGTTAAAGGAATTAGAAGTTTCTTAGGCCATGACGGGTTTTACCGGAGGTTCATTAAAGATTTTTCTAAAATTTCTAAACCTCTCTTTAATTTACTTGTTAAAGAAAAAGAATTTAATTTTGATAACAATTGTTTGAAAGCTTTTCAAACATTGAAAGACAAATTAGTTACTGCACCCGTGATCATTGCATCAGATTAAAATTTACCATTTGAACTAATGTGTGATGCTAGTGATTACACAGTAGGAGCTATTTTAGGGAAAAGAAAGAACAAATTTTTTCATGCAATTTATTATGCTTTAGAGACTAAGAGAGTGCATGACCCACAAAAGATGGTATAAGTTGTTCATGGGTTGTCATTTTTTGGTTGTACATATATCACTCTTCTAAGATAAATACATTATTTGAGTAATAACTGTCAAAATCCCACGCTTCCAAATAACCAAGATAGGAATAGTCTGACCTTGTAGGCAATTAATCTTGTCAAGTTTTAAAAGTTTTTAAAAACTCAGACAAATGGAGAAATAGAAGTTTAAACCCCAATCTAACAAATAACAATTTCGGTATTTTTTCAATTTGAACCAAGACTTGTGGACGTTTCAAAAGTGTTTTCGCTCAATTTTACGTATAATGTTTTAGATTTTAGTTTTAGTAAATGAAACACAAATTAATCATTTTTTTTAGTTCATTTTCGTAATCCTACAATGTGATGCAATCAAAATTTCAATGGTATTTTGTTAAAAATATTTCATTAATATCCAAAAATTACATAAAAAAAAAACACTACTGATTAATTTGCCAAAGGTTATTTACTGGTACAATGAAAATAAATAATTAAAAAATTACCATCACAAAATCAAATAGGTTGAAACTGCGACAAAACCTCAACAAATCTTCTCGTGTGTAATTTGAATAGATCATTCAAATTCACCCAATCTAAACTTAGTCATGTGTATCTCTTTTTTGTGAATTGTGATTAAATGCGCATTACTCTTGTGAAAACTGCAAATAAGATTTCCCAGTCAAAGTTTCACAATAATCTTATAAACGATAAATATTTGACTTGGAAAGAACCTTTGTCCAATCCTATTCTGAGTTTACTCTTTATGTATTCACCTCAACCTAAAAAGTGCAAAAATGCATTACATTTCAAGAATCCAAGCATATCACTCCCATCATTGCTACAAAATATTAAAAACAAGCACTTTTGGTAGAGTTCATCTCTTGGTTTTGTCAAAAACTTCAATAAATCTCTTTGGAACTCCATATTGCTCAATCAAATGCCTTCCCAGGTCATCGATAACTCCACCTTGAACCATAACCTCAAACCCTTTCTTACCTGCAAACAAATATTTTTAAATTTTAGAGAGACAATACAATAAACACATCATTTTATCATATGCAACCTATGGAGCACTGACACAGACACCAGACACCGATGATAATTTGAGAAAATGGCATAATTGAATGTAATTACATGTGTTGGTGTCGTGTCAGTATCGGACACGTCTTTGATTAGAAGTGTCTGTGCTACACATTATGCAACTAGAGAGTCAAACTTTACAAGTCATAACCCTGAATGTCATAAGGGCGTGTGCGGTGTCTGACCATCATCCTCAAGTCATTCAAAAAATATTGAATGAAAAAAGCAATTGTTGCTGGTTCACTTCATCCTTACTGTTATTGTTATATTAATGCAAAGAAGGATCAGAAAGAGTGAAAGACATTGAAGACCAAATATAAAAAAATCAGGTGTGCTCGGTTTCAGAAACCAGTTTCGGTTTCATGTTCTCCCTTTTAACTACAAAAATAGCCACATTGTTTTTACTCTGTTTCTGTTTTTAAATATGTGTACATAAAACAACAATTTTTATTTTTATTTTTTATATTTTCACTGTTCTAGGTACAAATATCTGAAAAAAGAAAACAAAATGAGAACAAGGTAACAGTTTTATAATTAGAAGCAAAAAATGGAAATAAAAACAACTTTTCACAAACCTTTTGTTAGAAATCACAAACACAGCAGTATACAAATAACAGAATAATATGAGAATTGAAATGGAATTATGGAAATGTGAATATTATTTATGAAGAAAAGGAAACAAGCAGAGGGATGAATATCCCTTCTACTCCACAGAGCTTGGCTCCTTCAGAAAATAGACTATTCCATATAACATAATGATCCTTCGATACCCTCTCTCACGTACGCCACTACACCCTAAACTCCATATAACAGAAAAATCAGTTCACACACTCTCCCACTCTTCTCTATCTCCGCCACCTCATCACTCCACTATTTCTTATTTTTCGGAACATACACAATGCACTCTTTAGGCCTGCTCATTCCCAACTACTCATCTAAGGGCCTGTCACTTTCACATGCATGTAAGCATGATCCTTGATTTCGTTCAATTACATTCATAAGGAAATCAATAATTTTTTATCAAAATGCATATGTAATAGCCTCTGTCTATGTACATAAACGAGGACACCAGAGTTGCACACTTACTGCTTATGCTCCCAAAAATGTCTTTGATTAAACCAGCTTAATATTTAACGCAGCCTCGTACCCTCTAAATACTGATACTAAGAAATAAAATATCATGCAACTACAACTAGTCTAGCGTCATTAATGCAGAAAAAAATCGAATACAGCCCATCACACTCTCAGTACTAAAACTGAAATCAAATGTCATGTGTGCAACTGGGAGTAATCTTAGCGTGATTAACTCAAACAAAATCAGACACAACATGTTGTAGTTTAAACAAAGGAAAGCAGCATCTAACAAATATCTGGTAGAAAATCCAACATTCCTTGACGATAACATATTGGTAAAAAAAAATCATAATAAGCTTTCAAAAGAAAAATATAAATAACAAGTGCAAACTAATATATAAAACTTCCAATTTTAATATGGCTAAGAAATACCTGGTAATTCTCCAACAGTGGTACTGCAAGCAAACTTCTTCTGAAGTTCTGATGCTAATGCGTCAGCATCTATAAGAAACGATTCCATGCCGGATAGTTTGGTTACCTTCTTGTTGCCTTGCCTCCTTTCTGTCAGTATCTGAATTGTTTTTAGTGCACCTTTACGAACTACAGATTCATTCCCTCTTGTCACAACATGATGAGGTTGCATTCGGCTCACAAATGTTTGCCCTAAATCTTTCTTGTGAATTTCTGTAGGATACGTAGTTCCTTTTTTAATAGCCCCCTTGAATAGTGCATCACATAACATTGCATCTAGAACAACAAGAGATTTATTTGCTGGTTTCACAAGATTTTCTTTTTCAACATATGCGAAGACAATATCAGTGGCTTCAGAAGCAGTATAAAGTTTGCCCGTATCAGCTCCTACAGATGAAAAGATGGGATTGACATGTACACTTGGCTTGTAGATTTCAGCCACTTCCAGAGTTTTGGATGAACGAGTTTCATTGACAGATTGGACACTGGACTGATCAGGTTTCTCTGCTGGCCTTTTTTCAGGCTTAAAGGATGAATAATCAGCGTGTTTTCGGTTAACTGAAAATAGCACGACTTCTTTTTTATGCTTGTCTTCTTTCACAGATATCTGTTCAAAATCCAAATCTACGTTAAGAAAGAACCCAGAAAATACATTGCAAATAAGTTCAATGCAAGAAGCTTTACTAGAAGACAACAAATAATAAAAACAAATTTAAAACATCCATAAATTTTGCTCACAGCGTACACAAAACGGAGATGCGTTTTAAACCTATTTTTATGATTCATTTGTGGTCTGATGCAAATTATATTTACAGCATAATAGGACCCCAAACAGAAATGGAAAATTATATTGAATCAGAAGATACAACTCCTTACAACCAGAGAATAGCCTTTGTTAATTCACTAAACTGAACTGTTAAAGAGGAAAAATGGCAATGAAATAGAGCTGTGCTCCTTGGAAGATGATGAGCAGTAACGAAACAGTAAAAGATAAAGCCAACTCTTGGAGAGAACCAGCAGTTCTACACGTCCCCAAAATCACCCAAATCACATGTTAATTCTTACAAGTTACATGCCTCCCGAAGTCCATTACAACCCCAATTAAACTCTCTTTGATTGCCGAATCAATTCCCACCCACTCCCCCTATGCCGTGTGTTCTAATTTGTTATATTGCATTCCATTTTGAGTGAGTACTTTTCAATATTTCCCATCCTATCCTCCTGAAGATATGTCTAACAGAGCAATACATGGCCATCGATAGACTTAGAAAAATTTAACCAATAGAGAGACTATTTTCAAGATTTCATCAACCCCTAATATACTAAAGGAAATATGAGAAATAAACATCCCAAATTGAGTCATTTCTAAGTTGATTTCAGCTATCATAACAGATATCCCATCAACAATTTCGAAAGCTGGGAATAATTAGAATTGAATCACCAGTTTGCTATTCGTTTTTTTTTTTTCATTGCTACGAAGATATATCTGTTATAAAAAATTCAATTGATGCTTTTCACATTGAACTAGTGGAGCGCATTAATCGAAACACCTACATCAATTCCAATTCTTCATTACACATTCTAAAGAAGTAAAATGTTGCCAAAATTTTCTTTTATAGTTGTGGCCTGGCTTACTTATTTTATATCTAACATGCTAAGGAAGTTAGTTCTTGAATTGTTTCAAGCTCCTATCTCAATACTATAGCAGCAAAATGTTATACCTTTAACCATAGGATCTTAGCTTACATATCTAACATGCTAAAGAAGTGACAATTAACAAAGTTCCCAAAAGCTATAGTTTAGTTCATCCTAACAGAATAAAATATCAGTTGTTATGCAGACAGGGAAAATAGGACAAATCAAACAAATTCAGAGACTAGGAGAAACATAAGACAACAATTTTGACATCAGAATTGCTATTAGGTCAAGTAAGAAAAAAAATATTGCAAAGCAACGAAGCTGGCAGAACAAGACCCAATTTACAAAGACTACAAGTTGGAAGAGACCTGTCTCAGCACATTCTAGATTTTAAGTTCATACACATCAAAAGTTCTCCGGTCAATATTTGCAAGCTTCAATTTACCACGGTTATCGATTCAAATCATTAACTAAATGGCATTTTTTCTGAATCAAATCTTATTATGAATCAGAAGATACATTGACAATAAAAATACGTCACTTTTTTAAGTAAAAAAATAGGTAACATAGCAAATTGTTAGTTTTATATATCGTATGTGAACCTCAAAATAATTCAAGATTCAAGTAATATATCAAATGGCGAGAAGTGGTTGCTTATACGAAGTTGACGAAAGAAGTGGTTAGCTGCACTAAGTTTAGGTGGTGATTGATTAGATTGAATCGAACGAATCTGGGTTCATCATAGTGAGTTGTGATTCACCATAATGAATCGTGATTAAAGATGGAATTCATTTATGTCCAAAAAGATACACACTAGAGATTTGTATCGAATGAGTTCAATTTCGTATCAAATAGAGATACAACGTGCATGTATCGTAAGATACTAATAACCATGCTATTTACAATTCTAATTTCCTAGAAAATAGAAGTAGATGACATACCAATCCAGAGGAGGCTTTTGCTTGTAACCACTTAGCTAACTTCTTGTAGGATGACTTCTTGATGTCTAAAGTTACTCCTGAAGGCCTACATGGCAGTACATGGTTTGACCTACAATGCCCAAAAATAAATATTTGTTATATTATCAGTGGATGTAAATTTGAACGTTTAGGTCAGCACTCACTAACTATAAGTGAATGTACAATACAATCTGAACTGAAAAGTGGAAGAAAAAAATGCTAATTACACTAATGCACATTAGTAGGCACTGAATGAAATATGCAGCAAGTATTCCTTACTTATCATCAAATGACAATAACTTCCTTTTACATGATATTTATAATTATAGTCAAAGGCTAACAAGTACACCTAAGACGCTTTTGCGAATACAAAAATGGAAATTACTAATAAAAAAGTACAGCTTTGTATTTTTCTCATGTATAACTACCGTACATTCCATTAAATACTGTTAATTTTTAAATTCCTTAACAAGTGCCCTAAAACATTCATTAGCAAAACCCTTCATTATATTCAATGGTAATAATTTTCTACTTTTCTTAATATACTAACACTTTCAGCCCTTAAAACTAAACTCTTTTCATGCAACAATTTAATGTTTGTTCAGCCATAATATGCAAACATATATATTTTTTATTTATAAAAGAAATGTCCAAACTGTTTATCAGTATATGCATAAACAACTTGAAAAATCACTAGTTCACTACCAAAACTCCCATGACCTCATTCAATTAAAAGTGTGCTGCACTGTTGTCATATTATGGTGAATTATGTTACTGAACCAAATTTTGAAAGAAAAAAAAAATATAACCCAAGCCTAATCATCAAACAAAATACTGATTTGCAGGATTGCAGAATTTTTCGGTCAGCGAAAATCCAAGAGAGAGAGAGAGAGGGAGATTTAGTCCTACCATAGAGTGCTTCCAGGAATGGGAAGGAGGTCTTTATCCTTCAATGTTGTATGCAGTGCTTGCAAAAGGCACTTGTCTAGAAGCAAATCTACATCTGAAGTTGATAGAGTATGTTGGTCATTCGGGTCATTAGGCGAACCACTATCAGTTAACTTCAAATCACCCACGCTAGCAGTTGCTTCATCTGCCGTATTTTTATCATTGTTTTGTGTTGTCAAAGCATGGCTGGAGTCAGCTGATAACTCATTTGCAACAAGAGATCCCTCCGCTTCATCACTTTTCATGATGTTTTGTTGGTCAATTGATGTCTCACAAGCAGCCTCAGTCAAATCAGCATCATCAGACGGCGATGATAATAAAGAAGGATGTCCAAACACAACATCTTCCAAAAAACCTGCATTGGGTACGTAACGGCCCTCAACTGATTCCCTACAAATTCAACCAACAGTAAAAATAAATAAATTAATAATTTGAATTTCTGAAAGATTTGTAAACACTGTCTAAATGAACAATGTTATCGATTGCAGATGGCGGACCATGGTTGAAAACCATATTTCCTTAAAATCAATATAAGCAGCCTTATTTGTTATAAAACACCATGGCGCCACCATCCTTCACAAATTGGCCAGGGTGGTTATAAAAAAATCTGCTACCGCAGTCTGCCATGGCCAATATTTGACACCTCTATTTTTTGAACAATTAAGATCTAGTAATACTTGCCAAAGCAAATCGCGATAATGATGAGTTATTCTCAATGCTTTTCCACGCAATCCGGCTTTCAATGCTTCGGCGCTGCTCATCGTGGTACTACCAACCTTGACAAGAATAAATGCAACTTTAAGATGCTTCCAACTTTCAAGCATCAATTTACAGGAAACAATCAATGTAAACAATTAATACCGCAATGGGAGCAGGATTTTCAGGTACTTTAACCGCCCATGTTTCCCCAGCTGCAAATGATGGAAGACCTTCAGGAGGCACAAGTATACCAGGGAACATCAAGTCAGCTCCACCTATAACATATCGAGAAACCTCGCCACCCTTGAGTATGAAAGCCGGCAGCAGCTCAGGGACCATCCATAGAGCATAAACTACAACGACACATTTGAATTGATGAGTTTAGTTCTTAATCTATCTATGTATTCTATGAAAAAGTCTTGCCCTAGAGCATAAACTACAACGACACCATTTGAATTCAATATTGAGTTTAGTTGCATTTGGTTATGAATCTCATGATAATTAGAGGGTTTGTTACTTTCTAGTAGCCATAGTTTGCTGTATATATATAGATATAGGTGGTAGATATAGACTACCATAGAGAGAAATGAGAGAACTCTCATTGAGTTTCATTACCCTGAGCATAAAGAATGACTCAGTTAAAATGAGGTTTATATCTGGTCTACCATCTATATCTATATCTATATATACAACAAACCGTGGCTACTTCAAAATAAAAAAAATCTCTAACTATCATAACCAAATGCACAACTAACTCTTACATCCGTAATAAAAACACAGAAATTTCATACATCTATTTCTCTCCATTTTTTCAACCGCAAGAATCTTTAATACTTTAATATTTAAACATAAAGGAATCCTATTTATTTTCATTTCCAAAAAATAAAAATACAAAAGACAAAGCTACCTGTTGGAAAAATATCTGAACCGCGACCATCAATGTCGAAAAACACAGGAAAACCTCCCTCCACAGCATACACATGAACCCGGGTTTGAAACTTGGCCACTGTTATCTCCGTCTGGTATTAAATCATTATATTAATTATTAATGTTAATATATTTAAGTTGGGTGATTAGCATTGATTAATTAATACAAAACATGAAAAACTCAAGATCTATGTAACATTTTGATAAGCATTCAAACACTTCAGAAACACTCCCCCTTAAAAGCTAGCTATCAAAGAGGACGAACTAAGTCACTTAAATACTCCACCGAGCATCTCATAGTACTCGATGTCGGACTAGGGCATTGACGCCCCATGATACCCAAGTACCTATCACAGTGACATTTTAGGTTGAAAGTGAGTCCGGTTTCCAACACATGTCAATGTCCGACACATGTGGTTATATTCAAGCACTTTCATTTTCTTAAACTAGTATTGTCGTCTCCACTGTCTATGTCCGACAACACCGACACAAGTAGTTACCTTAATTGAGTAAATAGTGATTTGGTCTCTAAATGTGTGACGCATTGTCACCATAGTCTCAGAACGTATCAAAATTACTAACACATCCCTAAGTGTCTCTTTTGATAATAATTTTATGGACCAAATTAACTAAATACAAGACAGATTCAGAGCCTAAGCTAACTAGTTAAATACACATTCCCGTTCCAAAATGACTAACTAACCAAACACACATTTAGGTATATTTTTTCATTTCTAACACATTCAAGTACTATTATGATAGTGTGTCCCACATTTAAGCACCAAAATTGACAATTTAAGTTATATTGGTGTCTATGTATTAGTATTAGGTTTTAGGATAATGTCATGAACACTCTCTTTTCAACACTCTAACACTCACTCTTTTTTTATTAGGTAAAATCGACGTGGGTCCTACACTTTGAAAATGGGTTTGCGGTAGGACTCATAAATTTCACCGAAAGCGTTGAAAAGAAAGTGTTCATAGCACTAGGTCTAAAGTTTTTATACCAATCTAACTCATTCTTACAAAATCGGCTTTCAGTAGCTATGTGTCGTGCATCATAGCTCAACGATTATGATTATGAGCGATTAGGTTTGAAAAAATGGAAATGAATAGAAAATTGATTTGGGATACATACATACCTTAGGAGGAAGTAAAATATCTAGGTGAGAATCAGAAGCTCTTGGGAATTTGTCTTTAACGGTTCGTTTAAGCTTTTTTCTGTCGGCACCGGATAGTCTTTGTTGAGATTTTGCTTCCACCGCCTTCTTGAACATCTTCAATTCTCAATTCAATTTCAACCTCACACAACACTCTGCTTTTGCGTTGATGGTGGTGGTGCCAAGGAATATTGCCAATGCTTGCGTTTAGCCCCGAGAACAGAACAATCTAGATGTTTTCATTGATGAACATTGTATATTTAATCACGACTCAGATATCTTTGTGACAGCGAGATGCAGAGTCAAACAATAAACTGATCATTTACTCAATAAACATAAACAAATTCAAAAATAAAAAAAGGGATAATGGTCATTTTGATGTAACGAGTCACAATAGTGTATCAAAATTTCAAAATAGATATACACTATTGTGAATATTTTTTTCGAAAAGTTATACCTATTTTTTTGATAAATATGAATTGACATACAGATATATATTTTTTTTTGGACAATAAAAAAATATGTTTAATTAATATATATACATAAAAATTTCAATTAATATAACAATGGTAAAAGTAATATATAAGCTATTTAAAGTAGTTTATAAAAAAAAAATTATGTTAGTTTAAACTCGTGAGAACAATAGATTGTTGAAAAAGTATATATTATTCATATAAACGGAATGCTATAAGCTCAAAATTTTGTATTATCAAATAGTGACTGTATTTATACTCCTTATAAAATATTTTTATTTCACGTTTGTTTTTGATTAATTTGGTTAATAGCAATGAATTTGTTAGTAGTGTGTATAGGATTTTTCAAATTTATTGATACGTGACTCGATTGAGAGATTAGCTCTATGAATGACAATTAAGCAACACTAAGTTTGAGTTGAAATGAGAGGGTACATATAAACCCTTCACGAATTTGGGCACAATTACAGAAATGATTGTGAATCTATGGCATGAGCAATTTTTTTGGGTGAAGATAGTGTGAAAATAGTGAGACTTAAAGGGTGTGCCATTAAATTTCTGAGGTCAAGATGATGGAAAGTTTTATTTTAAATTATTGAAGCCAATTTACTTTTATTTACTTTTTTTACTAGAAGAGGCTACTACTATTTTATTTATAATTATTTGTTAAACACATATTTAAACATAAAAAAATAGACACTAATTAATGACTGACTGATTTTGCCAAAATATGAGTTGCCTCGTTTATTCTAGTCACTCCCAAGTGATCCATCTCTTGGTTAGAGATTCATGCATTAACCTTGAGATCTTTTGCCAAACGTGGATCAGAGAGTGCATTGATAACACTCATTACTTGGTAAATAAATAAAAAATTGTAATTTATTGATTGAAATATGATGATTAAAATCTTTTAAAGTCACCATTTGACACCACAAATTCTAGCTTAAGCTATTGATTCGCAACTGTTGTAAATTTCAAGATTTCGATTTAACTATTTTGTTCATAACATATGATTCAACTGACAATGCTGAAACCCCAAGATCTCACAGTTGTGGATGTGAGTTTGAGGTGGCATTTGGCGTTTGCCAATTCGTTTACATATTAAAGAAAAGAGTCACCGTTTGACTCTAATAAATCCATTTCCATCAATTGTCAATAAAGAATATATATTGTTAAATTTAAATCTGATTTTTCAAAATAACATGATTCTTTCGTTGATAAAATGGATAATGTGATTCAGTCCATGTGTGACCATCTACTTGTATTGTATGGATCCAGATTCATTCTTTATGGTGACTTAAGAAATCCAACTTCTTTTAAAATCACTTTAGCGATTGAATCATTTGCAACTTATAACATTTCTAAACTTCAATAGAACAAACTATACTTAACTAATAACATCATTTTTCCTCCTAGCAGATATAAAAAAAAGATCTTAGATCTTAGATTCTTATATCATTGTTCAAAAATAAGATCTTAGATTCACACACTTCAAAACCAAGACAAAGTAAAGCTTCAACCAAATACAACAAACCAAACAAACCTAAATGCATAAAAAACAGACCCTAGTACAAATATTACATTACACATCACTTTTGTCTTTTTTCTCTTGTTGATCCATAGTATCACAAAGAGCTTGTCCTTTGGTCTCAGGCAAAGCAAGCAATGTAACACATGACAACATAATAACAACCCCAAACACACCATAAGAGAAAACATCATTTTTTCTCCCAGCAGATATCAAAAAAGGACTAAAAATGTTACCGAAAACAATAGCTTGTCTCACCAATGACGTTGTCGTGTTCCTAACACTTGTTGGAAACAACTCTATAATGTAAATGAGAAACACATTATAAGCCGTACAAGCACTGAAAAACGATGTCAACGCCAACCCAACTTTGATTCCTTGTACTCCTGATCCAACAACAACACACATAACACAACATACACCACTTGCTATTGAAAATGCAAGAATTGACGGCTTTCTTTGCCGATTCTCCAAGAAATAAGTGGCGACACAAGATGGTATTTCCATCAAGGCATTAAACACAACTGCTAAGTAAATGTCGAACCCTAAGTTCCCAACGGCTAGTGGCATACCAAAATAAACCATTCCAATTCCAATTCCAATACCAAGAACCATCATTGCAACCATTCTTTTCAAAGCCCAGCTTCTCTCAAACAACTTTGCTATTGATGAGTAAAGTTCAAAAACTGAAGCCTTTTGTTTAGGGGGTGCGCTTAGCAACAAACTCGCAGTTAAATCAGCATTTTCTTCATAGCTCATTCCTTTAAGCATTGCAATTGCTTCTTGGTTTCTACCTTGCATTAGAAGCCACCGTGGAGACTCGGTAACAAAGAAATAACCAATGACTGAGTAAATTATAGCCGGAATTGATGTCCAAATGTAAATATTTTTCCACGATGAAAATCGAGAAACATAAGCTACACCAGGTAATGACATGTACCCTAATGTGAAGCAAAAATATTCAACAATTCCAACGGTGAACCTCCACTCGGTACTAACTTTTTCCGTTAACAAAACAAGAACATATGTACCGATAGACGAACGCCAAAATCCAATAAGGAATTTGAAAGCCGAGTAAATCCAAACATTGGTCGAAAACACAATGATGATTGAGGTTATTGACATTGATAAACAAGAGATAATCAACATGTTTTTTCTTCCAAGTGATGTATCAGCTAAAGTAGCTAATGCAAAAGTACCAATTAGGCAACCTATGAAGAATGAAGATTGTGGCAAACCTGTGATTAAGCTACTTGCACATTCAAGATTCCATTGAGATATGATTGTTTTTTGTGATGGTCCATCCCATGACCATGAAGATTTTGGGATTTTGCAGATGTTGGAATTTGAATTGCATGTCGTTGAATCTGTGCAATGCCATGTTGGGTAATCGTCGGTGTAAATTGTTATGAATGATTGTTGTGCGTCGAAGAACATTGCGAATGATACAAGAATGCATTGCACAGATTCTACCCATCCAAATGCTCCAAAACTTCTCTCTATCATTTCATCTGATGAAGGAATAACTTTTTCCTGCGAAGCACAATAAAAATTTGTTAGAATTTGTTTATAAAAGAATTAAGAAAATGTGAATGAGTACGCACATATATGCACACTCTAAAGTTGCAGGTGTTATTATAAATAAAAAACAAAATTACTCTTTCTACCCTTAAACTATTTATTTGGTTTCATTTTGATCCTTTGACTAGTTTCGTTCCGTTTGGATCCTTTATTACATCTTTGTAATTCAAGTAGATACATACCATAAATATTTAACCTCAAATGTGTCTAAGGTGAAACTACACCTACAATGTTAGTCTACCTTAAATATTTGGGGTTAAATATTGATGAAAAAAGACTTACTTAAGTAAAAGCGATAAGATTAAAAGATCTAGATTAAACACTAGTTAAGGAACCAAAATGAAAACAAATAACTAGTTAAGAACCAAAAGAGTAATTAAACCTAAATAGAAAAAATGTAGGGTGTGGTCAAGTTTTTTTTGCATGCTATAGAATGTTAGACTAACTTTTTAGTTTCGTTTTCTTGTTGGACCTATGCTCTCTTTTGTGAAAACTACTTAATTTTTTTTTTGTTAGAAGTATTTAGACATTCTAAATAGAGACACTCAAATGCTCAAGAAATGTTAGAAAGAGAAAGAATAAAATAATATATATTTTTCAAATAATTAAAATATGTGTATTTTTGTGTGTGAGTATCAAGATTGTGTGTTTAAATACCTGTGATCATGCAAGACTTTCTTCCCTTTTATACTAAAAATAACCATAAAAACACTCCTCTATATTTTGACATGCGGAAAGCAAAGTTGGATTTTGGATGACTTCAAGAGGTTATATACATGCATCATGAGATTTTTTAAGTTTAACATTTATATTAGATTTACCCTTTTAGTTTTTTTTTTAGTTTAAAATTGGTCATTTATGTTATTAAAAGGGTGCACCTAGTCCAGTAAGTCATAAAATATATGCACAATTATCATTTTCATCAAAGTTAGTTAAAAAGTGGTTATGCAGACGATTATTGTTAAGTTGGCAGGTCCAAATTGACTGCTCTCAAAACTAGGATTCATGTGTGTATTATTCAATCTTTGATTGAAATCAAATCAATCGATTACTTGATTTATCATGTTGTTGATGAAATATTTATCTATGAAATTAATATTGAATTGGGAAACAGTAAGAAGAAAATATATGTAAGTAATAAGGTTTGGTGTCATAAACCCGGATCTTCCACCTCAATAAGAAGAAAATGTATGTAAACATTTTTTTAACAAAGTTGAATAAAAATATGGATTAATTTATTACTAAAAAAATAAATAAAAAATTAACTTGTTCACTTTTATTAACATAAGACCTGATTTAAAACTAAAAAATTAAAATGACTAATTGGATACAAAATGATATCAGAATGCGTATAACCTTTTAAATAATACTTTCATCAATCATTATTACAAACAAAAAGTCAGTTATTAGGTTTATTGGATAATTAGGTAGACCAAATACATTCATTATTTTATAAACCTAAAAGATAATTTTTTTTGTTAGTAATAGTGAATGGAAGGAATATAAGTAGAGTCCAATAATTCATGCAAAAAAAAGTTCAATAATTAAAAAAAAAAACTACAACTACAGTTAATGAATATGAATAGGGTAAGTACAACTCATAAATACATGCTGTAGTGCAGATCTAAACGTCCAATTCTCCACATACCATAGCCATAGGAGTATATATGTTGGAACAAAAAAAAAATATGAGTAAACCGAAGTGATGTCATTATCATTATCAACATTTTTTTGGAAGGCATCATCATTGCATCTCTAAACACTTTTGAAAAAAATGTGTTTGATCCGTTAAAAGTAAAACAGACTATTATTAGACTACATAACTTTTAGTCAATTCTTATCTCATCATCTTGTCCAATCTGTTTTTTTAAATAGTTATTTAATTTAATTTATAATTACGAAAAAATTCAAGAAAATAGTTTCAGCAAGTTCATGAACTATTCAGAAAGTTAAAAATAAAAATGGAGCCTAATTTTAATACATGTTTGATCGACGTTAGGTTGATTAAGAACTTTTTGTGTGCTGAGACTAATATTACAAATAAAAAAATAGATAAAAGTAATTTCTTATAAGAAGAACATAACATGAGAGGAGGAATTCACAAAGTATGAAAGGAAAGGGATCGAAAGCCAAACAAGAATTTAAATCTTGAATCGAGATGTTCAATCTAAACTCTGCAAAATGCATGAAGCTATATATAGTTTTGCATTATATATATGAAAAATATTTGCAACAATATAAGATCAAGATAACATACATCATCTTTAGCTTTGGTATCATCCATAGATCTGCATGTTGAATCAGAAAGTACCTCAATAGAAGCCATATCCAACCAGAGAATTCCTTAATATCTCTATTATCTATCGAAATATTTTCTTCTAAATGGAAGAAAGAAACCACTTTCTCTCTTTCTACCTCACTCTTTTGCTTGCTTGGAATTATTATCTTGTCATTGATCACCTTTTATTGAGCAATCTTAATTGAGCTTTCCTTTTTTCCTTCTTAAATTAAATTCACCCTCCTACTTGCTTTGGTAATTACCGTGTAGCAAGGCTAGCTACTTATATAATTGGTACTACTCCGCCCCAAAATATAAGCAAAAATTAGTCAACATAAGTTGATGTATTTTATACAAATTTTGAACCAAATACATTAACTTTTGTTGACCAATTTTTACTTATATTTTGGGACGGAGGGAGTATAACACTAGTTTAGTTTTTTTTTTTTGCCATAAGAGCCCGTTTGGTGCACATGACATGATAGAGATAAGATATGATATAAAACTTGATAATGATAGGAAATGATATGGACATGATAAACATTTATCCTATCACATGTTTGTTGCACACATGATAACAAACATAATATGATATATATATCACAATTAAATGACATAACTAACCTTGTAATTAATTATAATTAAATATAATTAAGCTATTATTAATTAGATACAAAACTATTATTGTCAATCGTCTTCTTCCTTTTTTTTAGGGGTGCCATAATCTTCATTCTTAAAGTTCAATTAAAAAAAATCATGACTTCTTCAATTAAAAAAATTGTTTATTGTCTTCTTCCTTCTTCAATTACAAAGTTCTATTAAAATCCCTTTGTGTAACTTCAACTTGTAAAAAAATTCATACACCAATAGCAACTTATAAAAAATTTACAATTACAATCCAAGCTCTTAACCAAACTAATTGTTGTCTCTGTTGAAAATAATATGAAATTCTAAAACTCTTTGTTTCATTTCTTTTTAAATTTGACTTGAATACAAAATAGACAATCAAGAAAGAAACAAACAAACAATTAAGCAGATTGAGGAAAAAATGATTATAGGGTGGATTTAGGGTCAGATCCGTAACAAATAGAATATATGAAGTTGAAGAGTTATGAAGGAAGAGGTAGATGTCAATGGATGGAGAACATAGAGAATATGAGCGATGAATTGAGAGAGAGGGTAAAATAAGCATTTTAGTGTTAATCATGATAGGATAATTCTAAAGGGTGAGTATGATATGATTAAAAATGAGTTTAAGTTATCCTTTTCTATTGACGCACCAAACAACAAATTGAATCAGGATATGATAGTGTCTTTCTATCATGAGCACCAAACGGACCCTAAAGAGAAATAGGTAGTCTATAAAATATTAAGGTTTAAATGTAATTTCGATTTATCTATTTTGATAAAACCGCAATTTCGGTCCTCTATTTTTAATTGCACAATTTTAGTCTCTATTTTATAAATCTTGACAACTTATGATTTTGACCATTCAGTTTGATGATGTAACAATATATTAGACGACTTGAAATGAAAATCAAGAGCCTAATTGCAAGGAGTCTTAAAAAATTAGGTGTTAAATTGAGTTGAGATCAAACACACATAGCTAAAAGAATATCAATTGAAATGATACAAGAGGTTGAGAGTGAACAATTTAATGCCACATCATCAAATTAGATGATCAAAATCATGAGTTGGTCGAAAAATTCAAAATAGGTGGACCAAAATTACAACTTTACAAAAATAGGGATCAAAATATACAATCTTATGAATGACTTTTAAAAATATTCTTTTTTTAAAGGTGATCCGATGATGCTCAAGTTTAAGGTAGAGAATATCTTAAACTCAAAGTATTTACATAAAGATTTGCACATCTATCTCTAAGGACACTAACAAGGCTCGAACCAAAAACTTTTAGATCCAACACATATGTTTGTTTGTTTATGCATTTCTCATCTTTCGAAATAAATTAGCAGTACTCCACTACTCACTAATTATAAAACTAACTATTTAGAGACAAAGTTGTAGTAGTACATAAGAATTATGTAAGTACACACTTTTTAATACATTCTTTTCAAGACCCATGTTTCTATTACTACAATGTATCTCTATTCATATACTCCTCACGTTTGATATTATAAGCATATTTTGAGAGATAAAATTTGTCTCTAAATATAAGTTCTCATTAAGTTTCTAGATGCATTTCCTCTAAACAAAATCTGGATGTATTTATTATTTTTTTCAAACATAACATTAATAATACTACCACTTTGTTTTGAAATATAAAAAGTCATTTGCAAATACATATTTACACAAAGGGTAATTTAAAAATAGTTATAGAAATTAATCACAGTACTAATTTTTCTTAATAAAGAGGGTCATGTTAACTTGTGTAAGATACAAGTTAAGAAGCTAAAAATAGAATTAAAAGACAAGCTTTATATTGAAAATATAACTATTAAGATATTAAATATAAAGTTTCCAAAAAAAAACTTCTACACTTGGTTTCCTAACTTATATCCCAAGGGGCACAAAATACCATTTTCCTACCCCTAAAAAAAAGATAACATTTCTCTAATAAAAATATTACTTTTCATCTTTCAAGAGACTTAATAGAATTAATTAACGATATATATTGAAAAAAATGTATCTACTATCTAGTGATGATATAAAACAAACCTTATATTTAGAGACATATTTTAGTTTGTAAAGTGGACTTCTATACTTCCTTGTCCTTTTTTATAAGCATTTACGCCATTTTTCACATATATGAAGAGGGATCATGCTAGCATGAGTTTTAAGAAGAGCAAGAATGATAACATTTGGAAAACTAGCATCGATCTAGCTAGGGAGTGAGCAACTTGGTGGGTATCTACATCATTACCACTTCCTCCTGTCTCACAAAAGTTGGTAAAAAATAATTAATGTATTGGAGTTGGTAGTACATCAACTTTTTTGACAAGCTTTTGTTTATATTTGTCCCTATATGAGGCATGACGAAGAGGGCTCCAAAATATAAGTTTAAATTGAGGTCCCAAAATAAACAAAAAAATTAGGGATCTATCAAACCCAAAAAAGAAAAATTAAATTCTAATCTTTTACTATTTCGTCATTGGTATCACTGTCGTTGGAGCTTTTCTAAACTCTAATAATCACCGATCGTATGTATCACCATGGAGGGTTGAATAGCTCAATTAGTTTGAGGTTGATTGACTGAGTTTCGTTGACGAGCACAATTTATGTGCTATTATTATATTCGTTTTGAAAAAAACGAGCGTTAGAATTGACATAATAAAAAAAAGAGAGCAATAGATACATTTGTTTTTAAATTAACGAGTAGCATAGCCTTAAAATATTGATGAATTGACTGTAGAAGAAGATAACCTTGAACAATTTAATAAAAATTTGAATGATGACAATCACATCAATGACCATGGTAATGTTCTTAGATGCATCAAATGTTGATGTATGAATCGACGACCACTTCATCCCTCCTTTAGATATCTATGATCCTAAAAATTGAGGTATTTTTTTATGCTAAAATCAGAGATATTTTAATTGAAAGGGTCTATTAAAGAATTAATCTCACATTTTTTATAGACAGTGTTTCTAGGCATTTTTCATATTTTATTTTTCTAGAAAGTTGAGTAATTGAGAGAGTTTTGAAAGATTTATTTTTTATTTTTTTAAAAGTTGAGTAATTGAGCGGGTTTTAAAAGAAAATTGTTTATTTTTCTAAACATGTGAATATTTTTGTTGTAAATGATTGACTTTTCAAAAGAAAAACAACATGCAGTGGCTGAGCCAAGTAAGACCTAGGTGGGCATGGTTCAAAACAAAAAACATTAGCTAAATAGCTAATTTTTCTTAATATATGTCAAAAACATTAAAATGGCTTATAAGTTTGGGAGCTTGTGAGTTTCCTTTTTATCATTTGTATACTCATTAGTTTTTAGTTTGATGGTGTCTCTTGGTGTATTATACTTACCTGAGGCTCATTCTAAACTTCTTTGTATGTACATCACCTTCAAAGTATTTCGTATGCTTTGTACTGTGGTGTGCTTTAGCTTAATAAAATTCTTTTTGCTTCTTAAAAAAAAGAAGCTTATAAACAGGATTGGAGTAGTATTACGAAGTGGTTGTTATTTCTGCATATACCGATCTCACTTTCAATATCGTTGATGAATTTAATATCTCCCATCACTTATTGAACTGTTCTCGATATGGATGCATTGATAACAAGGACCAGCTAGTTAATTGGATCTGCTGCCAGCACATGCATGAAAAACCAACTTTTCTTCTTCTTCTTCTTTTCTTTTGAATAATATCCCATCCGTCTCTCTTTATACTACTCGCTCCATTTTTAAATATAAGATCATCTACAAATTTTTAGATGCATTCATTACTCTTTTTTTTAACTATATCTCCTATGAAAAATCAACGTCAAATGCATTTATACATTTGTGTGGCTTATGGACTTGTTTCATAAGAAAATATGTGCATTATTGACTCTTTATGGATTTGCATATATCCATTATTGACTCTTCTCTCTACGCTGTTGCCTCTATTTGATAGAATAGAATAGACTTATTAAATTGAAATGAGATTATTGACGAGCATTGTTGATACAAAGTACTTTTTTGACTATAAAGCAAAGGGATGATTGAACCTTTCTTGCCTAGAAAACACTAATTTTTGTCAAAAAGGTGGAAAACTTTAAAACTCCTCCAAAAATTGGACCTATAGGAGTATTTTGGAATATCTTAATGTCCATTAGTGGCCCAAAATTAACCTAACGTTGGCATGTATTTGGGAAAATGGAAAAACTATGACGTGTGTTACTTTGCTTTTGAAAATTGTGGAAGAAATTTGGTAACCCTCTCTTGATTTATGCACTCTCAAAGTGTATTGGTAAGTTGATTTGGTAGTTTTGTTCTTACTTAAAGTGTGGATGAGAAATGGACTTATAATGTTCTCTGTTTTAGTTAATAAAACTAGTAAAAAATCCGTGTTTTCGCACGAGTCACGTAACATTTTGCGATAATTATATAAAAATAATTCGTTTGTTTTTTTAAAGAAAAAATAATTTGATTGTTAATATTATCGAATGTTTAAAAATATTAAATAAAAATTATCAGTATTAATGTATTGTTTCTATTAAATATTTTTCTCTTATATATACAAAAATCTGTTAAATAGTTGAATCATGGTAATTGTAGATTTTATTTGCATTTATGAGAAAGTCGATATGATAAAATTTTGAAAACTCATGACCATTTTCATAATATCAAAATTAATGTAGTGTTTCTATTAAATAAATTTTTATTTTATATGAAAAACACTGTTCAATGTTTGCACCGCGTTCGTTGTAGATTTTATGTGCTTACATTTGCAGAAACAAATTTTATAAACATATATGAGAAAGTCGATATGATAATATTTTGAAAACTCATAACTATTTTCAAAATATAAACATTAATATAGTGTTTCTTTTAAATAACATTTTATTTTCATGCTAAGATCTATGTACGACTTGTTTCTCCTCGCTTGTTCTTTTTCTATACTGGTTTTGTTGATAGAGAAAATAGTTAATAATGCTCTTGGTCTCTGTAATATTAAAGAGTTTCGGTTTTAGTCCCTATTAAAAAAAGTTTAGATTTTGTTCTTATTATTTTATATTATTCCACTTTTGGTCCCTCATCAAGCCTTGTCAGTTGACTCTACACACGCGGCACGTTGACTGTATAATTTTTTACTTTTATAATTTAATTATGCCACAATCACCCACATAACGGACAAATAAACTTTTTTGTAACGGAAGTTGACTGAAAGGGTAACGGCGTAAGCTTTTGATAACTTAAAGGACCAATCTGAAACTTTACAAACTTAAAGGACTGATTCGGAAAAAACGTGAAACTCAAAGGATCCAGGGATGTATTTGGCCTTATATTTATTAAAAAAATCAAAAAACATTATTAAAAAGGATTAATAGGTTACATATAATTC
Organism: Medicago ruthenica; assembly: GCA_018208015.1. NCBI lineage: Eukaryota > Viridiplantae > Streptophyta > Magnoliopsida > Fabales > Fabaceae > Medicago > Medicago ruthenica. The sequence goes on along the minus strand of CM031374.1, from coordinate 15,684,755 downwards.
AAATTTAAAAAAAAAATAAAAAAAAAAACATAAAACAACAAATTCTCTTCATCTTTAACGGAAAAAAAACCCTCATCATTTTTTTTGTTTATAGTGCATCCTGTTCTTTTTTACAAACAACCCAGGGTGTTCTTGTTCCAACTCAAATCATATTCATCTCTCTATTTATTGATAAAAATGCTTCATGTGTTCTTGTTTCAACTCAACTCATTCCAAGCTCTCTATTTCTTATTCTTCTTCAATCAATCTAAAACCCCAAATCCGTATGAAAGATTAATTTAAAAAATTAGATCTGATTTTTTTTTTAAACAAATCAAATCTAAAATTGAAAGTGAGCTTTATAGAAACTAATCAGATACAAAATCTATGAAGGGATGAGGAAACACAAATAAAATTGTTTTTTTTCCATAAAGGATGGAAGAAACCTAGATCCAAAACTGTTTTTTTCCTCCCTTTTTGAAGAAACTCTTCTTGGCATGACTCGCTCATGAGTTTGCTGAGTCAACTCATTCACAAAAAACTCAGATTTGAACCCTCCCTCGTTGAATTATTGTCTTAAAACTTAGAAAACAACAAGCAGAAACCCATAAATCTTCAACCAAATTCACAACACTTTAACTGAAAACAACATATCCATAAATTCAACACAGTTTCAGATTAGAGAATATAAAGGGTTAGGGTTTTTCAAATCAAAATACCATCAAATCTGAGGCAAAATAAAAGGCTACATTTCGAATTTGAAAGGGGAGAAAATTAGGGTTTGAAATAAAAAATATGGGGCTTTTGATTTAAATCTTAAATTGTCAGAACACGTGATTTTGAGTAAGGAGAGTAAGGAGAAGAACAATGATGGTGATATGAGAGTGGGAATTAGCGGCGCGATGTTGTATGTGTTTACAAGGAAGATGGAGAACGATGGTGATAATGAAGAGATGCAAAGGGAAGATGATTGAGTTTGATTGAAAATTTTAAAAGATGTATGAAGAAGGAGATGAGTTTGAAGATTATGAAGAACACGTTTTTTTTAAGTTGATTTTTAATTTTTTTAATTAAAGTTTTGAATTTTAAATAATGGAAATAATTCTAAATTTCAAATGGATTAAAACAATATTAAAATTACAATTACAAAGTCAGCATGCCACACATACATAGTCGGGTGACAAGGTTAAATAAGGGACCAAAAGTGGAAAAATCTAAAATGACAAGGACATAATATAAACTTTTTTTATAAGGACCAAAACCGAAATTCGCTATTATTACAGGGGTCAAAAGCGGCTTTGACCCTAGAAAAAATGTGCAAAGGTTGTTCCATAATTTTAGTCAATTAACGTTAATTAATTCTTGTCAATTAATGTGACTTTTGGTTAGGGATGACAATTGGACCCAGTCTCGATGAATACCCGCAATGGGTAGGGTAAAACCCCGCTTTCATGGGTTCGAACTTGGTTCCAGGTAATTCAAATGAGTATGGGCACATGTAAGGGTACTATACTGCCCAGCTCCGCAACCCGCATATACATATTTATATAATATGATAAATAATTTATTTATTTTTGGTGTATAATTAATTAATTTATTTAGCTATTTAAGTAACCGCTTCCTCCTATTGATGTAAAATTTTTTAGGGATATTTTGAATGTTTTTATTTGGCTAAATACTACGATTCGTACTATTTTATGAGTTGATTTGAAACTTTTGGACCATAGTTTTATTTCAATTGTGAAATTTTTAGTGTCTTTTCATAATTAAAGTGCGGATAATGGGTGCGGGTATAGGCACCGTAGTACCCTACCCATATGGTACCAATCGCCATCCCTGCTTTTGGTTGTAAAAAGCATTGGGAATAAGAAAAGAAACTTGGCTGAAGAAACTTGTATTGAGACACGTACACATAAGAAGTGGATGAAGGAAATATAATGAATAGTGATTTGAAATTACCATTAAGCCCATTAATATAGTGATTTTAGGAGATTTAGAGAGGATAATTAAGGGATTATGGTTGTAATCAATCATCTTATTGTACAGTAACTAGTGTGATGCCCGTGCCAAGCACGGGAAGTTAACGTACTTATAAAAATTTAATAAAAAATTATTATTTTAAATTAATTTGAAAGTTGTTTTACTCAATCACACTTCACCGCCACCCACTATCACCCTCTCAATCCAAAACCCAAACTAATTGTTACTAATGTAACCACAGCTTCGTGGTGGTGTGATCGGCCCTCAAGGTTGCGTTATCATCAAACCCTAAATGGGGGCGCTCAACGCCGCATGATGCTACGACAATGTTTCGTCACTGACAACATAATTTTTTGCTTTCAATGGCTCTCTAAACACATATTTGTTCATTGACTGGCTCACACTGTATTTTTGTGTGAGCACATATTGTGTCAGGGTTCTTCAATTTGTTCACGTTTCTAGGAGTGGTGTATCTCGCGTTTGGGTTGGTTTTGGCATTGATATGATATGTATGGTGTTTCTTGCATATGAGTTCATTATTATTCTTCATCGTTCTAGGTGTTTCTCGCCACACTTCTGTTATACACCCAATTTGTAATGAAAACTCGAATATATAGTACTACTGTATTATCTCGATAATTAATTATTTTTTTATTACAAAATTATTTTTTATCCATAACATTAGGCCTATTCTAAAATCATACATTAGGCCTAAGGGAGGTATATGATAAATTCGACAGTTCAACCAATTTAACTGGTTGGACCGAATCTTGTTACTTTTTTATAAAAAAAAATATAAAAAAGTTTAAAACCTGTTTTGTCGCAATTTTTCTTAACAAAAAAATAATGAGATGGTATATATTGAGTATTGATATATCATGTGAACTTCTCCTTTTTAATCATATAATAATAAAAAATTATTTTTTATCCATAACATTAGGCCTATCCTAAAATCATACATTAGGCCTAAGAGATTCGACAGTTCAACCGATTTAACTGGTTGGATCATATTTTGTTACTTTTTTGTAAAAAATATTAAAAAAAGTCACAATTGTTCTTAACAAAAAAATAATGAGATGATGTTGAGTATTGATATATTGTGAAGACTTAATTTTTTTTTGAAAGAATATTGTGGAGACTTAATTATCCATTAAGAATAATATTCTCATTAAATAATGGTTAGTCAAAATATTAAAATTTGATGACTTGTTTAAAATGTTTGTATCACATTAATATCATTTATATTACATTTGATTCTTTTAGATATTTGTGTTCCTACCAACAATAAATTGGTTCAAGTGGTAAAGTATTTAGTCTCCTTAAGCATGTAATCAGAGGTTCAAAATTTGGTTCGATTCTTGACTTATGCATATGGAAAAAAAATCTGATTGGGAGGGGAGAACCCACTTATGCATATAAGTTTAAAAATGATTTAAATTTAAGAAAACAAAGGTAATTTTATTTATACTTGTTCAATAGGTGTAAAATTCAATTTAGTGGTACAATTATTCATAAATATTTCATTTTTTTTGTAAAAAAGGTAGTTTACTAATTATTTTGATTTATTCATAAAATATTAACTAAAACTATTACAATTATATTTATAAAAAAATTATTTACTAATAACTATTATTATAATAATTTTTCATTAAGGAGAATCTCTTCATTAAAATTAATTATTTTTATTTGAAATATTATAATGAGAAGACTTATTTGTAAAGACTTCATTATTCATTAAGGAGAATAATTTTTTTAAAAATTAATGTTTGTTCAAAATATTGCAATTCAATGACTTATTTAGGAAGTTTTTATCACATTAATAGTTACCAAATAAATGAGAGGAAATGACATTTAAAGGATTGTGTTTTATTTGGTCAAAAAGAAAAAAAATACATTTTACAATAGAAGATATTTTGATTTTATTACTAAAATTTAATGAGAATGAAAAAAATATATATAGGAGAAAACCGATAATGAAGGAGAAAAATTATTAAAACAATTGTGATGAAAAAAGACATGTTAATGATATTAAAAAAAATATTAATTTTACAAAAAAAATGTAACTTTATACACGTGTATTAATATATTTGAATTATTCATGTACATGTAATACACAATAAATTATTAATTACAAATCATGAGGAAAAAAAGTGAATTAACAATCCACACCACTAAAATTTTCAACAGAATAAATACGATCTTTACTCAATTCTTTCTCGTTCTTGTATACTAAATCCAAACAACTCATTATCTCAGTGTCTTTTGTAACGCTCATAATATGACTCTTCTTCCTCATAAATGGTTTTCTATGAGTCACCATTTATAATCAATTCGTCTTCATATTTGAAATAAAAAACAATAAACAATGTAGAAGTAAAACCTTTATGTAATCTAATAAAAGTAAATACAAACAAAGACAACAATATATGTTAATGTGAATGAGCAATTAACAATTTTCAATCATGTACAAATAAAAGTCTGACAACATGAACAATACCAATTGAATTGATTTTTGGAATAAGAGTCATGAGAAATAATATGAAAATAAGAAAGCAAAGAACAATTCAATAACAAAAACATATGGGTTTCCTTCAAAAAAAAAATAGAGGCTTCAAGAAGACTTTCAATTTTTTTTTTGTACTGTATTTTGAAATGATGTAAAAAATGTGAGTATCATAATCAATATTTATAGGAAAAAACATCTAACAATAATCACTCCCATGATTAATTATTTTTTTGTTACAATCACTCCCTTGATTTATGTGAAAAATATTCATTAATTTTGAAAAATTACATTTGAAATTAGAAACAAAATCATATAAAATTAAGTTGTATAAAAAAATTAATGAATATAATTAAAAATTACAAATCATTAAATGGTAGAAATTTTCGGTTACAAAAGTAATATCAAAGCTAAAATAGGATAACATTAATGGGCAAATGCATGAGAAGTTTGAGTTTAGTCCATGAATCCACATGTCATGAGAATGTTTTAGAGGTATTTAGTTCCATATATACATTTGGGAAAAAGCCTCAATAGTATATAGATATATAGATATAGATAGATACCCTAATTTAATTTCGGTTACTTAAGAAAGAGATTAAATGGCTAAATAAAAACGTAATTGAAATTCTCCTCCACAAAAATAGCTAATATGATTTCGGTTATTTTAAGAATGATTGAGGTAATATAATTTCAGTAACGTATGAAATTATCTTACAGAGTAATAGCTAATAGTATAATTTTAGCATGACCCTTTACTCTTGAATGATGCAATCATATCATTGATGGAGGAAGTCAAAAGATCAATTTTATGCTAATTTGAAGAAAATACAATTTTTCTTCACATGTAACGGTTTTTAATAGTTTAGATAACATAAAATCTTTATTTTTTTTTCATTTGTAATAGTAAATCAATTCTATTGTGTTTAATTGTTTTAATGATAGTCTGAATAAATTATCTCTAACATGGTTTTAACCAAATAAATTATTTGTAAACTTAATTAAATCCCTTTTTTTGACAAATTTTATTTGGCAACATTTAAAATATTTGAATATGAATTAACAAATTTATTTTCATCCATATTTGTTTGGCATTCAATAAAATAAAAAAATAGGATATTAAAATTGTGTCACATTATTATTATTATTATTATTATTATTATTATTATTATTATTATTATTATTATTATTATTATTATTATTATTATTATTATGAAAATAAAAATATAATAGAAGTTCATTTTCATTAATCCCCAAACTCTATTTTTTTCAAATTTTATTTGGTAACATTTAAAATATTAAAATATGAATTAAGTTATTAATTTTCATCTATAATTGTTCGACATTAAATAAAATATAGTATATTAAAATTGTGTCACATTATTAATGAAAATAATAATAATAATGTGACACAATTTTAATATACTATATAGATATAGATATGTAATGAAATGATATTATTGAAAATAATTTAGGCGTGCCAGGCATGGGAAATTATGAATTTGTTAATTCCGATTTTTTTTATCAATAAAAAAATGTGGAATCACTTTGGAGTAGGAAACATAAAATATCTAAACAAATCAACCACATGATTCGACCAATATACTCCAAAATTCTTTATGCAAATGAGAGATATTGGGAACGAATTCAGGTGTCATATTTGATTGAGTTAAAAGAATTAAAAACTCAAACTATCTACTGTATAAAAATAAATATAAAAACATAACAAAGTGAATTGTAATATCCCGCGTAGGTGCAACTTTTATCAGTATTAGAGGAATTATGAGTAAGTAAGGCAAAATTGTAATTTTGAGACGGAAGGGCTTTATATAGGAACCAAGACAAGAATTATTTCATTTTCTTATTTCCCTTCTCTCTCTACAAAGTTGGAAAACCTCTCTCTCTCTCTCTAGAATTCGGGCAGCACCACCACCAACCTTAATCCATCAATTTTTCTTCCCTAATTCCTTGTACTGCCAGCAAGCGAGCTTTTGGGAAAGATTAAAGCAAGAGGAACTATGGAAACCAAGTCAAGAGGAGGAATTCCAAAGCTAGGGTTTTGGTAAAAGGAAGTTTGGCAAGATCAGCAAGTACTATGTGAGTTCCTTAGAGTATCCCTTTATCCTTTTGGGTTATATTTGTGTGAGAATCACAACTTAATTCCTAAGATTTTAGAGAAAATGATAGTTTTCCCCTTTTTGATACATATGCTTAATTCTTGCTTAATCCTTGATTCCAGTATGTTTTTATAGATTAAAATGAGTCCCTGACATGTTTCAAAGATCACTGGGCAGTTAGGTACCAAGAATTTTGAAGTTAAAACATGATTTTTGGACTCTGAGTTCTGTTACGATCACAGAGTGAACAATACTCTGAACCTCAGACTCAACCTTCAGACTCAGACTCAACCTTCAGACTCATACTCTGACCTCAGACTTAGACTTTGACCTCAGACTCAGACTCAGACTCAACCTTCAGACTCAGACTCTGACCTCAGACTCAGACTCTGACCTCAGACTTAGACTCAACCTTCAAACTCAGACTCTGACCTCAGACTCAGACTCAACCTTCAGACTCAGACTCAACCTTCAGATTCAGACTCAAACCTCAGACTCAGAACCTTCAGTCTCAGACTCAGACTCATGATGCCTTTTTCTTAACTAATAATCGTGCCATGCCATTGATCTTTGAAATGCCTTGGAATATAGATGCTTTGAGCCTTCAAGGGTTAAACTAGGAAATGCATATGTATCATACAGAGTGATGGGTAATTTATCCACAGGAATTCACGTTAGTTAAGGGTTAGTTTCAGGATACCCTTAACCAGGCAGGTTATAGTGTACCTTAAGTAGAGGTACCAGGACTTCCCCAGTTTCAGGTACATTTATATGTACATCAGGGCGTGCCTCAGACTCAGACTCAGACTCAGACTCAACCTTCAGACTCAGACTCTGACTCTGACCTCAGACTTAGACTCAACCTTCAAACTCAGACTTTGACCTCAGACTCAGACTCAACCTTCAGACTCAGACTCAACCTTCAGATTCAGACTCAAACCTCAGACTTAGACTCTAACCTCAGACTCAGAACCTTCAGTCTCAGACTCAGACTCATGATGCCTTTTTCTTAACTAATAATCGTGCCATGCCATTGATCTTTGAAATGCCTTGGAATATAGATGCTTTGAGCCTTCAAGGATTAAACTAGGAAATGCATATGTATCATACAGAGTGATGGGTAATTTATCCACAGGAATTCGCGTTAGTTAAGGGTTAGTTTCAGGATACCCTTAACCAGGCAGGTTATAGTGTACCTTAAGTAGAGGTACCAGGACTTCCCCAGTTTCAGGTACATTTATATGTACATCAGGGCGTGCCTCAGTTGTTCACGTCAGAGTGACACTGGGGATATACGCAACAGATCAGGACAGAATGTACCTTAGGTAGTGGTACAAGGAATAGTATCAGGTGTTACCAGGAATTATACAGGTTATATGTATGTATATATGCTGACAAGTCGTAGCACAGGTACACTTCAGATTTATTTTGGATAGGTCAACCCGTTAGGGAACCTACATGACGACTCACACACACACACACACACACACACACAGATATATATATATATATATATATATATATATATATATATATATATATTCAGATAAGATTATACCAGGACGTGCCTCAGTTGTTCACGTCAGAGTGACATTGAGGATACGTATATCAGTTCAGGAAAATTATCAGGAATATCAGGATAAAGTATAATTATCAGGAATAATATTTAATTTGGGGTAAATTACACTTTTGGTCCTTTAAATATTTTTCAGGTTTCATATTGGTCCCCTAATTAATAAAAGTAACGTTTTGGTCCCTTAAATCTTTTATGTTAGTCACTTTGGTCCCTTCCGTTAGTTTTTGTTAAAAAACGTTCACTTTTGGTCCCTTAAATATTTTTCAGGTTTCATATTGGTCCTCTATTAGGGGACCAATATGAAACCTGAAAAATATTAAAGGGACAAAAAATGAACGTTTTTTAACACAAACTAACGGAAGGGACCAAAGTGACAACAAAGAAGGATTTAAGGGACCAAAACGTTACTTTTATTAATTAGGGGACCAATATGAAACCTGAAAAATATTTAAAGGACCAAAAGTGTAATTTACCCTATTTAATTATATTATCAGGATAAACTTTGTGTCTTCTGTGTTCTCGCAGTTAGAGAGCACAGGGGGTTCCAGATACAGCTGGAATGGGAGGAACTTTCCGCGAGGATAACCACACATACAGGCAAGAGGAGTCCGGTGACTAGCCTCAGATAGGAATTTTCACCGGTTATCAGGGGAATGTGCTCCGGGGTTACTCCACTCGGAGGCATTCCGTAAAATCAACTCAGATAATAATGTTTGTTACACGCTAACATACTAACATAATAATATCAGGAAAATACTTTATTATGTTATCAGGCAGGAATTAGTTATCAGGCATGTATCAGGTATTAGGAATCAGGTATTAGGAATCAGGTAGCAGTTATCAGGCGGTGATCATAGGTTTCCCCTCGATCACCAATTTATCAGTTTGTAGTCTAGTTTTATGACTACACAGCTTAGCAGGATGTAGTCCAGATTTTACGACTACATAGGATATCAGGAACATGCAGGTATAATCCGAAATGGGTTGAGTTAGAGCTTGGCGATCATAGGTTTTTCCCCAAGATTGCCAATAGTAGTGCATGACGACCCTAGGTTTCCCCGTGGTTGCCAACAGTAGGTTGGATGGAGCTCACTGAGACATTATGTCTCATCCCAATCCTTCTGGTGCAGGTTTGCAGGTAAGCAAGAGGTTCGTGATGAAGTTCTTCAGGGAGATGCTGGATGGAGTGCAGTTGCTCGTCATGTACCAGCTCAGGAGTTTATCAGACATATGTATAAGTATTTGTAATGGTATTTGGATAATTGTATAAACGAGCCAATTTGTACTCATTCAGTTGTGTTATTATTATTGAAAATTTTAATGTATCCAGTATCAGTATAATGCGCATGCTAATATTCTAGATAAAATTAGTATGTGTGTTACATGAATAGAGTCAAACAATCTTATTATCCATTAGAATCATTTCCAATGAGTAAGGTAGTTTGTCTTTGTTCATGTCTCTCACGAAGGAGAAATATCAGAAATGAAATCGATTTTCGGTGCCATTTGGATTGTTAAGAGTGAAGAAGAACAACAATAGAAAAAAATAAACAGAGAGAAAGACAGTCAAGATTGTGATGTGAAAAATTTGTGAAGCCAAAGGTCTAATTTATAGTAAACGGAGAGAAAGAAATTTGTGTATAAATTTTGTTCTTCATTTTGATTGGTAGATAATGAAGATAAATGTGTCATGCTTCATTTTGATTGGTTGACTATTAAGACAAATGAGTTATTCTTCATTTTGATTGGTTGATACAAAAATTATTTTCATCATATCGATTCATTTAATGATCCGATTTTTTTAATAAATTTAATGATCTGATTTTTTAAAGTGTGTTAATATGCAATACAAAAATAGCTTTTTTATTATTTCATTTCCTATTTTGGAATTTGTAACCACAAATTAAATTAAATTACTATTTTATTATTATGACAAATGAGTCATAATTTGTTTTGATTGGTTGATTATCAAGACAAATGAATCCATGCTTATTTGGATTGATTGATACAAAAAGTTATGCATCATAGCCAATCATATTTGAATTATTCGTATACAAAAAATTAAAAGAAAAAAATGAAACAACTGAAAAAAAGAAAACTAAAGTTAAAAAAAATGAGGTAAAAAATGTGACTAACGTTGGCTAAAAAAAATGAAACAATTGAAAAAAAAAACTAAAGCTAAAAAAAATGAGGTAAAAAATGTGACTAACGTTGGGAAAAAAATCCATTTAAATTATTTAATAGGAATTAATAAAAAAAATTAAATTATTTCTAACTTGGTTATTCCAAAAATGGTTTATATATTGTTTTTTTTCCAATTAAATTTTTTAAATTGGTTCCTAAAACAAATAGAGGGCTATGTTTATTTTTATTATAATTTTTAACTCACTTCTTAAAAAAATAGAGGTCTTGTAAAAGAAACCGTATCATATTAAAATTATTTTCATGCATAAATTTATGACCAATTGATATCAATAATATTCTTGATCAATTTGAAATAACTACAAATATTTTCAATTCTTGTCATTCTATGAAAAATAAAATAAAATAATAGCAATAGAAATAAAATAATAGCAATAAATGACAGCAATGCATCAATTTAGAATATTTTACTAAAAAAATAATAGCAATAAATGTCAAATGAATGAGAATGTTTGGTGGTGCCACGTGTCATGTTAAAAATGCATTTGAGGATATTTCTATAAAATACTCCTCAAATGTATAGTATATAGATTAATATAGTGATTTTAGGAGATTTAGAGAGGATAATTAAGGGATTATGGTGGTAATCAATCTTCTTATTGTACAGTAATAGATTCCTTTGCTTACTGTAAAAAAAATCACGGTCATTGCGACAGGATAAAGTTTTGACATGCTTGCACATGATTGTTAATGAGCTATGAAGCCCGGATACGTAGTACGGGTGCGGGTATGATACGAGTATGTGGATACATGAAATTTTAAAATTTAGAATACAATACGGCTAAGATACGTTAACAAAATATTTATATTAAAATTTATATGCATGTAAAATCCTTGAAAAAAAATAAGCATTGATTATCTTCAATAATATATAATCATAAACGTCACAATTTACAAAAAATAATACATGTGATCAAAATAAAAAATGAAACCTTTTTCGTATAAATCATATTCTATTTTCATTCGTATGTTAGAATATCAACAAATGCATCAATAAAAGAACTTAAAACAAAGTTTGTTTAATGTTGATTGATTGAATCTCCTCTGTAACACCCATACTAACTTTAACTAGTATATTAGCATGTGCGTTAAATTGATACTGGATACATTTAAAAATTTCAATAAATATATTACATCACAAATGAATGAATACAAGTTTACTCGTTTGTACAAATAATCCAAAAACTATTACAGTACTTATACAATATCCAATAAGCTTCTGAGCTGGTACACAACGAGCAACCGTACTCCATCCAGTATCTCTGTGAAGACCTCCATCTCGAACCTCTGACATACCTGAAAACCTGCACCAGAAGGAATGGGATGAGACATAACGTCTCAGTGAGCTCCAGCCCAACCAACTGTTGGCAACCACAGGGAACCTAGGGTCGCCATGCCTACCTTGGCAATCTTGGGGATTTCCTAGGATCGCCAAGTCTTTATCTTTAACCACAAAGGGTATAAGTCTGACAATAACTATAAGTCTGCCTATAACCATAGTGTAATCTACCTGTGACTATAACTGTCAACCGCCTATAACTGTAACTGTAACCTATCCGTAACTATAATTCCTGCCTGTAACTATAACTTAGTGATCGAGGGAAATCCTAGGACCACTTTCTGTTAACTGTCTATAACTAAAACTGTAACTTCCTGTAACTATAACTGTAACTGTAACTTTGACTATAACTATGAAACATAAAACATATAAACAGTTCTATAGCAGTTTTATGTTAGCTGTTAGCGTTGAACAAACAATTAATCTGAGTTCATTTTACGGAGTGCGTCCGGGTGGAGTAACCCCGAAGTACAACATCCCTATAAACCGGTGAAATTCCTATCATATCAGGCTAACACCGGACTCCCTATAAAACGTGTGGACAACCCTCTCGGAGAAGTCCCATCCGGCGAATCCCGGAGTCTGCTGAACACGCCCTGTAACTGTAACTGTAAAACGTGCGAGCACGCCATTATTTTTGATCTTTAATTCTTTAACTTTAACATATAAATATACATATCTGTACTGTAATCATATAACAATCCTGTAACACTTCACCTATAACTTAAGATTCTTGGCTTATCGTTCTCATAAGCCACCTATAATTGTCGGAGAACCAACACTATAATCTTATCTGTAACTTTGATTGCCGAAGCATACCTATTACTCTTGTATTCTAATCCGAATACATCTATAACCTTGTTTTCCTAAAATAGGTTCTAGACTTATCCAAGCCGCATGCTTTCCTTAAGAGTTATCAACTCACAAGCAAGGGATCAATCCATTAAATCCTTGCACTCATACTATAATTCTTATTTTCCTATCAAAGGATTCGACATATCGTTATCATATGCCGTTCTTAGGGATTTACTAACCCACTCACTCATCGTTGGGAACTAAGCCCCTTGCCTTGCCTGTTAACTTAGGGTTTAATCTACCCATTGTCATAATGACACTTGATTCTTGTGAGGTTAAACCTCAATGTTATGTGGAGTTTCTAACCCCACTCCCATGCTAATACAAGATAACCATGATCCACTCTTCCATTACTAAGTGCATAAAGGCATACTGGCACTGTGCGGATGATTTCTGGCCTTAAAAACACATTTCAAAATAGGGGTGGCATTCTGCCTCTGTCGTGGCACGACAGGGTTCTCTAGTGGCACGATGGCTGATCGTGGCACGATGGGTGCCATCGTGGCACGACAAAACCAGAACATCCAGGCCCTGTAACACTTCCAGAAAATTCCAAAACGAGTTTTTAACCAAAACACAGCCCATCAAGTATTCATACATCAAAATCAAAGGTTTTTAGCATATAAGATCATAGCATATCATGTATTAACAAAAAGGAAACTAACTAACACAAATCTAGGCAAAATCATCATATAAAGCCCTTCCTCATAAATCTCAAAAATAACTACCCAAAGGGGTATAAACCTATGGGAGCTCACCTCAATCATCTGATCAAAGCTTCCCATGCTTCCTAATCCATAATCCTAGCTTGATTCTCCTCAAACCCTAGCTTCCAATCCTTTTCCTTTTCTTGCTTTCTTGCTCCTTTTCTTCCAAATTGGCCCAAGAGTCACAAGAGTGTGCTTGCATGCTGATTTGGGGCAAGATTAGAGGTTGAAGGTAGATGATTGAAGAGAAGAGAGAGTGGCGTGGGAATAGAGAGAGAAGGAGAGGAAATTTGTGATTTTTAGAGAGAGAAAGAGAATGAGAAATGAGGGAAAATTATGGTTTTCCCCTTTTATAAAAATCTAAACACGGCAATTACCAAATTGCCCTTCCCAAAATATCTTTGATATGTCGTCTCGACACTGATAATTATTCAAGTGTTAAGCGGGATGTTTGATAAGTGCCTAAAAGTTGTTATCTTTTGATACATTTTAGGGCACTTATGATTACTTGTTTTACAAGTTACCTTAGGATTAGAGCATATTTGTGTTAAAAATGCAATATTTGTGATCCTAAGCCTTACCCATGTTATTATGCAGGAAATACATGCTTGGACCTAATTGATGCAAAGAAATGAAGTATTTCTTGATGCCATCGCTACAAGCGCAGAAGCCATCGCTAGTAGCGAGGATAGGCAGGGATTTCCATGAAGCCATCACTTGAAGCGCAGACTCCATCGCTAGAAGCGAGCTTAGGCAGGGATTTACAAGGGTTCATCGCTTGAAGCGATGAACTGGACGCTTGAAGCGAGCCTAGGCAGGGAATTTCAAAGATCCATCGCTTGTAGCGACAGACCTTGTCGCTACAGCGACAAGAGGCGGTTTAATGCTGATGGATGACGTGGAGCTCTTGGATTGGCCAGTTGACTTCCTCGCTACAAGCGACAGGCTAGTCGCTTGAAGCGAGCGTGCAAATTCTCAGCATATTTATATATTTTGAAGCTCATTTTTTAGAGATATAGTTTTTTATCAGAATTTTCATTTTCCAGAGCTCAAAATACTTGTTTTCTAAGAGAGAGAATAGGCATAGAAGGAGGTAAACTTCAAATAGCAAAGTGATTTGGATTGAAGAATACATTAAGAAGCTTTGAGACATCAAGCCTTAATATATCTTCATCTTCCTTTCTTGTTTTGCAATAGTTGTCATGACAATGATCAACTAATCTCCTTTGTTGGGATTAATAGGTAATCAATCATTCCATGTTGTAAACTTTTGATTATTAAATATATGATTCTAGCATTTTTATATACCATTGAATTTCTTCTTGCTTTTCACTCTTATATTTGGTTTAAATGTTGTTGAAAAATACTTTTGAATCTAGGTTTAGAATGATATTCTATCAAGATAAGAAATTCTAGAAATGGGATTTGGTTTTGATAATTATATTAAAGTATTGGATCGTAAAGCTTTCGAATCGTTTAATAGATTGAGAAATCATCGATTAAACGATACGATCGATCTCACGACGTCATTTGGGAAATCAATGACGTTGTTGAGCAATACGTAATAATGTCATATATAAGAAAAAGCTAGAATCCGTATTTATGATCAATCGAATACAAACGATGTTTGATTGATGAACGTTAATCCTAACGCCTTCTATGTCCTATCACTCTACGTTTTATTTGTTAAGTTTTTAAATATTGAGTAGCGTAGTATTGAAAAAGGTTAAACCCTAACTTAAGACGATAATTGACGTTGAACGGTTTATGATATCACGTTAATCCCTGTGGAACGATATAAAAACGATACTTACTTTTGACTAACATCAAAATGGCGCCGTTGCCGGGGAATTAAAGTTATGATATTATAATCATTGCAACTTTAATTATGGTTTTAAGCAATTTTGCACAAAATTCTTTTATGTATATAACTATTATTCCTTATCCATCTTGTTTGCTAATTCTTTTTGGTCAGATTGTTGATATCGTATATGCGAGGTCAAGTATCGGAGGACCAACTTCTTTTTGATTCCGAGATAGAGAGAACAGCTCGTAGAAACAATAGCAAGAATCGGAAAAAGAAGCAGCAAGCAAAGAAAAGGCAACAAGAGGAAGCTTCTGTTTCAAGTCCTTCACCTAGTCCAAGTCCAAGCCAAGAGTTATCAATGGCTGCAGCAGGAGATCCTGGAGGTTCAGGCGGTCGTGGGATGCCATGTCACAATAGCCCACGCCGTTTGGCACAATTGGGGAAAACGCCGCGGACTACCAAGCAAACCGAGATGAAGACGGGGATCTTACAATTATTATATGCTAATCCTTTCTCAGGATTAGACCATGAAGATCCGTTCCAACATCTCACAAGATTTTATGAGATCGCCGGTACACTTGGAGAGGCGGAGACCAACGAGGAGGCGATATTCATGAGGATGTTTCCTCATTCATTGATTGGCAAAGCTAAGGAGTGGTATTTGGACCAGCCACCGACGGTAATGACGAATTGGAACACGCTTGAGGAGAAATTCCTTGAGAGGTTCTTCCCTCAGAATCGTTTCATGGAGGCGAAGACAACTATTGCTGTGTTCTCACAAGGTTCTAGTGAGACGTTATGTGAAGCGTGGGAGCGTTTCAAGTCAATGCTCAGAAGATGTCCTAATCATGGATTTGATGACTTAACACAAATTCATTTATTCCGGAACGGGATGCAACAACAATCCAAGCTATTGCTTGATGCTGCTGCTGGTGGTTCTTTGATGGCCAAGAGCGCCGAGGATGCTGTTGCTATTATAGAGAGAATGGCATTGAATGATCACCAGACTCATCATAACCGAAGCCAAGGCCAAAGGAAGGCGGGGATCCTAGATTTGGGGACAAATGATGCAATCCTAGCACAGAACAAATTGCTCACGCAACAAGTGGAAGAGTTGACAAAAAAGATGGCCAACCTTCCTCAACAAATGAAGGATATCCAGAACGAACAAAGAAGACAACACCAAGTCGCATCATGCGAGCTTTGTTCGGGAGATCACCCAACCGGATTTTGTCCGCCACCTACCGAAGAGGTAAGCTATGTTGGAAATCAACCAAGGCCTCAACAGTTTCAGAACCAATACCAAAGCCATCCAAACAACTTCCCAAGAGGGAATAATCCAAACTATGGCCAAGGTTGGAGGCAAGAAGCTGGGCAACATAACCGACAACCTTACCAAAACTATAACCAATATCAACCTCCACAACAAAACCGCAACCAAACCACCGACGAAACCCTCAATCAATTCATGCAGATGTCAATGGCTAACCAAAAGAACACTAATGCATCCATCAAAAACCTGGAAACGCAAGTGGGCCAGTTGGCACAACAACTATCTCAAGCTACTCAACAAGGCGGAACCTTTACCGCCAACACACAAACCAACCCAAAGGATCATGCATCATCATCAAAATGACAATTAAGTCATTTTGATGAGGAAGTCCTTGCATTAAGAGACAACGAAAATTGCAAGGCAATTGCTACTCGGAGCGGGAAGGTCATTGGTAAAGGTATAGGGGACAACCTTGAAGTAGAGAGAAGAATTGTTGAGAATGAGGAGAAGGATGATGATGAAGGACATGAGGAAGAAACAGGAGGTGTACATAGAGAGGAAGAAGTTGAAAAAAATAATAAGGATGTAGTTGAAAATGAAAACATTGTGTGGAAGAAAGATGAGGTGAAGGAGAAGGGCAAGAAGCATGAAGTAGTGAAGAATGCACCAACACCACATCTACCGTACCCAACTACACCAGCCAAAAAAGAGAAAGAGAGGCAGTTTGCTAGGTTCCTTGACATATTCAAGCGTTTACAAATCAACATACCGTTCTCGGAAGCCCTAGAGCAAATGCCGACTTATGCCAAGTTCATGAAAGAGATTCTCTCCAAGAAGAGGAGGTTTAATGAAGAAGAAACAATTCAGCTAGACGCGAATTGTAGTGCAATCATCCAGAGAACATTGCCAAGGAAGGAAAGAGATCCGGGCAAAGTTACACTGCCGGTGTCCATTGGCAATGTTAATGTCGGCAAGGC
This sequence comes from Medicago ruthenica, assembly GCA_018208015.1. Taxonomy (NCBI): domain Eukaryota; kingdom Viridiplantae; phylum Streptophyta; class Magnoliopsida; order Fabales; family Fabaceae; genus Medicago; species Medicago ruthenica. The sequence continues at coordinate 15,667,440 of CM031374.1, read as the reverse complement.
ACTCATTGATTTAGGTTCAAGTATCAACCTAATCCCATTATCCGTTGTCAAAAGGATTGGTGATATAGTTGTGAAAAGAACCAACTTAACCTTGCAATTGGCCGACAAATCCTACACTCGTCCATTGGGAATTGCTGAAGACGTGTTGGTGAAAGTCGACAAGTTCTTGTTCCCCATCGACTTTGTAGTGATGGACATACCGGAAGATGATGATGTGCCGCTACTTCTTGGGAGAACTTTCATGCAAACGGCACGGATGATGATTGATCTTGACGGAGGCTTAATGAAAGTCCGTGTGGACGATGAAGAAGTCAATTTCAACATCAATGAAGCGATGAAGTATCCTAGTGATAAAGGTGCTTGCTTCAAGATGGATGCAACGGAAGAATTGATAGTTGATACGAGAAACCAGTTGCATCACTTGACGCATCTTGAAAGAGTATTAACAAACGCACTAAGTATCATTGGAGAAGAAGATGAGAAGGAACTTGAAGAGTGTTTGAAGGAGCTCGATTCGTTGAAAGAAATTCCTCCGCACAAAGCCAAAATCGAGGAATTGACGAATGAAGCTAAAGTTGAAGAAGTGAAGCCGGAGATGAAGATCTTGCCCTCACATTTGAAGTATGTGTTTCTTGATCAAGAGGGTACCAAACTGGTAATCATCAGTAGCTCCTTGTCAAACCATGAAGAAACATAATTGGTAGAAGTTTTGAAGTCCAAAAAGGAAGCAATAGGTTGGACACTATCCGACTTAAAAGGGATAACTCCATCCTATTGCATGCATAAGATCATGATGGAAGAGGATTATAAGCCGGTAGCACAACCTCAAAGACGGCTAAACCCAAACATGAAGGAAGTAGTCCGGAAGGAAGTAGTTAAGCTACTTGAAGCCGGCATGATATATCCGATCTCGGATAGCACTTGGGTTAGTCCGGTTCAAGTTGTCCCTAAGAAGGGAGGTATGACGGTTATCACGAACGAGAAGAATGAGCTCATACCGACAAGAACCGTAACCGGTTGGAGGATGTGTATCGACTACCGGAGGCTTAACAAAGCAACTAGAAAGGACCATTTTCCTCTACCATTTATGGATCAAATGCTAGAGAGGCTGTCAGGACAAGCTTTTTACTGTTTCCTTGACGGATATTCGCGTTACAATCAGATTTCGGTGAATCCAGACGATCACGAGAAGACTGCATTCACATGTCCTTTTGGGGTATTTGCATATCGACGCATGCCGTTCGGATTATGTAACGCTCCAGCAACATTTCAACGATGCATGCAAGCCATTTTTGCAGACTTGATAGAGAAAAGCATTGAAGTGTTTATGGACGACTTCTCAGTTTTCGGGTCATCATATGATTTGTGCTTGAAGAATCTGGACACGGTACTGAAACGGTGCAAGGAAACCAACTTGGTGCTCAATTGGGAGAAGTGTCACTTCATGGTAACCGAGGGTATAGTCCTTGGTCACAAGATCTCCTCCAAGGGTATTGAAGTTGATAAAGCTAAGATCGACGTGATAGGAAAGCTTCCACCACCAGTCAACGTCAAAGGAATCCGAAGTTTCCTAGGCCATGCCGGGTTCTATCGAAGATTCATCAAAGACTTCTCAAAAATTGCAAAGCCATTGAGCAATTTGCTCAACAAAGATAAGTCTTTTGATTTTGATATTGATTGTTTACATGCTTTTAATAATTTAAAGGATAGCTTAACATCCGCACCCATAATCACCGCACCAAACTGGACATATGATTTTGAACTTATGTGCGATGCAAGTGAATATGCGGTAGGCGCGGTGTTAGGTCAACGCAAAAACAAAATTTTTCATGCTATACACTATGCAAGTAAAGTTTTAAATGACGCACAAGTCAATTATGCTACCACTGAAAAAGAATTACTTGCCATAGTGTTCGCATTAGAAAAATTTCGTTCGTATCTCATTGGTTCAAAAATTGTTATCTGGACTGACCATGCAGCTATTAAGTACTTAATTACCAAACCCGACTCAAAGCCGAGACTCATCCGTTGGATGTTGCTACTCCAAGAGTTTGATTTGGAAATTAAGGACAAGAAGGGGACTGAGAACCTAGTAGCTGATCATCTGTCAAGATTGGTGAACGATGAGATAACGAAGAATGAGAGGGACATCCTTGAAGAGTTCCCGGATGAAAAGTTGCTTATGGTGCAAGAAAGACCATGGTTCGCTGACATGGCCAACTACAAAGCAACGGGATTCATACCGGAGGATTACACATGGCAAATGAAGAAGAGGTTGTTGAGAGACGCAACTCAATTCATTTGGGATGACCCGTACCTCTTCAAGATTGGAGCAGACCACTTGTTACGAAGATGTGTTGCAAGAGAAGAAGCCAAGGACATCATGTGGCATTGTCACAACTCGCCATATGGTGGTCATTATAGTGGAGAAAGAACTGGAGCAAAAGTTCTTCAAGCAGGCTTTTATTGGCCCACTTTGTTCAAAGACGCATACGAACATGTGAAAGAATGCGAGAGTTGCCAGAAAACCGGAGGGATTTCAAAAAGGAATGAAATGCCTCTACAAAGTATCCTTGAAGTCGAAGTCTTCGACTGTTGGGGTATTGACTTTGTAGGGCCATTTCCATCCTCCATGAACAACGAGTACATTCTGGTGGCTGTTGACTATGTGTCAAAGTGGGTAGAAGCAATAGCATCCCAGAAAGCCGATAGCAAGACGGTGGTCAAGTTTCTGAAAAGGAACATCTTTTCCCGATTTGGAACTCCAAGAGTGCTAATAAGTGACGGAGGTTCTCACTTCTTCAATCAACAGTTAGCAAAAGCACTTGAGCACTATGGAGTAAAGCACAAGGTTGCTTCACCATACCATCCACAGACCAACGGTCAAGCCGAGGTATCCAACCGTGAAATCAAACGGATACTTGAGAAGACCGTGTCATCATCAAGGAAGGATTGGGCGATGAAACTGGACGAAACATTGTGGGCCTATAGGACCGTATACAAAGCTCCTACGGGTTTCACACCATTCCAGTTGGTGTATGGGAAAGCATGCCACTTGCCGGTCGAGTTGGAGCACAAAGCGTTTTGGGCGCTCAAGTTTTTGAACTTTGATCAAGAGCAAGCGGGGGAGAAGAGAAAGCTTCAGATGAATGAGCTAGAAGAAATGCGTGACCAAGCCTATCAGTCAAGCAAGCTTTATAAGGAAAAGGTCAAACAGTATCATGACAAGAAGATCATGAAGAGGGAATTCAGGCCCGGTCAAATGGTGTTGCTGTTCAATGCAAGGCTAAGACTATTTCCGGGTAAATTGAAGTCCAAATGGTCCGGTCCGTTCATGATCAAGGAGGTCAAACCTTATGGAGCTGTGGAATTAGAGGATCCTATCACTAAGTCAACATGGACAGTGAATGGACAGAGGCTTAAGCTATATTTTGGAGGTGAAGTTGTTCGGCACACGACGACGATTTCACTCATCAATTCTTAGGCATAATTGAATCAGGCGTCGATCTAATGACGTTAAACAAGAGCTTGTTGGGAGGCACCCCAATTTTGTAAGTATGTTGCATTTTTAGTGTTATTTTAGTTCTGTACAGTTATTTATGCATGTAGGGATAGTGGCAAGAACTCAAAATTTTATTTTTCTGTTTCCTGTCATGGTCGCTACAGCGACGGATTCATCGCTGTAGCGATGAAATTTGCACTACGTCGCAGTAGCGACATACTTGTCGCTTGTAGCGAGAGTTTCCAAACCTTGCGCTTGTAGCGCCACACCACGCTTGTAGCGATGGGCTTAAAGCCTGTCGCTGTAGCGACAGGTCGCGCGCTTGTAGCGACCGTAGCAGAAACCAGTTTTATAGTTCCCAGGCCACTAGTGACTTTCTCCCTACCTCCCAACCACCCCATTTAATGTTTTAGCCGTTGCTATTCATATTTTTCGCATCCTATTACATCTGTACACATTCCATTTCCAGTTTATTCTTTCCTGCATTTTTCATTTCACATTTCTGCAAAAATCTTGCAAATCAACTCTGTACCTGTGCTTTATCTTGCTCAATCACAATCCAGGTATGTTTTTCGTACTTCTCTGTTACTGTTTGTAGCTGTTTAGATGATTATTGCTGCCTGCATGCTGTTTACGAATTTAGGGTTTAGGGTTTTTAAATTTTTATACTTAGGATATGCCCTGTTATTAAACCCATGTTTATCTGTAGATTAAGCTGTAGTAAATGAACTAGAATCACTTACCAAACTTCCCTTTCATCATTTGATTCATTCAAATCGTATTTTGAAAAAAAATTTGTAAAAATTTCAAAATAAATTTAGGGTTTTGATGAAGAGGAAGTTTAGTGATTTTTACTCATTTATATTAGCTTAAAGGTTAATTTCGCATGCTACAAGTAGGTTTAAATCCAGAAAATCATGAATTTTGAAATTGGGTTTCCCTCGCTACAGTGCGCTTGTAGCGCAGGTATCCAGCATTTTCTGGGTTCGCTCGCTACAAGCGACCAAGCTGTCGCTGTAGCGACGAAGCCCAGAATTTGTTTTATTTGTATTTTGATTTAATCCTAACTTGTATCCTACCTATTTTTGTCTGTTTTAATCCTTGTGTAGGAATGGCACCAAAAACCTCATCCAAAAGACAAAGGAACATTGAGAGTTCGTCATCTCGTCCTAGAGCCAACCCTCAACCGCATGACACGAGCCGCTTCCTAAGCTTAAGGAATCAAGAGCGGTATGAGGAGCTGAAAACAAGGAAAATCTGGTCTGAGAAGCAATTCCAAATTTCAGAAGAGGGAGAATACGGAGGGATAGCACACATGCTCAATGAAAGGAAATGGGGGATACTGTGCACTCCACCGAGAAAGATAAACTACGACATCGTGCGGGAATTCTATGCAAATGCGATCCCAGCAGACCCTTCAGACGAATTCACATGGACTACATACGTGCGAGGGCGCACTATTGCCTTTGATCGCATGTCCATAAATGCGTACTTGGGCAAGCCTTTGGAGCTTTGTGAAGAGGATAACCCACTAGCACCAACCATGCTTTGTGACTTCCATGAGCACCAGAGGAGCGGGAATTGGGATCACGAGCTGATTGCACGAGACATCTTCCAGGAAGGGAAGCATTACGATGTGAGTAAGGCTTCGGGTAAGCCTTTCAGAGCCTTCAGAGAGGACATGACTACACCTGCTCAGGTAGTCCTTACCCTAATTTTATATAATATCCGGCCTAAATCACACACCTCTTCTACCACCCTCGACGTTACACCTCTTCTCCACTATATCCTTAGCAACCGTCAGGTTGACGTTGCAAGGCTTATAGCCAATGAGATGAGGGTTGTAGCTGAGAGCGGCATCCTACCCCCAGGCAAACCCAAATGCCCACTAACCTTTCCTGGTTTGATTATGGGACTTTGTAGAAGGGCTAGGGTACACATGCCCAACCAGGTAGATGAAGAGATTAAGAATCCTATTGATGACAGGTACATCAATAGGTATTGCTTCACCCCCACACCTCCAGCCCCACCTTCTTCCTCAGCTGGACCATCCACATCAGCCGGTCCTTCTAGTGTACCACCACCACCACATCACCCTAGCCACCCTCAGGGCCCGACCTTTCCACCATTAGATTTTTCTAGTTGGGACCCCTCTATGGTGAGCTCTTTTCTCATGGCGCAGAATGCGTCTAATCACCGGGCTCTCACGACTATTCAGAGTCACCTGCACGACAGTGGCCAGAGCACTTGGACGCCAGCCTTCTTCTCTGAGCATATAGCTTGGCCTGGGGACAGGCCTTTCTTTCCTGGAGGGGCAGCTGCTGCGGATGTTGGTGATGATGGTGATGACGATGCTGATGTTGATGATGATCTTGGTGATGACTCCTCAGCAGCTACTAGGAGCATTGACCGTATGGCAGCAGACTTGATGGATTCTGAAGATTATGATTCAGACTGAGCTGCAGATTTTGTTTTATCATCCCTTTCATTTTATTTATTAAGCTTTGTACTTTTATAACATTTTATTATGTTTTGTACTTTGTTTTGTTTATGTTTTATGTACCATGGATGATGTTACCTTTTGGTTTATGTTATTTAATTTGGTTATAACATGTTTAGTATAGTTTTTGTTTTATTTATGTTTTGTTATTTATTTATGGTTAAAATTTTTTGAAATTATCCCAACAATGTTGAAAGAAAGATGAAAGATTTAAAAGCCAGTGCTTGAGCTTAGAATCATTTGAGTGATAATGATAGAATGAGTGTTAAAGCGCGCAGCTAAGGTACTCGTTTTCTTGTTTTTCTAGGTATATTCTTGAATGAGAATAAGTTCTTTACACACAAGTTAATTTATTCAGTTTTAAGCAAGCATTTGTTTAGTTTTGAACCAATATAGAACTAGCCAAAATGTGAGGAATCCTCAACCATTGTATATATATGCAGGAGACCAACATTTCATGTTTAACTCAATTATTTTATGTTAAATCTGTTGTTGTTTTAATTTGTATAAAAGCATTGAAGTGATCAAGGCATTTTTTTTTGAAATTGAGTGAAATACTTGACCAAATAAACCTACCCTGTGAGAAGTGTGAGTATCTGTTAACCCATCTGAGCCTATTGAATCAGAATTGTTAACTGTGAACTGTCAATTTTAATAAGCTCAACTGCTTATTTAAATTGCCGGAGTTTGTAAAAAAATTCAGTTCATAGTTAACTCTTTATTGAATTCTGATAGTTGTTTTCTTGTGAACCCTTATCCATCGTTTTTATTGACCTTTGCCATAATGATAAAGGAACATTCGATTAGGGTGCCATTGAAATAAGTTGGGGAGAAAGGGAGGTTATGTTATGTCAATGTAATGGTGAAAGTGATAATTGATCTTGACAACAAGAAAAAGAAAAGAAAAAGAAAAGAAAAGAGAAAAAAGAAAGAAAAGCAAACCAAGAGAAAAGAAAAGAGAAAAAATGAAAAGGTTTGCAATAAATCAATGAAAAAGTTGTCAAGATCAATCAAGAAAAGAAAATTGTGAAATTCACCAAGTGTTGTATTGGAAAAAGAAGGAAGTTTGTAATTAGATTGAATGTTCCTTTTGCTTGGCCATTTGAATTCAAATATCCCACATATGACAATTCTTTTGTAACCTAGCCCAATTACAACCCTTAAAGACCTTTTGATCAATGCCTTTTATGCTTTTGGAAATGATAATTAGATGGACACATAATTTAATTGGAATGTTATCATGTTTGTTGGATGAGTGTTCATACCCTCACAATAGATTTCAAATTGTTCATATACTTTATATAGAAGTGTGTTAGGTTTGGTTCAAATTTAAACATGTTGCTTGTTTAGGATGTGTGATTTGAGTCTTTGTGTTTAGAACTAGTTCACATTTATAGTATGTATCTTGTTTAATGAGAACCTGAACTTTAGCTTGCGCAATCACATTTGAATCACTCATTTGATGTTTATTTCTTCACACTTTTGAATCCTTTGCTAATTGCTCAATACTGTGGTTAAAAGCTATGAAAATTTCCTTTTGATTCTTTGGTTTGAGGACAAACCAAAATGTAAGTTGGGGAGAGTTTGATAAGTGCCTAAAAGTTGTTATCTTTTGATACATTTTAGGGCACTTATGATTACTTGTTTTACAAGTTACCTTAGGATTAGAGCATATTTGTGTTAAAAATGCAATATTTGTGATCCTAAGCCTTACCCATGTTATTATGCAGGAAATACATGCTTGGACCTAATTGATGCAAAGAAATGAAGTATTTCTTGATGCCATCGCTACAAGCGCAGAAGCCATCGCTAGTAGCGAGGATAGGCAGAGATTTCCATGAAGCCATCGCTTGAAGCGCAGACTCCATCGCTAGAAGCGAGCTTAGGCAGGGATTTACAAGGGTTCATCGCTTGAAGCGATGAACTGGACGCTTGAAGCGAGCCTAGGCAGGGAATTTCAAAGATCCATCGCTTGTAGCGACAGACCTTGTCGCTACAGCGACAAGAGGCGGTTTAATGCTGATGGATGACGTGGAGCTCTTGGATTGGCCAGTTGACTTCCTCGCTACAAGCGACAGGCTAGTCGCTTGTAGCGAGCGTGCAAATTCTCAGCATATTTATATATTTTGAAGCTCATTTTTTAGAGATATAGTTTTTTATCAGAATTTTCATTTTCCAGAGCTCAAAATACTTGTTTTCTAAGAGAGAGAATAGACATAGAAGGAGGTAAACTTCAAATAGCAAAGTGATTTGGATTGAAGAATACATTAAGAAGCTTTGAGACATCAAGCCTTAATATATCTTCATCTTCCTTTCTTGTTTTGCAATAGTTGTCATGACAATGATCAACTAATCTCCTTTGTTGGGATTAATAGGTAATCAATCATTCCATGTTGTAAACTTTTGATTATTAAATATATGATGCTAGCATTTTTATATACCATTGAATTTCTTCTTGCTTTTCACTCTTATATTTGGTTTAAATGTTGTTGAAAAATACTTTTGAATCTAGGTTTAGAATGATATTCTATCAAGATAAGAAATTCTAGAAATGGGATTTGGTTTTGATAATTATATTAAAGTATTGGATCGTAAAGCTTTCGAATCGTTTAATAGATTGAGAAATCATCGATTAAACGATACGATCGATCTCACGACGTCATTTGGGAAATCAATGACGTTGTTGAGCAATACGTAATAATGTCACATATAAGAAAAAGCTAGAATCCGTATTTATGATCAATCGAATACAAACGATGTTTGATTGATGAACGTTAATCCTAACGCCTTCTATGTCCTATCACTCTACGTTTTATTTATTAAGTTTTTAAATATTGAGTAGCGTAGTATTGAAAAAGGTTAAACCCTAACTTAAGACGATAATTGACGTTGAACGGTTTATGATATCACGTTAATCCCTGTGGAACGATATAAAAACGATACTTACTTTTGACTAACATCAATGTTACACTCTACCCCCCTTAAAGAAATTTCGTCCTCGAAATTTAGAAAATCCTTCTGAGGTCCTGAAAGATAAATCCTTTATACCTCTTCCTCTACTATGAAAATTTCCAATTCTTTTTGCTTATTGGAATTCCATGGCAACTCTAGGGTCTGACGTGTAAATTAATCACGCACCTCGATTAAACCATATTGGTCAAAACATTGTTCTTTAGCCACAATTCCCATCTCTGTAAATCAAAAACATATGACAATCTCTTTCCAGCCGAAAGGTCTGATGCATGTTACATAACTCTCACCTGTTAGGACGTATGGTTATCTGAACCCACATATCCGTCTTATCTGACTATGATCTCTGATCGACATATTTCTTACAAATCCAATTTAAAATTATTAAGTCTTAGATTTCTTTTACTGAATTCTATCAGTTCTTCTTTCATTGACCATTCAATCTTATCATGAAGACGTCGGGTCGATACGATTTTCCTCAATTATTCCAACTTTCCGAGGAATCTATTACATTACTTTCAGTTCCAAAGAACTCTTTTCTTTAACTTTCGCCTCGTAAGACGACCTTTTACTGTTACATTCGTACCATTCTTTATATAGATTTAGTCTTGCTCTGAAAAGCATCTGATATTGAGTATTCTCAAACGAAAGTGAAGTCTATTACAACTACCTTCACGATTCAATTTCATGGTGGTGGCTAAACTTATGGTACAAGTTCCTTTTCTTTCTGCTACCCTGGTGTAGCTATCATCACAACCATATGCATTGCTCACATTCCCACTGCGGGAATCCTTAAAGCTCGAGAAATCTTATGAGCCACTCGTGCTCCGATTTAATTAATCAACGATAACACGTAGCTGAAGATCTTAGGAGCTTCATCCCTTCCAGGACTCTGACAATCTTGCATCATTCAAGATATTTCTTACTCATGGGATTAATACTTTCTTTACCAATCAACTCAACTTATGAAAGTCTAATACAAGTGACGTGTGGCATAAACCGTCTCACATATCATCCTATAATACAGTCCATAGCACATAGCTTCCATACACGATCGAGTATGTGTACACCACTATCAGGTACACAGTACGCCGCATCATCATTGTCCAACTAACGGGACATCATACTTAGTCAACATATACTTGAGACGATGCCACGTCAACCAAGGTCACCCTTCTTACTCTTAACTCATGCTTGTAACCTCTGAGTATCTACAATCCCATACGTAACTATGATTACGTCCCATTGACGTTATAACTTATTTCATTCAAGAGCATTAACCGTTTTCAAAAAGAAAACTCTATTCTGTTCGCTATCAAAATAACACTTTAAAACTCTTAATCCTTTAATTCATAACTTAAATTCACGTAGCCTTTTACTGTAAACTATGAGTAATCTTCTGATCTGCATAAAACATTTCATTCCTTTAACTGTGAACATTAAGTTCGAGAATTTCTGAATTCCTCAACTAAGATTTGTTCGGTAACAACAAACCTGTTTTGCTTAAGACTTCCCTGTTAAAACATTACCGAATGCGTACCACGATTACTAATACATGTCTCATGACTATAAATATGTTACACTACTGTCTAAGTAGTATAAACTCTGCCTGATCAGTATACATAATACTAATCATAACCTGTTACATGCGACATGCTAGCATAACGTGGGTACGATGTGGAATGTCTGCATGCCACTGTATAATTCCTCTTGGGTTAAACTTACTACTCAAGTTAACTTTAAGTTACTGAGCTGAAACAGCTGGATTACCGTATTAGATGTGGCTTCCTTCGCCATGTTCTTATTGTGCTATAAACATATTCTTTAAAGTTATCAAACTGCTTCGATTCTCTTATCTCATGAGTTTTGAGGTCTAAAGCATTCCTCGATTTATCTATTAAAATCTCCTGTTAGAACTGATGATAAGTTCAAGTCATCACTACTTACACATATTCTGTAGCTTGAGAATTAATCTCTTAATGCCTTTCCTGTAATTCATCTGGCAAGGACTTCACAATTATCCTTTCTCTCTAAACTTCAGCTTTGAATTGTCTATTAACTTATTATTGGATTACTTCTCCGCTGCGCAACTCTGATTTAAACAGTCCACCTTGGGATAGAAATAATACACCACTATTACCATATAAATTCTCCTTGGCCAATCCTTTGACTTTGTATTTTCTTTCGGACATAAACAATGTCCTTACTTTCACGGAGATACGCCGAAACCTGTAAACAATCTTTAGCTATAATTACGAGCCCAACAATGCTCCTGTTAAAACAACTTAAGTTCATACATTATTTACTTGTGGTAACTTCTAGAAACATTTTATGACTTCCGGAAATTCTCGTCTTTCATATACTTAATCGATTAAAGAATCGAGTCTCATCCTATAATTATCCATAAGGATTTTACATTCACAACCTTTTTCCAAGACACTTAGGTCCACAAAACACTATCATGTCTCTTGGTCATTCCTCGGGTTTCTCCGGGAATATTCCGTCTGAAGAAGACTCAACTTGTACCGGCTCTCCTATAAGTTCATACACAGGTTACACCTCTTCGAGTACCCGGCTAACTGGTCTTATCTCCAGCACTTACTATTAATAGTTGAATTCCTCCAGTAACTTATTACTGTATTCTCAATTCCGATCTAATCTTGTTATCTGAATAATATTCCCATAGGTCCTCTGTCCAATATTTCGCTTAATCCATAATTAAGTCTCTTAACTGTCGGATATTAAAATCTCATCCGTTCCAAGTGCGCAAGTCCTTCCATCCTTACGCACTATATCCTCACTGGAAGTCCAGAGCTCCCAATAATTAACTGATCATTCCTTATTCCAAGTCGCTGGATTTGATACCGTAATTCCTTACCTCTATACCCGGAATTAAAACTCTATTCAATCCTTCACTTTAACTTTCCAAATTACGGTTCCCGTTAGTATTCCAAATCATTCTTCAGAGTATTCTATAATTCTTTACTCTACACATCTCCTCGGAGAAGGCATCGCTCAAGGATGCGTCCAACTAGTTAAGATACTTGACCTTACTCTTAAATAACTCTTGTATTCCTGAAACTTTGCCATTAGCAGGCTCAGTTACTTCACTATTAGAGAACCATCCTTCGACATTAAACACTTTGCCAATTCCGTCTTAAAATCTGACGCCTTAACCTTCACCCTTTGTACACTTCTTTCCTTCTTGGTCACATTCAGCTCTCGGATATTTGTCCTAACTGTCATATACTAGACTGAGTTGATCAGGCTCAACTAGATGTGACCTTTAGAACAACATCCGGAACCCAATGATTCCACTACTTTCTATTGAATCTTAAATGACCCATGGCACGGTCTGAATCGACCTGCTCTGATACCAATTGTAACACCTATACTAACTTTAACTAGTATATTAGCATGTGCGTTAAACTGATACTGGATACATTTAAAAATTTCAATAAATATATTACATCACAAATGAATGAATACAAGTTTACTCGTTTGTACAAATAATCCAAAAACTATTACAGTACTTATACAATATCCAATAAGCTCCTGAGCTGGTACACAACGAGCAACCGTACTCCATCCAGTATCTCTGTGAAGACCTCCATCACGAACCTCTGACATACCTGAAAACCTGCACCAGAAGGAATGGGATGAGACATAACGTCTCAGTGAGCTCCAGCCCAACCAACTGTTGGCAACCACAGGGAACCTAGGGTCGCCATGCCTACCTTGGCAATCTTGGGGATTTCCTAGGATCGCCAAGTCTTTATCTTTAACCACAAAGGGTATAAGTCTGACAATAACTATAAGTCTGCCTATAACCATAGTGTAATCTACCTGTGACTATAACTGTCAACCGCCTATAACTGTAACTGTAACCTATCCGTAACTATAATTCCTGCCTGTAACTATAACTTAGTGATCGAGGGAAATCCTAGGACCACTTTCTGTTAACTGTCTATAACTAAAACTGTAACTTCCTGTAACTATAACTGTAACTGTAACTTTGACTATAACTATGAAACATAAAACATATAAACAGTTCTATAGCAGTTTTATGTTAGCTGTTAGCGTTGAACAAACAATTAATCTGAGTTCATTTTACGGAGTGCATCCGGGTGGAGTAACCCCGAAGTACAACATCCCTATAAACCGGTGAAATTCCTATCATATCAGGCTAACACCGGACTCCCTATAAAACGTGTGGACAACCCTCTCGGAGAAGTCCTATCCGGCGAATCCCGGAGTCTGCTGAACACGCCCTGTAACTGTAACTGTAAAACGTGCGAGCACGCCATTATCTTTGATCTTTAATTCTTTAACTTTAACATATAAATATACATATCTGTACTGTAATCATATAATAATCCTGTAACACTTCACCTATAACTTAAGATTCTTGACTTATCGTTCTCATAAGCCACCTATAATTGTCGGAGAACCAACACTATAATCTTATCTGTAACTTTGATTGCCGAAGCATACCTATTACTCTTGTATTCTAATCCGAATACATCTATAACCTTGTTTTCCTAAAATAGGTTCTAGACTTATCCAAGCCGTATGCTTTCCTTAAGAGTTATCAACTCACAAGCAAGGGATCAATCCATTAAATCCTTGCACTCATACTATAATTCTTATTTTCCTATCAAAGGATTCGACATATCGTTATCATATGCCGTTCTTAGGGATTTACTAACCCACTCACTCATCGTTGGGAACTAAGCCCCTTGCCTTGCCTGTTAACTTAGGGTTTAATCTACCCATTGTCATAATGACACTTGATTCTTGTGAGGTTAAACCTCAATGTTATGTGGAGTTTCTAACCCCACTCCCATGCTAATACAAGATAACCATGATCCACTCTTCCATTACTAAGTGCATAAAGGCATACTGGCACTGTGCGGATGGTTTCTGGCCTTAAAAACACATTTCAAAATAGGGGTGGCATTCTGCCTCTGTCGTGGCACGACAGGGTTCTCTAGTGGCACGATGGCTGATCGTGGCACGATGGGTGCCATCGTGGCACGACAAAACCAGAACATCCAGGCCCTGTAACACTTCCAGAAAATTCCAAAACGAGTTTTTAACCAAAACACAGCCCATCAAGTATTCATACATCAAAATCAAAGGTTTTTAGCATATAAGATCATAGCATATCATGTATTAACAAAAAGGAAACTAACTAACACAAATCTAGGCAAAATCATCATATAAAGCCCTTCCTCATAAATCTCAAAAATAACTACCCAAAGGGGTATAAACCTATGGGAGCTCACCTCAATCATCTGATCAAAGCTTCCCATGCTTCCTAATCCATAATCCTAGCTTGATTCTCCTCAAACCCTAGCTTCCAATCCTTTTCCTTTTCTTGCTTTCTTGCTCCTTTTCTTCCAAATTGGCCCAAGAGTCACAAGAGTGTGCTTGCATGCTGATTTGGGGCAAGATTAGAGGTTGAAGGTAGATGATTGAAGAGAAGAGAGAGTGGCGTGGGAATAGAGAGAGAAGGAGAGGAAATTTGTGATTTTTAGAGAGAGAAAGAGAATGAGAAATGAGGGAAAATTATGGTTTTCCCCTTTTATAAAAATCTAAACACGGCAATTACCAAATTGCCCTTCCCAAAATATCTTTGATATGTCGTCTCGACACTGATAATTATTCAAGTGTTAAGCGGGATGTTACATCCTCTCTCTCGTTACACTACTAAAAAAAACTAAAATTAGCGAGGGAAATTTAGTGAGGGAAAACATGAAATCCCTCTCTAATTCCGTCACTAAGTTTTGCGACCAAGGAATTTGTGAGAGATTTTATTTTTTCCGTCACTAATTTTGCTTTTCCTAGTAGTGTTACTTTCATCCACAAAAAACATAATTTTTAATTGGTTAATCAAAAAACAATTATAGTGATTCTTATTTTAAATTGAATCATATACATCTCCATTGAATTTTCACAACACAGTCTCACTTTTTTACCCTTCATTTTTTTACAGGATACGTCTCTGTGAAGTATCTAATAAGTATATGTGTGTACACGTCAAGTATCTTATAAGTATCCGATAAAATATATATTTTAAATTAAAATAATTAATTCCGATATTCCGTGGGTACGTATCAGAGAGTATCCGTTGAGTATCGGTATCCGATACGGGTACGTCTCCATTTTGGAGTATCCGGGCTTCATAGTTAACGAGAGTTGTGTCAACATAATTGGAATGACTCTCACTATAGTGACACCTTTGCATGCCATTTTGTCTAAAATAATAGTACAAGTGGCAAGCTGTGCTGACATGTCTTCTAGGTTTGCTTATGCTACACAAATACTTCTAACTCTTGAATTATAGAGAGCTAAAGAGAACAGCTGTAGTATATGTTTGGATTCACAGCGAGTTGCAAAACCATGATGCGCCGTCGTAATTTTGTACACTTTAAAACTTTAACAAAATCGCAGTGTCACCGTGACTTTGTCAAATCAGCAGTGATTCAAAATATGCTAATTTTAAGAAAGAAGATGCAAGACGAAAAAAATCAAGTGACCAAAACGGACAATTACATTATTTTGAGGGACTAAAGCAACCAGCTTAGCTAGTTCCCAAAAAACAAACATAGCATACACAGCTGAACTCTACTAGCAACCATACTTTCTTCATCCTTAACCGTGGCAAGAATCAAATATTGAACATAAGGGAGAAAACAAAAAATCATCTTTAACTGCCTGAAAAATTCTTAGGTCATAAGCTTCATGGCCCTAAGATGTTTCATGTATAAATGTCACAGAAACATCTTTGACTATACAAACGTTCTGTTACTTATCAGAGTGGAAAAAAAAAAGCAAGTATACCATTGTGGAATTGTTACCTTCAAAAGAAGGTGAATCTCATTGCTCAAAAATCAAATCTCAAGTATTCATTTCAAAATCGAGACAAACTCGATACAAAATCAAGCACTCTCTTCCTCCCAAGCAACAAAAAAAAAAGACGTGAAAACAACATCATAAACAAACAACATTACCGATTTTAAACCGACATGTCATCTTTCTTCTCTTGTTGATCCATGGTATCAGAAAGAGCTAATCCTCTTGACTCCGGCAAACTGAGCAATGTAACACAAGACAACATGATAACAACTCCAAACACGCCGTAAGAGAAAATGTCATTTTTCCTCCCAGCAGATATCAAAAAGGGGCTGAATATGTTACCAAAAACAATAGCTTGTCTCACCAATGATGTTGTAGTGTTTCTCACACTTGTTGGAAACAGCTCAATAATGTAAATGAGAAACACATTATAAGCTGTGCAAGCACTGAAAAACGATGTCATCGCTAACCCGACCTTAATTCCTTGTTGTCCTGATCCAACAATAACACACATTATACAACATATGCCACCAGCTACCGAGAATACAAGAATCGATGGCTTTCTTCGGCGATTCTCCAAGAAATAAGTAGCCACACAAGACGGTATTTCCATCAATCCGTTGAACACAACAGCCAAATAAATGTCAAAACCTAAGTTTCCAACTGCTAAAGGCATTCCAAAATAAACCATTCCAATTCCAATACCAAGAACCATTACCGCCACCATTCGCTTTAGAGCCCAACTTCTCCCAAACAACTCTGCAATCGATGAGTAAAGTTGGAAAATAGAAGCCTTTTGTTTATTCACCGGTGCTTCTATTAAACTTACTGTCAAATCATCACCGTTCTCTACAGAAGAAACTCCTTTAAGCATTGCCATAGCTTCTTGATGTCTTCCTTGCATTAGAAGCCATCTCGGAGATTCAGTAACAAAGATATAAGCAATGATCGAGTAAATAATTGCAGGAACTGATGTCCAAATGTACACCGATTTCCATGAATTATATCTATTGAGATAAGCTATACCAGGCAATGACATATACCCTAATGTGAAGCAGAAATATTCGACAATCCCAACGGTGAACCTCCACTCGGTACTAACTTTCTCAGTGAGCAAAACAAGGACACATGTACCGATCGACGAACGCAAAAAGCCAATCAAGAATTTAAAAACAGAATAAATCCAAACATTGGTAGAGAAAACAATGAGAATTGAAACTATAGACATTGATAAACAAGACATAACAAGCATGTTCTTTCTACCAAGTGATGTATCAGCTAAAGTTGCTAGAAGAAACGAACCGAAAAGGCAGCCAATGAAGAACGAAGATTGCGGTAAACCTGTTACAAAACTACTAGCACATTCAAGACTCCATTGAGATATCACTGTTTTGTGAGATGGTCCATCCCATGACCATGAAGATTTAGGAATTTTGCAGATGTTAGAATCTGATGCACATGTGGTTGGATTTGTGCAATGCCATGTTTGGTATTCGTCGGTGTAGATGGTTATGAATGATTGTTGTGCATCAAAGAACATTGCAAATGAAACAAGAATGCATTGCACAAATTCTACCCAACCAAATCTTCCTAAACCCCTTTCCATCATTTCATCTGTTGAAGGAATCACTTTTTCCTGCTCAACAGAATCAGAATTAGTTGAAATTTGAACAAAATCTTCCAATGCCATTGCTAATTGCTATTAAAATTAAAATCCTATATGCTATTGCTATTACTATTGCTATTACTTTCAATTGAATACTAGAGGCAAAGGACTATGAATATATAGATGAAAATTTGTGCTTATGATTCAGATTAAATATAAATAAATAGGGAAAATTCAATATGAACACTAAAAAATTCAATCCTGTCAACTACTAAGGCATTGAATCCGCAATCTTGTCCAATTTTATATAGTTATTTTGGATTTTATTCAATTAAATTAATAACAACTTGCACAACCATGCATGGTTAATTTCAAATTTCTTCATTTGCATTCAACTATCTTAATCAAAGTCAAACAAAAACTTGGAATCCCAGTGAAGAAAAACAAAAAACTACTAAACATTATTATCATGATCTAAGAAAATGTCGTGTAATGCATGTGTCTAAGATTGCGAAAAATATTAATAAAAATGCAACTAGCCAATAAATTTTGGTTTGTTTATATATAATTATGGTTAATTAAGATGATAAAGTCATGGATTCATAAAATAAAAAATACAAGTACAAACAAAAAATACTAAGCTCCAAATGATTTTGATTGTAGTGAGGTAACACGAATCCAAATAATGATAAAGTTTATAGTAATAATACAAATAATATTGATATTTATGTATATATATATATATATATATACCTCAGAAGAAGCTTGGGGCATGGAAGAAGGTAACTCCTCTATAGCCGCCATGAGAGGAAAATAGATGAGAATCCAAATGAGGTGTTATTTTGGTTGAGAAAGAAAGCAATATTTATTTAATAAAAAAATGGATGTGTCACTAATTTGGTTTTGATATGTGTCACAATATTTGTTGATAATATGTGTCACAAATAGATAGGCATAAACACGTGTTAACACAAGGCTGCTGCTTCACATTTATAGTATTGTTTTATGATTCCCAGAAAAACAATATTGTTTTGTGGGAAACACTTACAAGTGTTTCTTTTGTTAAGAATTTTAAATAAAAAATTTTGTTTTAGAAATAATGTATTTACGTATTGAAAGTTTAAAAAGTATTTTTTTTATATAAAATTTATTATTTATTTTTATTTTTGAATTCTTAACAAATACACTAAGGATATTTGTTAACAAAATCATTGTTTTATTAATAATTTATTATAGTTATAGGTGAACCAACTCTCCTTTGTTAAGTAAGGCTCACTACACAGAAGATCTAGAATGGTGTTATATTTATTTTTTTATATATAAAATAACCTACTTTGAACTTTTTGTATGCTACTATTAAACTCTCTCTATAACACTATATCGTATTTATACAACTCAAACATATTTTAATATAATGTGAATACTTATAGAACTCATACATACTTTGGTCTATGATATACTCTAGAATTTTTTTTCAAGTATAGAATACCGTAGAATTCAAAGAACAATCATAGAATTTATTTATTAAAAAAAATATCATAAAGAATTTACATTACCGCTTCCAAAGATATGAACGGAACTCAACTCCAAAATCATCTTATATCAATTTCTTATTACTAGATCAAATTTCATTATTCAACATCGAACCATTCATTTGCGGTCTAAAAGTATTTTTTTATATTGCCACCTCTAAAATAAGTAAAGTTAAATTTGTAAAATGAAATTAAAAAGTAAGAAGGTTTTTCAGTAAACACAAAGTTTGGTATGGATATATACTATACATCCTTTATTTGATAATTTTTTTTGTCAAATAGTTTAATAACTAGAAATTCATCTTTTGAAAGTGAATAAATTGTGTGTTTGGGATTCGAATCTCGATCCCTACATATATTATGTAATGTTTCTATTAACTGAGATAAACGCACGGATACACATTTCATATGAATTTAATAGGTATTTAACATTAATTTTCAATGAAAACTTTAATTGATAAAAAACTTAGAAGAATTAAATTCTGAAATCAGATACAATAATTTTTGTAACTCTCAAAAATTTCATATGCATAAGTCAGAAATTAATCATGAGAGTAAACCAATTCGTTTTTGGTCACTCAAACTAACTTTAATTATCTTTAACTAGACACCACTCCTTTACATAAGAAATATTAGAGCTTTCCTACCTCATGGTATTTTTAGGCTTAATCATATTTTTTACTACCAAAGTATTGCAACTATGAGATTTTGACTTCCCACCTTTTTTATAAGTGATTTTGACGCATTATATTTTTCTTTCCCTTTAGAATTAAACAGTCTGATTTTCTCCAAAATTTCGAATTATCCATGCATGTCCCGTCCCCTCACCACATTGAGTTCATAAATTAGAAAATATTGGAAGAATCAAATTTCTTGTTTGATATACAAACGTTCACTCTAAATTATTAGGGGAAATAAATTTGTTGGCAATAAAGATCAAATTCTGAACTTCCTCTCCCCCACCATCCATCCTAATAATTCACTACTAGAAACTTTCGTTTTTCGTGCGGAATTACATGCGGATTTTGGTGAAATTCCACAGGAAACATGTTTTCTGCGGATTTTGCCAAGGATATACACTCCCAGGTAATACCTTTGTGGGTAATTGTTTCCTTAGGATTTTAGGATCCGCAGGAAAGGTACAACCGCAGGAAGAGTGAAAAAATCTGCAGGAAATATTCGGTCAGTATATAATTTTTTACATGTCTTCTTAGCTTAGAATTTTATCACTTCAAACTCACATAAAAAACGAATCCGAAACATCACGGATATCAGACAAAATAATTTGGTTATTTGTTAGTTGAGCTGTAACTTATTACTTTCAGACATAATAATTTTACCACGATGAAACTCTCACACAAATAATTTTACATGTCAAGTTCTTCAAAAAATAATTACATCTAAAATTAATTAAAACACTCAATCAAGTGTAAAAATTTTACACCGTTCGATATATAAAAATTAAAATTAAGAAAAATAAAAATTTCAAAACATGGTCTATATTTTTGTCAAAAAAACATGGTCTACATTTAATTTTTTGCATTTCAATCTGTCAAAAAAAAAACAATTTTTCATTATAAAAAATAAGAAGCCTAAAATCTTACAAATTTCATGAAGAAAAAAATGAAAAAATAATTCAAATAATTTGCAGCTAAATCCGTAGGAAAATCACGGAAGATCCATCGCAAAACCCACAGGAATACCTGCAGAATTTTCCAAGGATTTCTTAGCAGTTAAAATTGATGTTTACAAACGATTTCCGCATGTAAATCCGCAGGAAAAGTGTTAGTTACCTTAGGATTTTCCTGCCACCACAGTATCCGCAGGAAATCACCATGTAGTAGCAATGTTTGCAGCAAAATCCTCAGGTATTCCTGCGGATATATGTTCGCAGAAATATCCGCAGGAAATGCGCAGAATTCCGTTAGTGATTCTTCCTTCTTCAAACTCATATCACCGATTGCATCTTTGATGGTAAAAAATTTCTTTTATGAAAAAACACACATAAATAAACTCTAGTTTTTTCATGTTGAGTATGTTTAAATTTGATTCATCTTACGTCTTAAAACACTTACACTGGTACTTGTATTGTAGTGCATGAAGATTTTAAGTAGAAAAGTGTATTTTTATCATTTTTGTTGTCGTTATTACTGTAATGCAAATAAAAGTGCAGGACCACTTTGAAAATTACGATGGAATCACGGACGTCAGGGGAAGCATTTGTGGCAGATGGTACTCAGTATCAGAACAGTCAGAAGACCTGGCACATTTTTTAGCAATTTTTTTGTTTGTTTATTAGTTTAATATTATTTTCTTTTTAAGAAAATTAATTTAATAATTATAAATTGACATTTTTTTAATGACAAAATGTTAACGATTAATTTGTTAGATTAATTTTTTTACTTCTTTGTTTAGATTTAAATTTAGAATCTCTAACTTTTTTTCTTCACGTCAAACCAATCAAGTTATCTATAAATTAGCACTTGATAAAAAAATATTTATAATTAACCGGATATTTTTAGCTAAATATTATTTTTGATCATTTTATCTTATCACGTTTAGAAAAAACACTTTATCCTTTTTAAACTCGACTTTTTTGTTTTCAAATATAATTGTGGCAATTTTGATTCCAATGTAAATTTTTTTGCCCCAAACTTAGAATTATTTTTTGTCAAGTAGAATCTTATTTTTGGCACCAAACTCCACTTTGGCTCGGATTTTTCCAATAATCTGGAGTGGGTCGGGAACCTGTCTGGCATACTGCTGTTAAACAATAACCTCCTCGTAAGAAGGGACATGAGTTGTGTACTCAGCAATGCGCGCAGGGTCGTTCATAATAGGATGAGATACAATGTAGAACCAATCAATGTACCCATTCTTGCTCCTTCACTCATGACCCGTTGCTGTATGCCGACCCCGAAGCGCTTGTGGAAGGACATGGAGCAAAAAATCCTTAAAGGCCACAACCACATCCTCTGCCTTAAGAGCCTCAAACATTGTAGAAGATCTGTAAATAGTCTAGATATAGTCGTACTGCCTGAGAACCCGCTCCGGCAAGTGTAGGCTGGCCATGATCCAACCAGAGTACCAGCAAATGTCGTGAAATGGAATAACGTCCCGCTGATCCTCATACGACCTCCAGATGACATCAACATTCACCATCAGATCAATAAGGCGTCAGTAATGTGAAGGATCAGAATGGCCTCTCGGTAATGTGAAGGATCATACTCCTTCACAAGCTTCCCCAGATAGAGCTTCTTGAAGTGCTTCATAACCCATGCCTACAAACACAAACAAACACAATAATATCAAGACAAGTATATACCAACAAATATTATCATAAGTCATTTATAATATACTATAGAAAAGAAAAAAATACTACCTTAAGTAGAGACATGTAATCGCCAATGGAGCCAACTCCCGGGTCCGTAGCCTGTGATAGCTGGGTGTAGAGAAAAGCAAGTGCCATCCCGCCCCATGACCACTCGTGTGTGCGCTCTCGTTAAAAACGCGCAATCTTCCGAGACGTGTACGAACGCTCGAAAGGCTGTTGTGAAGTCGCCACCAAAGTTTTTGTTTAAAGGGAACGTTGATAAACCCTTAAGTTTTTATTTGAAGGGAAACGATAATAAAACCCTTGACGATGAGGAAAGGATTGGTCATCGCAACCATTGTCGGGTTCGGGAGTCGATTACGCAAGGGGAAGGTATTAGCACCCCTCACGTCCGTTGTACTCAACGGGAACCTCCTATTTAGCTAAAGCTTAAAATGTTTTTAAATGTTTAGCGTGCATGCTTGAATATGGAAAAGGGAAAAAGAAAATATGATGAAAGGGGAAAAAGTTTGTTTTTTATTATTGTGCTTGACAAGATGACGATCTTGCTCCTACGTATCTCCCGGTAGACGGAGAATTCAAAGCGTACGTAGTTCTTTGGTAGAAAAACGTATATGTTGGTTAATTTTAATGAACGATGTTTTAACCGAATTCTTACGATCAAACGTAGCTTGTATGCTCGCGCATGGGAGGCTTAAGCGTATAGCTTGTATGCTCGCGGATGGGAGGCTTAAGCGTTTGTTTGAAATTGCGTTAGAATTGATAAAAAACATGTCCGTTGGGGAAAAAGGTTCGATTGATCCGACGAGATCAAGAAAGGGTACAATGGACTCAACCGAGTCGAACATTGACCAAAGTGACTCAAACGAGTCGAGAAAGGTTCGATTGATCCAACGGGATCAAGAAAGGGTACAATGGACTCAACCGAGTCGATCATTGACCAAAGTGACTCAAACCAGTCGTGAAATTGAATCAAATGGCCACGGGGGACCAAAAGGTTCAAATTGACCACAAAGGGCCAAAAATTGGTTTGGTGTGGTCGGATACGTTGAGAATAGAATGACGATTGCCCGAACGACGAGACATACGTCACGCATTCGTTCAATCGGGGCAATGGAGAGACATACGTCAAACCATCCCTTTTTCATTCAAGTTTTATTCGAGTTTTAAGAAAATCCCAAAGTTTATCAAAACACTTGGTTTGAAACTCAAATGAAAAGGTTTTAACAAATTTGTGAAAAAAACGCACAAGTTCGGCTCAAGTTTAAAAAAGGTTTTGAAAAGTGAACAAGTTCGGCTTAAGTTCACGTTTGATTTGAAAATCATGAACAAGGTTTTTTTTGTTCAAGTTTGGTTTTGAAAATGATGAACTTAGCTTATTGCTCAAGTTTGTTTTGAAAGTTTGTGAGCGTAACTTGTTTTGCAAGTTATCCAAAAAAGTGTTGCTCGAACTTGTGAATCCTTCAATATTATGCAAAATCCTTGTTATGGTTTGGATAAAATGAATTTCAAACCTCTTAGGTTCTGAGTTCTTGGGCTAGAACCTCAAAAATTGGCTGTTTGGGAGCCTAAACTCAGATTCTGAGTTCTGTCATGGTCGCACTGCGACTAGAGCTTCGCACTGCGAACAATGCGAAATTTTGAGTAAAAATGCAGAGATAAGGACTTAGAACACTTACAGAGATCCTAGCAAAGCTCCTGCTGCAAGGAAATGAAAGGGACCTTAAATGATTGAAGTTCTTGCAAGGTTTGGATATTGTTGAACAAGAGCAATGAACTTGTGTAATGCTTTGTTTTGGAACTGGTTTTTGCTATGTGTTTAGTGTTGTTTCTAGTGTTTTCACTTGTGTGCAATTGCTGGTTTTTCTCTGGTTGTTTGTAAGTGAGTATATAAGTTGGTAAGTCTTTTTAAACCTTATGCATTGCATTCTATTTATAGGCCAAAACCAAATCAATTTTCATCATGAGAAATCCCCAAAACCCAGCTGATTTGTGGGCTAGGATCAGGCTAAATCACTTTGCATTTAATGCAAAAGTGAAGAGGTGACCTTGCCTTGCTGCAATGGTCAAGACTTAGCCAAATCCAGCCACTAATTCAATGGATTTTGGATAGAAATGATGATGAAAACAGGGCTGGTTTGCAATTGGTTGTCCCTTGGGATTGGTCCTTGCAATCTTGAGGGTTAAGCAATAAAAACGTGCACTGTGATGTGCAGAGGTTGGGGGAAACAAAAGGCAACATGTGGGCTGGTGTGAGGAGGAAGAAAAGCTGCTGAAAAACAGGGCAGCACTCATGGCTTTTGGGCAAGCAAAACCAGCTGGGTTTGACTGGTTTTGGGGGAGAAAGCAGGAAGAAAATCAACAAGCTGGTGGCTGGCAACCTTAGGGTCAGTAGCAGGTCCACTGGGAGGGACAAGAGCTGCCCAAGGGCAAGCCAACTTGCTTGGCACATGCTAGGTTGGAAGAAAAAGCTTCTTTCCTTGGCTTTAATGGCAAATGCTCCAATTCTTGCTTTGTTGAGCTCAATTAGCCATGAATGATGATAAAAACAATAATAAAAATGATATGTAATAATAATAATTACAAAAATGAAATAAATCAAAGAGATTAAAAAATCTGCAAAAAATTCGCAGACTTCGCAGAGCGAAGGGGACTTTGCTCTGCGAAGTCCTCATTTCAGAAATGTTGACTTTTTGTTGACTTTTTGTTGACTTTGACTTTTCTCTCTTTTTTTGATTTTTGAAATTTGTTTTTTTTGTTTTTGAAAAAGGTTTGGGACAAAATTAGGGTACAACAGCTGCCCCTACTTAATTGTGTCTTTGCATAGAGTGTGTGAGTGCCAAGGGTATCTCATAAACTCTTTGCGAAGAGCAATTAACTAAAAGAAGGACCCGAATTTTGTCCTTCGTGGTATGAAAAGATTGTAGCTAATAGAAAAGAAGTAAATGCAGGGTCACCTGGTTGGGCTACTGATGCATAAACTAAGAAGGTAAAATGATCGCCACCTAAACAGGTGATTTTGATTTTGAAAAGGGGAAAGATTGTCACCTAAACATCCGAGACGTGTACGAACGCTCGAAAGGTTAGGCGATTGGATCTGAAGAGAAAAAGATTGTCACCTAATCAGGTGATCTGATCTGAAAGGTAAAATGATCGCCACCTAATTAGGTGATCTGATCTGGAAGGTAAAATGATCGCCACCTAATTAGGTGATCTGATCTGGCATGATCGTCACCTAATCAGGTGATTGGATCCGAAAGGTAAAATGATCGCCACCTAATTAGGTGATCTGATCTGACATGATCGTCACCTAAACAGGTGATTGGATCCGAAAGGTAAAATGATTGCCACCTAATTAGGTGATCTGATCTGGAAGGTAAAATGATCGCCACCTAATTAGGTGATCTGATCTGGCATGATTGTCACCTAATCAGGTGATTGGATCCGAAAGGTAAAATAATCGCCACCTAATTAGGTGATCTGATCTGGAAAAATGATCGCCACCTAATCAGGTGATCTGATCTGACATGATCGTCACCTAAACAGGTGATTGGATCCGAAAGGTAAAATGATCGCCACCTAATTAGGTGATCTGATCTGAAAGGTAAAATGATCGCCACCTAATTAGGTGATCTGATCTGGAAGGTAAAATGATCGCCACCTAATTAGGTGATCTGATCTGGCATGATCGTCACCTAATCAGGTGATTGGATCCGAAAGGTAAAATGATCGCCACCTAATTAGGTGATCTGATCTGGAAAAATGATCGCCACCTAATCAGGTGATCTGATCTGACATGATCGTCACCTAAACAGGTGATTGGATCCGAAAGGTAAAATGATCGCCACCTAATTAGGTGATCTAATCTGAAAGGTAAAATGATCGCCACCTAATTAGGTGATCTGATCTGGAAGGTAAAATGATCGCCACCTAATTAGGTGATCTGATCTGGCATGATCGTCACCTAATCAGGTGATTGGATCCGAAAGGTAAAATGATCGCCACCTAATTTGGTGATCTGATCTGGAAGGTAAAATGATCACCACCTAATTAGGTGATCTGATCTGACATGATCGTCACCTAAACAGGTGATTGGATCCGAAAGGTAAAATGATCGCCACCTAATTAGGTGATCAGATCTGACATGATCGTCACCTAAACAAGTGATTGGATCCGAAAGGTAAAATGATCGCCAC
The DNA here is from genome assembly GCA_018208015.1 of Medicago ruthenica. Taxonomy (NCBI): domain Eukaryota; kingdom Viridiplantae; phylum Streptophyta; class Magnoliopsida; order Fabales; family Fabaceae; genus Medicago; species Medicago ruthenica. The sequence goes on along the minus strand of CM031374.1, from coordinate 15,640,939 downwards.
CTAATTAGGTGATCTGATCTGGAAAAATGATCGCCACCTAATCGGGTGATCTGATCTGACATGATCGTCACCTAATCAGGTGATTGGATCTCTCTGGGCAAATAGAACATACCGCCGTGGGGATAGTGTAATCGTCTCTAGGCGGGGCTAGTACTTAGATTGTTGAAAAGGAAAACATGATTGTATGATGCATGATATGCTTCATGTTGTTTTATGCAATATGTTATGCAATATGGTATGATATGAGGTAGACTCAATCTGAATTTTATTTGGGAAAACTCAGCTGGGGTACCTTAATGGCCGTGAGCAGGTCACTTGGGGATGTGATAAATTGGGAAGAAAACCGCTGGGTTTATTCTAGAAGAACTTACTGGGGAAGCTCTGGAATGGGTCCACTGGGGAACACTAGAGATGATTGATGGATGTTGGTGAAAATATGATATTCACTGGAGAATCCTAGTTGAGAATGCATGACATGATCATGAGATGCATGTGTATGAATGATTTGGATATGCATGAATGAGTGAGTTTGATATGATGCATGTATTATGAATGATATGTGGGATGACAGACGTCATGTTGGACGCTGGGAATTATGATTGGATGCCGAGCAAAGTCGGGCTTTTGGGTGGAATTGTATTTGGATGTGAGTAGATGTCAAGCATGGTTGGGCTCTTACTGGGGATTTGTGTTTGTGATTGCCAATGATGATTGGGCTTTTGGGGTTGAGACTCCCTGGGGAATGCCAATAAAATTTGGGCTTCATTGGATTGCTGGGGATATAAGGATTATTTTGGAAGCATGATCGATATCCAGCCTTGCTTGATGGAAAAGATATTTGGGGTGCTTTGACTGGGGAAAAAGGTCGATTTGTATGACCGATGAACTTGAGATTAGACCGGTAAGATAAAAAGTGAACCGGAATTGCATTATAAACACTCGGTAATCTTCAAAGGGGATGAGGTCACAGGGGATACATCCGAATATTGACGGGGCAAATCCGCGATAACTGATGAAGAATAAATACCTCGTGGGGGATTGTTAATCCGCTGGGGAGGAGAACTGATGATTCCGCCGGGGATGCTTGTACTTTGTTTGGCCAATCTTGCTTGAACCGTCCTCTCGTCTTTCAATTCATCGGGGATATTCCCTTTTGATTCACAGATGACCCTGCTGGGGAAATCCTTTTAGCAATTGACCGTGCCCGGCCTGCGAAGTTTATCTGCTCTATGGATAGATATTGATGCATGCTTTAAGTACTCACAGTTCAGAGAAAAATTGTTTGTTGTTTATGCTGTTCAAAAACATAAAAGATTCCCAATAATTTTTTTTGAAAAAGTTTTGTTTTAAGTACTATCATCAAAAAGAAGAAATGAATGAATAGAATAAAATGGGAAATTTTGACAAAAGTAAAAGACTTCGCTTGGGAAGAAAATTATTAATGGGGTGGTGGCCTGCCAAAGGCGTGGTTCATTGTGATCGTGCTTGGAAGCGCCAATGACAATTGGGCTTTTTTGTAGGAAAATGTAGTTGTGGTTGCTAATGCAAGTTGGGCTCCTGTTGGAAATTTTGTTTGGAATGTCAATGAAAATTGGGCTCTTTTTTTTTTGTGTGCCAATGAAATGGGCTTTTGGGTTGGTATTGTGTATTGGGCTTTTGGTTTGCCAATGAACATCGGGATTTTGGTTGGGTTGGTATGATTCATATGAGATTTGCACAGACAATTTTGATGCTCCCACTAATCCCAGATTGCACTAAAAATTTGAAACAATACCAAACACAAAATTTATATCGTACAGCTTAAGTCAAAAATATGTTTACCAATGATCCCACCTAACACACATTTAAGTAAATGAATAAATTGAACATTAATTGTGGGGGGTATTGAACACTCACCCGGCAGGTTTGCCAACATTCCGATCAAGTTATGTGTCTATCTAATCATCGTTTCCAAGAGCACAAAAGCATTGATCACAAGGTCTTTGAGGGTTGTAATTTGGCCGGGTTACAAAAGAAATGTCATATGTGGGGAAATTGAATTCAAAAGGTCGAGCCAGGGGAACATTCTTTCTAAATTACATACTTCCTCTTTGTTCAATCACAACTCTTGGTGATTTACAAATATTTTCTTTGATCTTGACAATTCTTTGATTTATTGATTCTTTCTTTTTCTTTTCTCTTTTCTTTTTCTTGGTTTGCTTTTCTTTCTTTCTTTCTTCTTTTTCTTGGTTGTCAAGATCAATTACAAAATTTACTATTTCTTGACTTTCACAACCTCCTCTTTTCAACTTAATCAAAGGTGATACCCTAATTGAATGTTCCCCACTTCTTTTGGCAAGGGACAATAATCATGATGGTTAAGGGTTCAAAAATGAAAGAAAAATATCAGACTTTCAAAATGATTTAACTATGAACTGAAATTTTTTTTTTACAAACTCCGGCAATTTCATTAAGCAATTGAGCTTATGAAAGTTGGCAGTTCATAGTTAATGATTCTGATTCATTAGGCTCAAAGGGTTGACAAATACTCACTTCTCACAGGGTGGGCTATTTGTGGTCAATTGTTTTTCACTCATCTCAAAAAATGCCTTGATCATGTCAATGCTTTCATACAATTTTAAAACAAACATTCAGATTTAACATAAAAAGGTCGAGTTTAAACAAAAATGCCGGTCTCCTGCATATGTGTTATGATGATTTTGAGGATTCCTCACATTTTGGCTGGTTCTAAATGGTTCATAGAACAAACATATTAATAACGTAAATTGTATGGTATAACTTGGTATTGAATACATATTCTCCTTTCAAGTTTAATCATGGAAAAACAAGAAACATGTATTTTAGCTTTGCGAAAATTAATCAAATTTATCATCACCATCCATCTGTGGTTGAAACAATTAACTTTGGATCAATCCGTTTTGAGAAGATTTGTCAATTTCAGATTACTAATGATCCATAAAAATTTTGACATTTAAGCGTATTAAAATTAAACAAGCATTAATAATGATGATTCATAAGCCAGATAATAAAAGGAAGAGTACTCAATATAAATAAGAATAAAGCAGAGTACAAATACGAATATCAGACAGCAAACACAAAGAGTTCTGAACAGTGCATGAGAAAATAAAATAAAACTGCACAGCAAAAGCATAAAAAATATCAAAAAGGGAGCCACTCAAGGAGTGAGAGCCTCGTCGTCCTCGGTCTCCTCATCCTCATCCTCCTCATCCCCATCATCGTCATCTCCTCCATCATCTCCTCCATGGCCTCCGGCAGCCGTACCACTACCTCCACCCTCCGAATACTCGGGCCTATCCCCGGGCCAAGCACCATAAGCTGCAAACATCTCTGGTGTCGGTATCTGGATGGCATCTGCTGGCCTACCCAACTGTATCTGGAGCCGATACATGGAATCGTGCATCATGGTCATGCATCTATGGTTGGAAGCATTCTGCTCCCATGAGAAGGTACAGGTGTGGTGACCCTGTGATGCAGGTGGGGGTCTGGGCCGTGGCTGCTGCGCCCTCGCCGCTCTCCTCCCCGTGCAATGTCTCGCGATATAATCATCCGTGATCGGGTTCTTTATAGTCTCGGAAACATGAAGGGGGATTGCTACACGTGCCTCCCGGCAGAGACCCATAATCAGGCCCGGGAAAGCGAGTGGGCACATCTTCTTGGCCGGGGGTTTTATGTCACTCTCTACCACTATTTTAAGCTCCTGACAAATCACCCTAGCCACATCTACTTGCTTGTGGGTGAGGATATAGTAGATCAAGGGTGTGACATCTAAAGTGGTGGAAGAGGTGTGGCTTTTTGGTTTTATGTTATGAACGATGAGGTGGAAGATGACCTGGGCATATGTGGTGAGGTTATTTTTGATGGCCTTGGTAGGCTGCCCCGATGCATTAAGTTCATAACCTCTCCCGAATTGAAAAATGGTTTGGGCATAGAGGTCATGGTTCCAATTTCCCCGGTTTTGGTGCTTATGGAAAGCACATAGCTCATCGTTATCAAGTTGGAGGGGATTACGGAGATAGGTGTTGATGGCTTCGCGATCGAATCTAATGACCCGACCACGAACCATGGTTTGGTAGTTGAATTCTCCTTCAGGATCTGCGGGAATAGCATTCGCATAGAACTCCCGGATGATGTCGTAATTCAAATTTAGCGGAGGATTCACTAAAACTCCCCAATGGCGGGAATCTATCAGCCGTGCCAACTCCCGATAAGTGCACCGCTCACTTATAATAAATTGCCTTTCGGCCCAGAATGTCCTGCGGAGAAGCTCCTCATATCTTTCTTGATTTCGGAGGTTGAGGAAACGGGAAGCATCGTATGCCCCTTGGGGTCTTGAACCGGATGCTTCGCCCCTTGATCGCTTCCCGGTTTGTTTTGGCGCCATCTACAAGAAAAGAAACAAAAATTAGTAAACAGCAGACCTAATTATGAGCAATATGAGGTGAAACCAATGGAATTGGAAAGGAAACATGGAAAAAATAGGGGTTCTGTTCTGTCATTTTCGCACTGCGAAGGCAAGGTCGCAGTGCGAAGTTGATCGTGCAATTCTGGGTTGCCCAGAATAAAGGGTCGCAGTGCGAAGTTGAACTTTGCTCTGCAACCATGACAGAAAAAAGCCAAAATCCCCAGAAATCTACCCTAAACTCTCAAGTTAAGCTTTACACAATGCATGTTAGATAGATGATTAAGAATAAATGAATGGGTATGAAAACACCTAACACAGCAACTAGTTTTAGTTTAATTTCTACAAAAAATGGGTAAAATAAATTCGTGCAAAAATCACTTAAAAATGAAAAGGAAATGGGCCTGTTTCCACTACCCACAATGCACATTTACTAAATCACAACTTAACATAGCAAGCTAGGAAGGAAATGAAGCCTAATACAAACTTAAACCCTAAAAAATGGAAGTTTCAAAATTAAAAACCCTAAGACCCAAACTGTTGTAACACGAATCAGAAATAAAAGAGGAGAAAGAGGAAGAAATCATACCTTGTTGTTTGTTCTGAATAAAAGGAAAAGAGACACGAATTTAATGAAGATTTGTGAAAAGGGGAAATTAGAAAATTAGGGTTATATTTTTTTTGAAGAGTTTAGTGAAAATGGAGTTTTTTTTTTGTTTTAGTGTTAATGAAAAAGAAATGGTAACGGTTGGATAAAGGAAAGAGAGTGGAATGGGTGGTTGAGGGGGAGTAATGGAGGGTCAGCAATTTTGAAAACTGAGCTGACAAAATTCTCCTATTTCGCACTGCGAAGTACTTTTGCTCTGCGACCATCAGAGTTAACTTCACAGTGCGATGCAACTTTGGCTCTGCGAAGTATTCGGGTTCTGAAGTGTTCGCAGTGCGAAGATACTTTGCTCTGCGAAGTCATCAGACTCTGAAATTTTCAAAATTGCTACCTTTCAACAAACTGGTCATTTTTATTCCCAACTATGATTATACACATAAAAACAGTAATAAACAAAGATTATTGATTGCCCCTTCTACAAAACGAAACGGTATGCAACAAATATGAATGAATGCAAATGGGCGATATGCAAAGGTATGGTATATGAAGGTTCTGAACTTCCCCCCCATCCTCACGTGTAGGCTCTAGAGATGAGATTTTTCTAAAAAGGTCCCTAGATTCACGGATCTCACATGGAAGTAAGGTCGTCGATTGCGAACTTCGCATGACTTCAATACATTCCAAGTGAAAATCTCCTCTAGGCGGTGTAGTACCCTAATTTTTTCCTAAGCATTTTAAAACAAAAAAATCAAAAAAAATCAAAGAGGGGAAAAAGTCAAAAGTCAACAAAAGTCAACAGAAAAGTCAACATTTTAAAAATGCTGACTTCGCACTGCGAAGCTCACTTCGCACTGCGAAGTCTGCGATTTTTCCGCAGATTTTTGGTTTCTTTGATTTAATTCCAGAATTTGTTGCATATCATTTCCATATTTATTTTAAGTAGCATTCATGGCTAATTGGGCCAAGCAAAACCAGAATTAAAGGACTTGCCATTAATGCCAAGGTTGGAAGCTTTTTCTTCCAACCTAGCATGTGACAAGCAAGTGGGCTTGCCCTTGGGCAGCTCTAGTCCCTCCCATGTGACCTGCTAACCACCACAAGGTTGCCAGCCACCTGCTTGAGGACTTTCCTCCTGCTTGCTTCCCCAAAAACCAGTCAAACTAGCTGGATTTTCTCACTTGAAAAGCCATGAGTGCCTACCCTGTTTTTGCAGCAGCTTTTCACCCCTCACACCAGCCATAAGTAGCCTTTTTCATCCCTCAATCTCTGCACATTACAGTGCACGTTTTCATTGATCAACCATTGAGATTGCAAGGATTGATCCCCAAGCATTAGCCAATTGCAATTCAGCTTTGTTCTTCATCATTACCTTCTAGAATTGGTTGAATTTGTGGCTGAAATCAGGCTGAATCTTGCCCCTTGGTACAAGGCAAGGTTGCCTCTATCCATTAGCATTTAATGCAAAGGGATTCAGCTTGATCTTAGCCACAAATCAGCTGAATTTTGGGATTTAGTAATGATGAAATAGATTTGGTTTTGGCCTATAAATAGAAGGCAATGCCCAAGGTTTCAAACACAACTAAAAACAGCATTTCAAGAGCAGAAACTCTACTCATTTTAGCTTACAAACCCTCACAAACAACCAGAAAAAACCAATCCAACACAAAGCTTTACCAAAGTTCAAGTTCATCACCAATATCAAAAAAAACCTTTGTGAAAGCCTTCAACCAATTCAAATCCATTGCAGCTGGAGCTTTGCTAAGGAGTTCTGTAAGTTTCTAAGCACTTATCTTGCATTTACAATTGTGTTTGCATAGCTATTTTGGTTCAAAACCATTTGATTCTAAAAAACCCCTTTTGAATTTCAAAGAAATCCCAAGGTTTTCAAAACATCAAAACTGGTTTGTCCAGCCTTTTTCACCCCAAAAACTCAAAGCTTTTCACTCACCTAAAAGGTCCTGAGTGTGTTCAGAAGTTGTTTCTGAACAAAAGTTCAGAAACAGCTTCTGAACTCAAAATTTCGCATGCTTCGCAGTGCGAAGTCATGGTCGCAGTGCGACCATGACAGAACTCAGAATCTGAGTTTTTGTGTCCAAATGACCAATTTTTGAGGTTCTAGCCCCAGAGCTCAGAACCTAAGAGTTTTTAAACCCATGTCTTTCAAACCATAACAAGGATTTTGCATAATCTTGACAAAATCACAAGTTCGTATGACATTATGTGGATAACTTGCAAAACAAGTTATGTTCCCAAACTTTCAAACAAGCATGAACAAACAAGCTATGTTCATCATCTCCATCAAAACTTGAACAATAAATATTGTTCATGACTTTCAAAACTCAAACATAAACATACGCCAAATACGTTCGCTTTTTGCAAAATGAGCCGAACTTGTGCGTTTTCTAGTAAAATTGCTAAACCTTCCCATTTTGGGTTTTCAAGCCAAATGTTTTGACATACCTTGGGATTTCTAAAAGGATTCAACCCAAAAACATGAATGAAAAAGGGATGGTGTGACGTATGTCTCTCCATCGCCCCGATTGTACGAATGCGTGACGTATGTCTCGTCGTTCGGACAATCGTCATTCCATTTTCAATATGTACAACCCTAACCAAACCAAAACTTGGCCCCTTGTGGTCAATCCAAACCTTTTGGTCCCCCGTGGCCATTAGACTCGACCCCTCGACTCGTTTGAGTCACTCGGTCAATGTTCGACTCGTCCGAGTCCATTGTACCAGTTCTTGATCTCAGTGGATCAATCGAACAATCGCCCGACTCATTGGAGTCCACTCGGTCAATGATTGACTTGTATGAGTCCATTGCACCTCTCTTGGTCCCATAGCGACCAACTCGAACCTTTTACCCTAACGGACGTACCTTTTAACAATTCTAATGCGATTCACGAACAAACGCTTAATAAGTCTCCCAAGCGCGAGCATACAAGCTATACGCTTAATAAGTCTCCCAAGCGCGAGCATACAAGCTACGTTTTAATCGCAAGAATTCGGTTAAAACATCGTCCATTTAAAATTAACCAACACATGTACGTTTTTCTACCAAAGAACTACGTACGCTTTGAATTCTCCGACTACCGGGAGATACGTAGGAGCAAGATCGACATCTTGTCAAGCGCAATAATAAAAAAACTTTTTTTTTCTTTCTTTTCTTTCGTTTGTTTTTATCTCTTTCCCCCCTTTTATTATATTTTTGACATAAATGAACATGCGCGCAAAATATTAAAAAACAATTCAAGCTTTGACCAAATAGAAGGTTCCCGTTGAGTACAACGGACGTGAGGGGTGCTAATACCTTCCCCTTGCGTAACCGACTCCCGAACCCGACAATGGTTACGATGACCAATCCTTATCCTCATCGCCAAAGGGTTTTATTATCGTTTCCCTTTAAACAAAAAAAAACTTAAGGGTTTATCAACGTTCCCTTTACACAAAAACTTTGGTGGCGGCTTCACAAAGGCCCTCCGAGCGTTTGCGAACGACCTCGGAGGATTTGCGCGTCTTTTTCCCAAGGAAAAAAACGAGGTGCGCACAGGCGGGATTTTGCATCCTACCTCACGGACATACGTCAACGCGAGCTTCCGCTCACAACCCCTTCCTAACTTAATTTTTTCTCAAGCTTGGGTAGAGAGCCTCACACGTCCGGCATTAACCCGAACAATGCGGAGTAATATCGCTCAAGTAACATCCCCGCATTTGATATATATAATATGAATATAAAGCAATATAAAGCAGTTATAAACATAAAGCAAGAGAATGACATAGACAATGAAATAACAGTATGCACGCAAAAACATAAAAACATTTAGCTTAAAAACTAAATAGGATAGGCTTGACTCGCTAGTGGGAAAAGGGTCCCCAGCGGAGTCGCCAGCTGTGCGCTCTCGTTAAAAACGCGCAATCTTCCGAGACGTGTACGAACGCTCGAAAGGCTGTTGTGAAGTCGCCACCAAAGTTTTTGTTTAAAGGGAACGTTGATAAACCCTTAAGTTTTTATTTGAAGGGAAACGATAATAAAACCCTTGACGATGAGGAAAGGATTGGTCATCGCAACCATTGTCGGGTTCGGGAGTCGATTACGCAAGGGGAAGGTATTAGCACCCCTCACGTCCGTTGTACTCAACGGGAACCTCCTATTTAGCTAAAGCTTAAAATGTTTTTAAATGTTTTGCGTGCATGCTTGAATATGGAAAAGGGAAAAAGAAAATGTGATGAAAGGGGAAAAAGTTTGTTTTTTATTATTGTGCTTGACAAGATGACGATCTTGCTCATACGTATCTCCCGGTAGATGGAGAATTCAAAGCGTACGTAGTTCTTTGGTAGAAAAACGTATATGTTGGTTAATTTTAATGAACGATGTTTTAACCGAATTCTTACGATCAAACGTAGCTTGTATGCTCGCGCATGGGAGGCTTAAGCGTATAGCTTGTATGCTCGCGGATGGGAGGCTTAAGCGTTTGTTTGAAATTGCGTTAGAATTGATAAAAAACATGTCCGTTGGGGAAAAAGGTTCGATTGATCCGACGAGATCAAGAAAGGGTACAATGGACTCAACCGAGTCGAACATTGACCAAAGTGACTCAAACGAGTCGAGAAAGGTTCGATTGATCCAACGGGATCAAGAAAGGGTACAATGGACTCAACCGAGTCGATCATTGACCAAAGTGACTCAAACGAGTCGAGAAATTGAATCAAATGGCCACGGGGGACCAAAAGGTTCAAATTGACCACAAAGGGCCAAAAATTGGTTTGGTGTGGTCGGATACGTTGAGAATAGAATGACGATTGCCCGAACGACGAGACATACGTCACGCATTCGTTCAATCGGGGCAATGGAGAGACATACGTCAAACCATCCCTTTTTCATTCAAGTTTTATTCGAGTTTTAAGAAAATCCCAAAGTTTATCAAAACACTTGGTTTGAAACTCAAATGAAAAGGTTTTAACAAATTTGTGAAAAAAACGCACAAGTTCGGCTCAAGTTTAAAAAAGGTTTTGAAAAGTGAACAAGTTCGGCTTAAGTTCACGTTTGATTTGAAAATCATGAACAAGGTTTTTTTGTTCAAGTTTGGTTTTGAAAATGATGAACTTAGCTTATTGCTCAAGTTTGTTTTGAAAGTTTGTGAGCGTAACTTGTTTTGCAAGTTATCCAAAAAAGTGTTGCTCGAACTTGTGAATCCTTCAATATTATGCAAAATCCTTGTTATGGTTTGGATAAAATGAATTTCAAACCTCTTAGGTTCTGAGTTCTTGGGCTAGAACCTCAAAAATTGGCTGTTTGGGAGCCTAAACTCAGATTCTGAGTTCTGTCATGGTCGCACTGCGACTAGAGCTTCGCACTGCGAACAATGCGAAATTTTGAGTTCAGAAGCTGCTTCTGAACTGTTGTTCAGAAGCAACTTCTGAATAATCTCAGAACCTTTAGGGGAGTGAAAAGCTTTGAGATTTGGCAATAAAAAGAGCTAGACAAACCAGTTTAAATGTTTTGCAAACCTTGGGATTTCTTTGAAATTCAAAAGGGGTTTTTTAGAGCAAAAATGGATTTGAACAAAATTAAGATGCAAGCACAACTCTAAATGAAAGATAAGGACTTAGAACACTTACAGAGATCCTAGCAAAGCTCCTGCTGCAAGGAAATGAAAGAGACCTTAAATGATTGAAGTTCTTGCAAGGTTTGGATATTGTTGAACAAGAGCAATGAACTTGTGTAATGCTTTGTTTTGGAACTGGTTTTTGCTATGTGTTTAGTGCTGTTTCTAGTGTTTTCACTTGTGTGCAATTGTTGGTTTTTCTCTGGTTGTTTGTAAGTGAGTGTATAAGTTGGTAAGTCTTTTTAAACCTTATGCATTGCATTCTATTTATAGGCCAAAACCAAATCAATTTTCATCATGAGAAATCCCCAAAATCCAGCTGATTTGTGGGCTAGGATCAGGCTAAATCACTTTGCATTTAATGCAAAAGTGAAGAGGTGACCTTGCCTTGCTGCAATGGTCAAGACTTAGCCAAATCCAGCCACTAATTCAATGGATTTTGGATAGAAATGATGATGAAAACAGGGCTGGTTTGCAATTGGTTGTCCCTTGGGATTGGTCCTTGCAATCTTGAGGGTTAAGCAATAAAAACGTGCACTGTGATGTGCAGAGGTTGGGGGAAACAAAAGGCAACATGTGGGCTGGTGTGAGGAGGAAGAAAAGCTGCTGAAAAACAGGGCAGCACTCATGGCTTTTGGGCAAGCAAAACCAGCTGGGTTTGACTGGTTTTGGGGGAGAAAGCAGGAAGAAAATCAACAAGCTGGTGGCTGGCAACCTTAGGGTCAGTAGCAGGTCCACTGGGAGGGACAAGAGCTGCCCAAGGGCAAGCCAACTTGCTTGGCACATGCTAGGTTGGAAGAAAAAGCTTCTTTCCTTGGCTTTAATGGCAAATGCTCCAATTCTTGCTTTGCTGAGCTCAATTAGCCATGAATGATGATAAAAACAATAATAAAAATGATATGTAATAATAATAATTACAAAAATGAAATAAATCAAAGAGATTAAAAAATCTGCAAAAAATTCGCAGACTTCGCAGAGCGAAGGGGACTTTGCTCTGTAAGTCCTCATTTCAGAAATGTTGACTTTGACTTTTCTCTCTTTTTTTGATTTTTGAATTTTTTTTTTTGTTTTTGAAAAAGGCTTGGGACAAAATTAGGGTACAACATCGTGCACCCTGTACAAGTCCTGCATCCCCTCAAGCCATATCAAATTAACGTTTTTGTTGGTCTTGATGGCGAAAAGGGTGAGGCCAACCAAGAACAACAAAAACACCTTAACGTCCTAGTCCTCTCGAGCTCCTCCGCCTCGTTCTCATCAGCAGGCTCCTCCAACTCATTACAATTATGCAGGAGTCTATCATACAACTCTTTCAGGTTAGGAATACTAATATACCCACCCCACTGTTTCCTCGTCTCCTCCTCAGCCTCATCCTCCGTCATACCAGCTCACTATGCAGCAGCTCAATACCCCTCTCGTAGCTGTAGTCACGGTAGTCCATGAGCCTCCCATGGATGGAGATGTGCAGAAGACACGCCACATCGTCGAGTGTGACGGTCATCTCCCCAACGGGTAGATGGAAGTTGATGGTCTCCTCATGCCATCTCTCTGACAAGGCAGTGATGAGGCCACGGCTGATGGTAGAATACCGTGTCTTAAGGAGGGAGGCAAGACCGGATTCATTCACTCGATCCCAGAACCAATCAACATTATTTCCGGGGATTGTCAGCTTGTCACTCCTAATCTTCTTCCCGCTCGAGGAAGGGTTCATCCAATGCTCATCCCTAAACTAAAATACAAAAAATTAAACGAACAACAAACCGTTAAAAATATAAACATTTGAATAACTAAAAAAGACATAACAATCTAATCCTAAAAAAACAAAAATTAAAATTAACATTAAACATTTTAACATAACAATTAAATCATAAAATTAAAATAAACATATCAATTGACGGGTAAAAAAGACATAAATTAAATATTTTAACATAACAATTAAATCCTAAAATTTAAATAAATATATCAATTGACGTGTAACAAAGACATAAATTAAAATATTTTAACATGACAATTAAATCGTAAAATTTAAATAAACATATCAATTGACGCGTAAAAAAGACAAAAATCAAAATAAACATTAGACATTTTAACATAATAATTAAATCGTAAAAATAAAATAAACACTTTAATATGACAATTGAATCGTTAAAAAACAATAACTAAAACAAACATATAAACATATCAATTAAAATAAACATATCAATTGACGCGTAGTTAAATAGAATTAAACAAGTAAACTTACTTTGCCGTCGCTCCAAAGCCTGCATGCCACATGTCTACCGAAGTTCGGTAGAAGTGTCATGTCAGTAGGGCCCCCAGGAAAACCCTCTGGTCCGGCCTCCTCCTCAGCCTCCTGCTCAGCGTCACCCTCCTGCTCATACTGGGGTTGATGCTCCTCTTACTGAGCCTGATGCTGTTGGTGCTGCTGTGTCGGGTCTACTACCTGCGACTGACCAGCCTGAGACGACGACCCTTCCCCATCCCCACTCATCATACTCCTACTGCCCTGTCTCCTTCTAACTAGAGGGAGCCTAGACTGTTTTTCGGCCCGTGCACTGCTGGTTATGGTCTCCCTGCTTCCTCTCAGCCTGTCCAGTCTCTCAGACATATCTACAAAACATAAAACAATGCAAAAAATCAATGATTTTTTTTTCTTCATAGGAACATTAAGTCATTTCTAACTAACCAACATCAACAATTCAATCTCTAAACTACCAAATTGCACTCAAACTCACTATAATCAATATTAACAATCCAATTTTATAATTAATTTCATCATTAACAATGCAAAAATCAGACAAATTTTCATTGAGACATTTTATCAAACACCTAGAGTTCAACATAAAATCTAACAATTTCTAAACCCTAAACTACCACATTGGAGTCAAACTTACTCTAAACAACATCTAAACTACAATTCCTAACATATTTGTTCATTAACAATCCTAAAATCAAACATGCAAATCAACCCTAAAAATCTAAAATTTCACAATTTTCTCCAAAAACTCTTAACATTTAAACCAAAAAAACCCAAAGCAAAAGGTTAGAGAACACTTACTTGTGATGAAAGTAGAATTTGATGTTGCTTTGCTCAAAGGTGATGAAAATCGCACTTGGGAGTTGAGAATTCTCACTTGGGACTTTTTGAATGTAATGGCATAAGTGTTTTGCCTTTTCTGTTTCTAGAACAGAACGCAACGTGACTTAAATCACGTTGGTATATACCGAACTGGAGTTAACTCACGTTGGCTCAATGTGACTTAGCTCACATTGATATATACTGAATGCGACTTAAGTCACATAAGGATATTTTCAGTAGTTTCTATGGGAATGAACAATTTTGTTTGTGAGAAGAACAATTTTCATTATAATTTTGATTTACTGCTCCAATCATAATGTCGTAAGAAACTTGATAAGTGCGATGAAACAATTTATTATTAAATGCACCTCCCAAATAATTTTTTTTTTGTATTGATAAGTGCAGAACAAGAAACAATAATTGAGAGTGCTATCTTTTGAGGATACCGTGTATTATTCAAATGAATAGAATGTAGAATGTACTTCTTATATAAAACTGTTACATTAATCTAAACAACAACTAATCCTTTTTTCCTAAAAGAAGAACAACTAATCCTTTTATTAGCCATAATAGAAATTGACCAATTCTATGTACTCTTATTAACTCCCACAACTACTAACAGAAAGTCCTAAGCCACGTAGAGCTGCCAATTTCAATACCTATAAAAAGATAGGGAAATAAACGTAATAGCTTCCTAATATAGTTTTGCGATATAAACAATATTTATATATAATTGGGAGTTTTTGTATTGAATTACTTGCAAAACAAATCCATAAGTGATATGAAAAATAAAAGTAATTTGACACTTATCAATATCAAAAGATCACATTTGGCAAGAAATAATTTTTCAGAACAATAAATGCCTATCTAAAGTAGGTCGTGAGGTAATGATCAAATCTGTCTTACAGGTTATGACATCATATGTTACGAGCATATTTCAGTTACCTATCTCTCTTTTTAATACCATTGAGAAGATGATGGACTTATTTTAGTGGGGCCACAGTGGTTTCAATAACCGTGGACTTCACTGGATGTCTTGGGAAAAGTTGTCGATGCACAAAGTCCATGGTGGAATGGGTTTCAAGGATTTATCGGCTTTTAACTTAGCCATGCTAGGTAAAGGGTAGAAATTTTAAACTGAACAGCACTCTCTAGTCTCTCATATTTTTAAAGCTCGATACTTGCCCTCTAGGAGTTATCTCACTGCCAACTTGGGTCACAATTCGAGCAATGTATGGAGGCAAATTTTGCATGCATGTTTTATTTTCAGTGGTGGTGCATGTTGGTACATCGGGTCAGGTAACTCCGTTCTTATCCTTGATGAACCATGGATTTTGAATGGTAGACCGTAGATGCATAGATGGTAATCTACCGTGGGTGCATTATGTACGAATTTATATGGAAGATAACTTAATTGACGCCATGTCTAAGAGTTGGAATACAACTTTGGTTCAACAAATGTTTAGTGATGATATAACCTTTGACATATTAAGAACCCCACTGTTTAATCAAGTTCATATTGATAGTTTGGGCTAGAAAACGGAGAAAATTGGTATATATTATGTTAAAAGTGTGTACCGACTTTGTGTGAAAGAGTTAGTCAACACTTCCTATATACGACGTGGTCTATATTGATAGTTTGGATAATGTGTCGTGGATGTCTACCAACTATAGACCTACTCCAAGACAAAGGTGTGCAGTGCCCGACGAATTGTGTAAGTTGTAATGCTACTTTTGAAGATCTTGCACATGTTATCTTTGATTTCCCTTTTGCTATTCAAGTGTGGCGTATGGCTCGTTTGTGGGATGATGTCTATCATGCTCTTATTACTACCGACTCCACTGTTGATGCCATATTTGTCTTATTGCAATACTTGACACTGAAACTTGACCAAAGGATGGCTGCCATATTGTAAAGTGTGTGGAAACAATGAAACCTTAAGAATTGACAGAACGAGAATTAATTGTGTGCTGAAATTGTCGATCGAGCACATCATTTAGTGGAGGACTGGCATGCAGCAAACATGCCAAGAAGGTCAAGAATCCAATCAAACTTAGGATAGTAATGGAACTTGCACCCACCATACGGTTGCAACACCAGTGTTGTCATCCACCTCCAGAACAACAACTGAGATATGCTGGCAGAAACCTCAGCAAGTATGATTTATGTGCCAATATTGGTGCCTCCTTCTCGTCTCATTGATACTGCACAGGTATATGTTAGAACAAAATTGGATTTGTACAATACCTCTAAAGTTTTGATCATAACAAAGTATTGAAGAACAATTGGATATGCTAATATATGTTTAAGTGTGCAGGACCATATATTAACATTTATCAAGGTCTAAACATATATAAGAACATCAGATGCACAAGAGAAGTTAAAAGACCTGGTAGAAGATATAAAGGAAGGTCAACCAGAAGTCAACACTTTAGATCAGAAGAAGAGTTGCACTCAGAGGCTGCTGCAGATCAGACTCTGAAGAACAGAAGATTCTGAAGGACACGTCAGACTTTGTCGTCTTCTGAAGGTGTCACTTTCAGATAGTACAATTTGTCTTTTGAATCACGTGTAAGTCAAAATTCTATTTGCAGTTATGGATTCCGAATGTTTTTTCAAACGACATTAACCATATAAGGCAACATTCCAACGTCTTTGATTTGATACTTCTCAACGACTCTTAATGCGATGACACTCTCCAACATCTCTCATTATCCTTGCCTATATAAGGAGCTAAATACTTGAAGAGAAAAAACACTCTAAAATTTTAATTGTGCCCTTACTCTATCAAATTCAAAAGCGCATAAATACTTAGAGTTTCTTACAAACTTTATATCTTAGAAACTCTTAAGTCTTATAGTTTATTCTGAATTGATTCTGTTTACACCTCTGATTGTATATCAAGTGTAAAACCAAACAATCTTTTATTTGATTAAGTTTGATTGTAGAAGTCTCTTTTAGTTGTAATTGAGCATTTGGAAGTCTCTTGCTTATGTGCTTGAGCATTTGAAGTCTCTTGCTTGTGTGCTTGAGCATTTGTAATCTTTATTGATTAAAGTGAAAATCCCTTGGAAGTGCAAGGGGACTGGGCTACTCCTGGATTGTAGGGGGAACCAATATAATTGTTCTCTCTCTCTCTCTCTCTCTCTCTCTCTCTCTCTCTCTCTCTCTCTCTCTCTCTCTCTTTGTGTTTGTTCTTATCTGTTGCACTCAGACTCTGAACTAATTAAACTCTGACTTATGAAACACTTAGAAAAAGTTGAAAAAGCCAACACAACTCAACCCCCCCTTTCTTGTACTTTTCTCACCTTCAGTATCGACATGTGTTTGCATGATGATGATAAAGCCTTTATATTGGCTAAAACTATAAGTTTTTCACAACAATGCCTCATGGTTGTGGGAGAGGATTTGAGCTTATTTCATGTGATGCAATGGATACACGACATGCAGTTTGTCAATGTTGATTTTGTGGTTGACTATTCTAAGACAACAACAAATGCTTTTCACTCAAACCGGATTAACTTTACACAATTCAATCATGTTATTACAAGTTGCAGGAATCTCTTTTCAACTCAATTTACAAACTATCGGGAGAAGTTTAATAGGCTCCATGCAAATATGGTAGCTCATGTCGTTGTAGGCGAGGCCATATTATCAGTTAGTCCCAATCTCTCTCTCTCTCTCTCTCTTCCATCCTCAACAACCCCCTCTCTTCCACCAAATAATCCACATCCCTCCTCCCCCGACATGATTTACTCCCTTACCTAACTTTCCACTATGATCCCTTCAACCGCTTCGACGAAATATGTAACCCACGCAAACACCGATATCTCAATATTCGGCAATAGCAACGACGATGCCAGATAACTCTCATCATCGTTCTTTTGCAGATAACAATGTGTGTGTTTTTTAACACCATGCCTCTCTTCCCTCTCTCTCTCTCTCTTTTTTGATATACATATTTTGACGGGTGACTGAGAGTGATAACATGTACTGGGTTTTAAAATGGACACTTATGATTTTTTTATTTTTATTTTATTCTTTTGTGTGTAAAGTGAAATTCCTGGCAATTAAACTGGTTCTGAACTAAAACAGAGTATGAAAAATCACAGTTCAGAAGCAGAAAATAAAATGCAGAAAGCTAAAGAACACAATGAGTTTGTTAACCCAGTTCGGTGCAAACTTCACCTACTCTGGGGGATACCAATCCAGGAAGGAAATCTACTAAAGGAATCAACCCAAAGACTCAGACACAGACCCCCCTGTTCCCAGCCTTAGCAATCAATCTCCACTTAGTCTAGATTTCTACTCAGGAACCCACCTAAGTATTAGAATACTACTAACTTCCTAATTACTCAATCACAACCCAGTGATCAGTAACACTCAAAACAAAATAACTCAATTCTGAAGACACACTTCAAAAGACACAAACATCATTCGTACTTAAAAGTTTTGAATGATTTACAACTCAAACAAACTAAACCAACTCAGATGAGTGGTGTACAAACAAAGCCTAAGCTTACACAGACTCTTAATTCTAATATCTGAATGTTTGACTCTATTCAATCCACAAATTGCAGCAGCACGTCTTCCTTTAAATAGGCTTCAGCAGCTTCTCATAATTCTGAACACAATCTTCAATTGATATAGTTCTGAAATACTTTGAGGCTCAAAAAGGAAACATATAATTCTGAAACAGATAATTCAAAGATCCTTCAGCAATAAAATCAAACATAAATACGAAGCCAATTTTCATAAGATCTTCAACAATTTAATCAGCCTTCTAGAAATACTTCAGCCATAATAAATCTTCAGCAAATCTCCATAAGATACGCACAACATTAATGCATAAAAACCCAGCTTCTGAAATCAACTTCTGAAGTCCAGCTTCTGAAGGTCAACGCTGGTCAACGTTGGAATAGTGCGTCTGAAGTAGTGTTCCTGCGTCTGAAGGAGTCAACGCTGGTCAACGTCTGAACAGTGCGTCTGAAGTACTGTTCAGCGTCTGAAGCACTGTAGTGCGTCTGAAGGCACTTTCAGCGTCTGAAGCACTGTTTCAGAGTCTGAAGGCCCATTTCAGCTTCTGAACGCTCAGAAATGCAATTTTCAGCTTCTGAACCTCTTTAAAATCAGTTCCTTGCTTCTGAAGACATCTTTAACATATGGAAACGCATGCTTGCACATTTTATGTTATTGTGTTTGCTTTGTTCGATTTTGCTTTACAATTGTCATTTTTGGATCTTGAAAGTTTTTGGTGCAATTTGTTTGGATCTTTGGGGTTAGGGGTGATGATGAATAAAAGGGGGGGGGGGGGGGGGGGGGGGGGGGGGGGGGGGGGGGGGGTGAGGTGGAATTAGAGTTTTGGAGATGGTGGTGTCTGGTGGTATATAGAGAAGGTGGAATTAGAGTTAACATTTTGAGATGTTTTTGGTGGTGGAAATTGGTCATGGTGGAAAAGAGGAAGAAAAATAATCAATAGAGTGAGAGTGTTTAGATTTGAAAATTCTGAATTTGAATAAATTTTATTGATGGGTTTTGTTGATGTTTGAGATGATGAGATGAATCTATAATTATTATTTTTTTTTTTAAAAAAAATAATGTTTTAAGTTATTTAAATTAATTCTTTAGTAACACAACTCCAAATGGAATAAAAATTTGTAAAAGAATTAAAAAATTCCAACTCAACATGCCAAATCATCAATTTTACACAATTAGTGCTCCATGTCAACTTATTTGCAAAATCAGATGAGCTAAGGTCCAAAATCAAAGAATCTTCTAATGTCAACGTTGGTATCATTTTTTTACAGGGGGTAAATCAAAACTCGTCCAAATGACAGTGGATAAATATCATTTAACCCCTGGAGTTTATTTCATTATATCAATGTTACTATTCCAGTTCTTAATGTTGTTTCCGACGTGCCATTCAAAAATGATATTTTGACTTAGGAGGTGATATACATAGACTTTCTCTACAAGAAACTTGGGTAGAAGAACTTTTGGATGCTAGTTGCGAGACATTGGGCTAGGTTTACAATCACTAACACTGTCTGAACTTAATATCATTGTATTTGTTAATTGAGCTAGATATATGAAGATAATGAGAATAATGTATCTCACATCGTTTTTCAAATGTGGGAACATACGATCATGGATATGTGGAGGTGTAATTGAAATAAAAGTAGAATATAATCGTTCAAGGAAGGATATTAGACAATTAGTTAACGAAACTCAATCCCGACTAAACGATCTCACTATTCTTGTTTCATTAATATAAAGTGTAAAGACTAATATATGTACAAACAATCCATCTTTATATACTCAAAACAATATAAGTTGTTGAGCTTTGGTGTTGCACGAGTGCCTATGGAGACAATAACTCTAAATACTTGGTTTTGATGGCACTATAAAAGCCACTCATTAGTGACTAAAAACTTAAAAGCAACTCATTGGTGACTAAAAACTTAAAAGGACCCAAGTCTCCAACGCTTTGTTTGGGAGTTGGATGAGAGGGTTTTCAAGGATAGAAAATATAGAGAAAAATAGAGAAATCTTTCATTTTTTTTAGTGAATATTTTTTTTTAAAATAATGATAAATTATTGCTTATAATTAATGTATTTTTAATTTTGAGAATATTATAACAACATAAATTGAATTTGAAAAATTCATACAAAATCTCCAAAACCCCCCTCCTCCTCCAATATAATTTCTGAATTCCTCCAAACGAGACAAATTTTATATTACGAGACTAACAACCATTTTATATCCTTCTAGACAAAATTTGAACTCCCGTCTTTTTAACTTACAAAGTAAAACTCTTACCAACATCTCATAAACTAATCAGGGTCGTTCCTATGAAATAGGAGGGCTGACTCTCATAATGAAAATAGACCCTGATCTTACCTGATCAGAAATGGAATACCGGTGCAGTTTTGAGTAGGATGATAATGAGTGTTTGTTGTTGATTGGAACTGCGGGGGGCTGTGTACCTGCAGACACTCCGACGCTCAAGTCAGTATTCAGTGGAATTGAGGGATTAGAGAATGAGAAGAGTCTAACCTTCGGGACTACTGAGAGTCCCCTTTTTATAGAGGTGGGTGGTGCAGGAGCCGTTGTATGGCACACGTGTTGCTCGGCGGTTACGAATTCGTAGGAATCATAACCGTCAAGGAGAGATTCGCGGGAACGTGGAAGGAGACGTTACTGATTGTTTGAATCAGTCTTCGTTTTCTCCGAGCACCCCCCTCGCGGAGAGGAGGTGTGTTACAAGTAATTTACCAGATGTTGGATCTGGGTTAGTTTGTATTGGGCCTAAGTAAATGGGCCTAGTGCATTTACTCGCTCAAGAACAAAAGCCCCCCAAGTCGTTGCTCTTGACAAAGAGTGATGACTTTGAATGTGCGAAGGCCTTGTTCGAGAGGAGTTTTTGGGAGGTGAGAACCTCTGTTGTTTGAAAAAGAAATGTTCGCAAGGAACTAGTTTGCATGAGGGGTAAAATGCTCGTAAAGGAGCGGACTGACCCATTTTGGAACGGTGTTGTTCACAAGGGAATGTGATGTTCCTTCTTACCAAGGATATATCGAACGTATCTCCAAGGTCGCTTGAGGAGTTCAGATTGAGTAAGATTAAGAACGATCAATTGAATCTTGAAATTGAGGAAGATCAAGAATGATCAATTGAATCTTGAAATTAAGGAAGATCAAGAACGATCAATTGAATCTTCAAATTGAGGAAGATCAAGAATGATCAATCTTGATTTGAGGATGATCAGAAATGTTCAGTTGAATCTTGTTCAGAGACCTTTGCTCGTTGGGATCGTTGAGAAGCTCGCTCCATCATGATTGGAACGAGCTTGTTGGATTGGGGGAAACTGTATTTGTTCATCAGTCCGCCTATCAATCACTGCGTCAGTGAGGTCACAAGATTCCCTCGTCAGATAGTTGGTTGTCTGTCCATCTGCATTTAATGCCCACGTCTCGAGAACGTGAGTGAGGGGACATGACGTTTGGGATTTAGTTGCCACGTGTAAAGGCTAGTAACGTACTTGATTACATAGGCCTTTGAGTGTGTCTTGGTAACTGTTCTTGAGGCTTCATCATCACCGTTGATTAATCATGACGTTTGGAACTCCTACAAGTTTGATTGGAACCGTCAGATGTTCTATGAGTTGTAATCTAAACCGTTGCTTCGTTTCTTTGAACTGGGTCATAGGTGAAGAGCTGCACTGAATCGATTTCGTTGTGTTCTGAAGGGTTGCGAAGGAGGTATAAATAGCCTCAAATGTTTTCGGAAAACACTTTTGCCATTCTCGTCTTG
Organism: Medicago ruthenica; assembly: GCA_018208015.1. Classification (NCBI taxonomy): domain Eukaryota; kingdom Viridiplantae; phylum Streptophyta; class Magnoliopsida; order Fabales; family Fabaceae; genus Medicago; species Medicago ruthenica. The sequence continues at coordinate 15,618,915 of CM031374.1, read as the reverse complement.
CAAGCTTTGATCCTTCAGATGTTCTTGAAAATTTTCCAGTGAAGTTCCGACGTGTTTTGATCTTTCATCCCTTCACCGTTCAATCTACGCAACCATCTCCGCTTAACAAGGTACGATGGTTTCACCATTTCGCTTTTCTGTTTTCCTTTTTTAGCCGTTCTATTTTGATGATTAAGTAGGCTAGTCATTTTCCGGTAGAAAGTTGGTAGATTCCGCCGTAAATGGAGGTGGTTTCCGCCGTAGATGAACATTTTAGGATTTAGAATCCTTTTCGTCTGTTTGTGAGCCACGGGTGGCAGGTTTTTAACATGTTAGAGGTTTAACCTGTTGCCACCGTGAGTGGTGAAGCTCCGCGGTATGCAGAGGTTTTTTCACTTTGCCTTTTGTTTTTCCCTCCAAGTTGTTATTTTGTAAACTTTTTCGATCTTTCCGTTTGGGAGGACGATGAGCCCTTCCTCGCCATGATAGAACTGGAGGTGGAGGAAGGGTGGATTTGAATGCAAAATTCATCTTTTTTCCTTCCTCTTCTTTTCAGGTTTAGATATGGCAGGAAATCCCAACAGGAACGAGGTCGAGGAGTATGACAAGTCCTGGATAGGGGACGAACCGTTAAAAGCGGTGTCAGCGTTTGCGCCGGATGGTACGACAGAAAGATCGTTCAATGACATTGGACGCAGTGAAGTTTGGGTAATCTGCCTCTCGAGCATGTCCGATAGGATATGTTCGCACTACACGGGGAACAGGTTCCCTATGTACGAGGTCATATTCAAGGACATGGGGTTTAGACTCCCTTTCTCGTCCTTTCAGCGATCGGTTTTTCAGTGGACGGAGTTCTCGCCCTCGCAGCTTCAACCCAACTATTATCATTTCATGAGGGAATTCGAATTGGTGTGCCAACATCTGGAGGTCGCTCCCATCATAAACCTATTTTTCACCTTCTTCACCGTCCAGCGAGGGACGGAGAAGGGCAGGGGACATGCTTGGGTCTCCTTTCGTCAGACCAGAAAGCTCTTTTCCATCTTCGTAGGCAAGGTGAAGAGTTTCAAGAACCGATTCTTTTTGGTGCGGCCGAAGACGGACGTCGCCTTGAGGAATGTCTAAAAAATGGTGAAGAGAGCCCGTGAAGATCGAGGGGAGGACCACTTTAGGGTTCCCCAATTTTCTTTTTACTGGTGCAAGGACCACTATGGGTATAAGCCCGCAGATTTGGCCCTGGGTATGATGGGCTCAATGCGGAGGAAAGAGAGAGTTACAATAAGTTGTGGGCTTACATAAGTTCTTTTGTGCCCGCGAAGGTGTTGAGGAAGGATGGTACCCCTCTGGTTGATTCTGCAGGACGAGAGGTGTATGAGCCTCGCTACATAAACACACACGATCTTGTGCTTTCCAAAAACCCGACGGAGTTATTCGGTAGAATTTGTAGAATTTGCATTTACATTTTTGCATTGATATCTTTTCTAAGTCTGATGCTGAATTTCTTTTCGTTCCTTTTGTTCGCAGGGAACATGTTTGGGATGAACGAGTTAATCCGGCGTTCGAGTAAGAAGGTGGCCGGCCGTGGAGCCGTGCGACGGAAAGATGTTCACAGTGTGAACCATCTGATCACCGGGGCTGCGGGAGGCTCCACTTCTCATGCGCCTGTGCAAGTGCTAGAAGATGACCCTGTGGAGTAGGTCACCGAGTCCTTCAAACGGAAGAGGGTGGTTTATGCTGGAAAGGGGCAACCTTTGCCCGTCACCTCTTCCTCTGCTCAATCTGAAGATGGGGATCTGCTTCCACTGCCGAACGTGTGGTCCGACCTAGACCGTTACGGTTTGCATTCTTCTCTTTGCCTGAGTGACCCGGAGCTGAAGGTTATTCAGGACCTTGGCATCGCTGGCCGGAGAAAAGCCATGACCGAAGGGGTCATCGCTGCGATGAAGGCTTTGGAGATAGCCGTGGCTCTGAACAACTCTTCAACTGAGGACGTGGTCTGGGCAGATGTGCTGGTCAAGGAGAAGGATGCTCTGGTGGCTAAGGTGGCCAAGTTGGAAGCTGATCTCGCTACCCCCAAAACCGAGGTGGAGGAGAAGGACCGTAGGATAGCCTCCCTGGAGAAGAAGGTGGAGGGTGACCTCGTTGAGCTGGAGGAGTTGAGGGAAGCTCACCGCAAGTAGGACAAGGACAAGAAAGGACTCCTGGTCGATGTAAACCCTAGTGTCGAAGAATCCGAGGACACTGCTTGCTTGGGCCACACTGGATTGATGGCGAGGATTGATGAGCTGGAACACGGTCTTGTGGGAGCGGCCAACCATGCTTTTGATAATGTTGTGCAACAGGTGAAAGTTGTGAATCCTAGGGTTGAGCTTTCAACCGAAGGGATTCATTTCTTGAAGTATGTTGCGGATGTCGCTCTCAGATCCCCTCCCCCTGATGAAGATGATGGGCATGTTGAGTTAGCTCGAGTCTAGATGAGCCTGTAATTTTTGAACAATTTCATTGTGTTGGTTTGTACCCGGCCTTGTGCCACGACGATGTGCGCCCTTCGTGGTTAGCACCCTTTTTGTACAATATATTTTGTTTTTAATTCCTGCTCGCTGTTTTATTTTATACTATGCGAAAATGTATGTTTAATTTTCTAAGTATAATGTGCGGCTGAAGTGCTCGTTGTGTGAGGCTTTTAAATTTGAATTGCGACGAATATTCTCGTAAATGAGAAATACTTCGACTTAGATGCATGATCATAGGGTTAAGCAGGCCGACGAATAACCAAGCATTTTTGAATCAAAAGTGGATTAAGCAGGCCGACGATAGGGCCCGCTCCCTCGTAGTCGTTGCTTTGTTGCAACGTAGTTGCTAGACCTGATGCGAGGGTTGGGAACGGCGGATGCCGAATGACTTGCCTGCTTCTTTAAGTTGTTGAAACTTAGAGATGTTGCCTTTCCTCCCCCAAGTGTTCGCTCCGATTGTATGGATATCGTATACTTGTGTGTTTTGTACTGGGGAATCTGAGCGTGATAGTTCCGACCTTTACGCGGGGTATATGTCAAAAAGGTTCACGTTCAAGAGATGTTTATCTGAACATGTGTTCGAATCTAGGGTTCGAACGAGAACGGTGGACGAACGAAAAACTCAATATAAGTTCAGTGCCCCGAGGCATGAATCTCCCATCGCGAGCTGGGGTTCTGCCTAACATGCCGAGCGGTGATGCCGCAGCTGTGAGCGAGCATACCGTGGACTTAGTGAATCCGTTGTGTATAGGTTTCACTAATCCTTTCAAGATTTTGGATTTGGAGCGGCACGACTTTCCTCTTCCGTTGTAATTGCTTGTTTGTGAGAGCGTTTAGTTCGTTAGTTTGAACTTTGCAGTTGTATGTATAGTAGAGTGGTTTGTAGGTTCGCTACTTAACTGTAATACCTTTTTAATTTTTCTGTGTTCCAAGTTCTGGGGATTGGACCCTTTACGAGGTCTTCGAGGTCGTACGTTCCCGTCCCTATTTTCATATGGATTCGGTAAGGGCCCTCCCAGTTGGCAGTGAGTTTCCCTTCGTTAGAATCCTTTTGGTTTCTTCGGAGGCCGAGGTTGCCAATTTCGAATTCTCGATTGATGACTCTTTTGTTGTGGCGAGCGACTGATTTTTGTTTTAGCGCTGCCTCTTTTAGAGCTGCTTCACTTATGATTTCGTCGATGAATTCGAGTTCTTCTCGTAGGTTCTCGACGTTAGCTCAGAAGTTCGTGTTGGCGCCAGTTCTTCAGTTGAGTTCATTTAACTCAATGGGAATATCTGCTTCCGTTCCGTATGTGAGGTGGAAAGGCGATTCACCGGTTGTTGAGTAGGGGGTCGTTCGATAGGCCCATAGAACTGTATGAAGGTATTCCACCCAATTACTTTTAGCTTCATCTAGCCTTCGGCGAATTCCTCGGAGAATGACTCTATTCACTGATTCCGCTTGCCTGTTTGTTTGGGGATGTTCGACGGAAGTGAAAATGTGCTTGATATTCAGGTTTTCTAGGTATTCTTGAAACCTTCGGTCCGTGAACTAAGTCCCGGTATCAGAAATCATGAGGGCGGGTACTCTGAATCTTGCTAGGATATTCCTTTTGAAGAGTCGAAGTACGTTTCTCGCTGTGATTTTGGCGAGGGGCTCAGTTTCGATCCATTTTGTTGAGTAGTCTACTGCTACTACCATATATTTTAGTTGACCTTTAGCTTTAGGAAAAGGTCCCAACAGGTCGATTACCCACCATGCGAAGGGCCAAGGTGACGCTAGTGAAGTGAGTTTGGCGGGAGGGAAGATGTGCATATCTTCATGTCGCTGGCACTTGTCACATTTAGCCACTTATTCTTTAGCGTCCTTGAGCATAGTGGGCCAGAAGAAACCTGCTCGTAGTACCTTTTTAGCGAGTGCCTTGGCTGCAAGGTGTTGCCTGCAGATACCCTCATGTGTTTGAACGAGGGCCTCTTGGGCTTCGATAGGGCTGAGGCACTTGATTAGTGGGGTAATGAAACCTTGTTTGTACAAGGTTCCCTCCACTAATGAAAATGAGCAGGCTATCCGTTTGAGTTTAGTTCTTTCCGAAGGATCTTGAGGGAGCTCCCCACTAGTGATGTAGCGAATTAGGGGTCCCCGCCAGTCCTGTATTTCAGAGATCTCGTTGATTTCGAGTAATCCAGCTTTGCGCCTTTTGACGCTTGGTTCTGTAAGGACTTCTTGGATTACCGTTTTGTTCCCATTAGCGGTTCGCGTACTTACAAGTTTTGAAAGGATATCTGCTCGAGCGTTATTTTCACGTGGAACATGTACCACTTGAAAAGATTTGAACTCTTTCATTTTAGCTTGGACCAGCTGAACATATTCTTGTAGGTGTTCTTCTCTCACTTGGTATTCACCAGTGACCTGAGATGCTACTAGTTGGGAGTCAATGCATATTTTGATTATTCTGGCTCCCATGTCTTTGGCTATTCGTAAGCCGGTTAAGAAAGCTTCGTATTTTGCGGTGTTGTTGGTCATCGCAAAGGATAGTCCCAACGATACCTCGATTATGATTCCTTCTTCATTTTCAATCATTACTCCTGCTCCACTGCCTTTGGAATTGGGCGATCCATCGACGTAGACGGTCCAGATGCCCTCTTTCTCCTCCTCGGAGGGGAAAGTCATTTCGGCTACGAAATCGGTAAATACTTGAGCCTTGAGTGCCTTCCGGGATTCGTAATGAATGTCGAACTTGAATAATTTGAGCGACCATTTTATCATCCTTCCGAGGACGCCAGGACGTCCAAGTATCTGTCGAATGGGCTGGTCTGTCCGAACGATGATGGTGTGCGCTAGGAAATACTGTCTGAGTCTCCTAGCCGCTACGACCAAGGCGAGAGCGACTTTCTCTATTCTTTGATACCTCATTTCCGGCCCTTGTAAGGCTTTCATAGGGAAATTTGTGGGTCTTTGTCCCTCCAAAGTTTCTCTGATTAGTACCGCACTGACGACATCAGATGAAATAGAAAGGTACAGATAGAGAGTTTCGTCTTGATCTGGTCGCGACAGGACGGAAGGTTGAGATAAGGCGAGCTTAAGATGGGTCAGAGCGGCTTCACAGTCGTCGCTCCATTCGAACCGTGAGAGCACTGTTTGTTGGAACAAAATGTATGAACAACTCTCTTTTGGATAGAGGGAGATTGTTGAAACAAAATGTATGAACAACTCTCTTTGAGGTTTTGATGATAACAAAGTGTTAAAAAGAAAATTGGTATTGCTAATGCTTTGTTCTAAGTGTGCAGAACCATGTTCTTAATGATTGGTTTTTGATAATGGTTATGGAAGAACAAGCTAAGAGCAAGAAGGAAAGCATTAAAGCCTTTGTTACTGGTTTGAAGCAAAATTGGGTCTGAAGCAGCTTCTGAAGGCAGAGTCTGAAGGGTGCGTCTGAAGGGTGCGTCTGAAGGCAGAGTCTAAAGGGTGCTTCTGAAGGCTGAGTCTGAAGGTCAATGTTGGTCAACGTCTGAAGGCTGAGTCTGAGGGTCAACAAAAGTCAACGTCTGAAGGGAGCGTCTGATGAACAGTGCTTCTGAAGTGAGCGTCTGATGAACAGTGCTTCTGAAGTGTGCGTCTGAAGTGAGCTTCTGAAGTACTGTGTTCTTGAAGAAGCTTCTGAAGTCTGACGTGGAAAGAAAAGCAACTGTTGCCATCAGCATTTAATGCCTGCAGTGTCAGAACAACTCCAATGGAACAGTTGCCTCCCTTGCAGAAACATTCCCCAGCTTTTAAGGAAAGCAAATTCAAAAATGGCTGCGTGACTCTGTTTTTCTGCTCAGTTTTAGCTCACAAACTCAGCTAGACCTAGCCTCCAATTGCAACGACTCTTTGCTTAATTTCTGGGCAATCCTCAACAGCTCTATTCTCCTCTATATAAGGATGAAGGTTTGAAGAAGGAAATGGCTAAGACTCTTGAAACCAACTGACTGAAAGTGTGTTCTGTTTTGCTGTCCAGAATTCGAAGTTCACTAAAACTCTTAAAAATTCTTTCAATCTTTGTATCTTAGAATTTCTTAAGGTTAGAGTCTTATACCTGTGTTGTATTAAGAGAACATGTCTGATATTTGATCAAGTGTTCAACTCAAACTGTATTTGTAAAATCTGTTTGAAACCTCAAAGTCTCAGTCTGTATACTGAGCAAACCAGAAGTCTCATTACTTAGTGTTCTGAGCAATTAGAAGTCTCATTACTTTGTGTTCTGAGCAGAGAAGTCTCATTACTTTGTGTTCTGAGCATTGGAAGTCTCTTGACTTAGTGTCTTGAGCATTAGAAGTCTCTTACTAGGTGTTTGAGCATTGAAGTCTCATTACTTTGTGTTCTGAGCAATTGTAATCAGTTTGATTATAGTTCAAATCTCTTGTTAGTAACAAGGGACTAGACTACTTCCAACTTGTGGAAGGAACTAGTATAAAAATATCTTGTGTCTCTCTTTCCCTCTCTCTTTACATTTGAATTCGCTGCATAAACTCTTTGAGAAAGGAAAAACTGATTCTGAACTTAACATATTTTTTTAGAAAGGAAAAACTGCCCACACACAATTCAACCCCCCCCCCCCTTCTTGTGTGTTTTTCTCACCTTCACTGTTAGCATCCTGTTAAGAGTTTGGATGCATTTTTTTGACGTTGGAGTCGGATATTCTGTGAATGCTCGACATTTATCAGGGTTAGCATCTATACCTCGTTCTGTAAGATAGAAACCGAGGAATTTGCCCGCTTGTACCCCAAATGTGTGTTTCTCAGGATTGAGTCTCATGTTGTATTTTCGAGTTTGTTAAGAAACTTGTTTTAGGTGGGCTGTATGATCAACCTCTTGTTCGGATTTTATGATCATGTCGTCCATATATACTTCAAGAATGTCTCCGACGGAATTCTTGTCGTATACTTTGTTCATCATTCATTGATATGTGGCCCCCAAGTTTCTAAGACCGAAAGGCATTACGTTGTAGTAATAATTTCCTGATTCGGTCATGAATACAGTTTTCGTTCTATCTTCATCAGTCATGGGTATTTGATTGTACCTAGAATAGGCATCCATGAAGAATAATGATTTATAGCCAGACGAGTTATCAACTAATTTATCTATGTTAGGAAGCGGATATGCATCTTTAGGGCAAGCCCTATTAAGATCGGTATAGTCAACACACATACGCCATTTTCCATTAGATTTTTTGACAAGTACAACATTGGAGAGCCAAGTTGTGTACTTGGCCTCATAAATAAAATTTGCCTCTAGGAGGTCTTTTACAACTTTTTTAGCAGCCTCTGATTTTTCAGGAGACTGCTTCCTACGTCGCTAAGCTACAGCGCTAGCACTAGAACTAACTGTCAGATGATGACATGTGACACTAGAGTCGTTTCTAGGCATGTCAGCTGCACTCCAAGAGAACAAATCAACATTCTCTCTCAAGCAAGCGATCAGTTGGGCTTGCACGAGGTCTGGAAGATCCTTTCCGATTTTTATGTTCCTTGAAGGATCATCTCCAAAAGGAATCATCTCGAAATCGCCGTCAGGGACGCGCCTTAAGATTTCGGCGTTGAGCGGGTCTTTCTTCTCCTTCTTTTGCTCTTTGAGGTCAGATTTGCTGAACCTGGAGTCGAGCTCGACCATGTTAGTGTCCAGGGTGCTCGCAATAATTTTCTCGTCATCCTTAGAGGATTGTTTTGACGAGGAAACCGAGCTCTGGTTCTTGTTAGCCTGGAGGAAACATCTTTTGGCAGCTTCGATGACTCCGTGCAGGGTGACGAGGGTGTCGTTCTTGGCATGGTATTTCAACTTCAGATGAGCGGTTAAACATGATGTTCTAAATCCTGCTAATCCCATTCTCCCTATAATGCGATTATAGAGGGAAGGGCAGTCGATCACCAGGAATGGGATCTTGATTGTTTTTCTGGCCTCCTCCTTCCCGAAGGCTACGAGCATCTCTACGTAACCCCAAGGTTTGGTTGATGGTCCGTTAAATCCATACAACTCGGATCCAACGTAAGGAGAGAGGTTTTTCTCCGTCAGCTGGAGAGTTTTAAATAGCCCAGTGTACATGATGTCGCACGAGGCCCCTGTGTCAATTCGGACTCGCCGCACATCAAAATTGGCCATGTACGCATGGATTAGCAGGGGTATGACTAAATTGGGAGCTTTGCCGGGCAGCTCATGGTCATGGAACACAAAGGGTGGCCACCCTCCAGATGGTATGTTGGGGGGGACCAGTTGGTTGACGTTCATGAGTTCTTTAAACTTCCTCTTCATGCTTCCCATGGAGAGGTTCATTGCTTCGTCAATGATTATGTTGACCGAACGGAATTGTTCCCAGGTGCACGAGTAAGGAGTTATTTCAACGTGCTCTGGGAAGCTATCTAGCATTTCGACAGACATGACAACAACAATGTCTTGATTGTTGCCATCAGCAATCTCGTCGACGGTTTTTCTTTTGGGTGAAGTAGCTTTGGTGAACTGCTTCAACCGACCTCGTTGTATGAGGATTTCAATTGCATCCTTGAGATGGATGCAATCGCCAGTAAGGTGCCCGTGGCACTTATGGAACCAACAGTATTTGGTCTTGTCGGCTCCCTTTTTTTCTTGGGTTGGAGGTTTGGGGTATTTGATTCCCGCCTCCTTCAGATCAGCTGCTGCGATCTCTGTGAGGATCTTCTCCCTCGACGCCGCCAAGGGCATGTATTCAGCAAAGCGACCGATGGGTCCTTTGCCCTCGCGAGCAGGCTGCTTGCCTTCTCGAGCAGTTTGTTTGCCTTCCCTCTTTTTCACCTAGAAGGGCTTCTTAGAGGATTCAACAGCAGGTTCCTCCTTTCTGGACTTATTTAGGTTATCAGCGTACATCTCTTCTTCGTACCTGATGTAAGTCCTTGGGCGATCTAGCTGCACGGCCTTCTTCATGTCGGTGCCGTGGCGAAGTCCCTTTGAAATAAGGTACTTCTTTATTGTTTCGTCAGCACCTTTGACATGTACAATCTCCTTGTTGAACCTCTCCATGTAGTCTCGGAGGGGTTCATTCTTTCTTTGCACAATGGCTTCAAGGGACGCCACAGTTTTTGGTTGGGTCATTGAAGCCATGAAGAGCGCAATAAATTCATGGCATAGGTCATTCCAGGAATCGATGGAGTTCCTTCGGAGACCTTTGTACCACGTCATCGCTCCTCACCTTAAAGTGGTGATGAAGAGCTTGCATTTGACAACCCCTCGCACCTCTCTTTAGGTGAGGACGACCTCAATGTTCTCTATGTGCTCGTCGGGGTCGGTTGTCTCGTGATACGAGTCCATTTGCGGGGGCTTTTCTAGCCCCTGTGGGATGCACGCCTCGTGAATACGCCTTGTGAAAGGGCCGTATGCGGGGCATTCATCATCAGACGCTGATGTGGAGAACGAGCGTCTGCTTCGCCTTGGCGGAGTCCTTCTTTCAAGAGATCGTCTGGAGGATCTCCTGCTGGGTGACCTTCTACTGGGCGACCTCCTGATTGGAGATCTTTGGCTGACAGAATGTCTGGGTGACCTGGATCTGGAAGGACGTGGGCTCCCTCCCCTTCTTCTACGTGGTGAAGAGGGATGCCTTCTGGGCGATAATTGCTATCTTTTGGGACGCTCTTTCTCGATGTCCATCAAGCACTGGTTTTGCTCCTCGATAATCAACGTTTGACGTTGTACCGTGCAGAGAATATTCGACATCAATGCATCCGCGGGGGATGAGTTGTTTGTTTCCTCGTTGGGTCGTTGGGGACCGTAAAGAGGTTGTTCCTGTAGTGGTATGACCGCCTGAGGGATCTGGTGGAGAGCCTCCTCCCTAGGGCTATCTACAGAAGACGGTGTGGAGGTATGTCCGTCGCGGTAGACGCGATGGATTTCACTCCTGACTTGTGAGCTAGCACCGTTGGTAGTCATGGTATATGTATGTATATATTTGATGAAAGCTTTACTTTTTTGTTAGTTAAAAAACGAGGGAGCTTATAGTTTTTCCCATAGACGGCGCCACTAATCTTACCTGATCAGAAATGGACTACCGGTGCAGTTTTGAGTAGGATGATAATGAGTGTTTGTTGTTGACTGGAACGGGGGGGAGGGTATACCTGCAGACACTCCGACTCTCAAGTCAGCATTCAGTGGAATTGGGGGATTAGAGAATGAGAAGAGTCTAACCTTGGGGACCGCTGAGAGTCCCCTTTTTATAGAGGTGGGTGGTGCAGGAGCCGTTGTACGGCACACTTGTGGCTCGGCGGTTACGAATTCGTAGGAATCGTAACCGCCGAGGAGAGATTCGCGGGAACGTGGACGGAGACGTTACTGATTGTTTGAATCAGTCTCCGTTTGCTCCGAGCACCCCCCTCGTGGAGATGAGGTGTGTTGCGAGTAATTTACCAGATGTTGGATCTGGGTTAAATTTGTATTTGGCCTAAGTAAATTGGCCTAGTGCATTTGCTCGCTCCAGAACAGAGCCCAATAAAATAAAAACGTATTTTTTTAAGAGCAATCTTTTATTTAAATTGAAAATAACTTCGTAAACTTAAGAAATATTTATCATTGTAATTAACACAAAAAAGATCCATATTCTAATCAATACTATAAAAATACAACTTCAAACGATTATCTTTTTTATCAACCCTTCTAGGTTGATGAAGATTGTTAAGACGAGTATGGGCAAAAAAAGTTTATAATGATTTTTTTCTAAGAGAATAATTATAATGTTTGTTGTTAGAGATTTGCAATTTTATACGACAAGTATGAGCCAAAAATTACAAAAAGTTTTCTAATAAAAATAAGACAAAAACAAATTATATTGTGTTTTTATTTGTAAATATATAATCCAATAAATTAGAGGTAGAAAGACAACCTCAAATCCATAATAAATTAGGCCAAATCAAAACTCTCTCATGCTGCAAAAAAAATTAAAAACTGAGAAAATGGTAACCTGGGAGGCCTTTTACCACTAGACCACGTGTTACTATCTGCAATGTGTCTCGCATTATTAATATATATTAATTCTTTATATGCATTCTATGTAAAAAAAAATATTTTGGGACCCAAAATTTTGAAGGCCCAGCTCGGTAGAGCTGTTTGCACCCCCAAGTGCCCTGAAACGAATCATGCATATTTAATAAAAATATACTTACAACATAAAAATAAAATAAATGCAAAAGAAATCTATCTTTTTTGTGTGAATTTTACACCACACCTAACAAGAGCCGGAACAAAGAGGCATAATGTAGTAGACAGTACAACGAAGGCCATTGTGAGCATGCAAGATACAATCCTTGGCAGTACATGGTGTTTAGGTTTGAAGGTCTTCTTGTATGCAATTTGGAGAGCCACACACACCCCATGGATGATGAAGAAGCACGTTGAATCCCAACATGGTTCCCAAGCCTTCCACTTGGCCTTCTCCTGCTTCATGTAATAGAATATGAGTTCGTGCATCAACCCACACACCAAAAATGTCACTACCACAGCAGGGACTGGGGACCATTTTTTCCTATGAGATGGTTAAATGCCTTCACCATTGGTTCGTATACGGTGGGGTGTAGGATACCCGTGACCATAATGTTCCATCTTCTTCCCCAGAAGTCTTGTACTGATGTGCTTAGATAGGGTTTGTTGAAAGGTTGACTTGTACAAGTTTACTAGCAGTTGCAGTAATGAAGGGAAGGAATATAATACAATGTACAAGTGGAGACCGTATAAGGACATCAAAGTTAATAGATGAAAACTTTCTTTGTTTTGATATGTAGGAATAGACATATATAATAGAATGGTCATGACCCCCAACTCGCGCCGATTAAGCCGCGCAACTTTGAAATGATTTTGATTTGTGTGGTTGTTGTGTTTGAATTTGATGGGAATTGCTGCAAGGAGGATAAAGTGAGGGAGAGAAGGAGGAGGGTTTGATGAGAGGGGACCTTTGGCAAAGGCAAAGAGGAGGAGCTTGAAAGTGGAAAGCCAAGAAAAAAAGAATGAAGAAAGGGCTCCAAGATGGAGGGACGTAATTCTCAAAGGGAGAAGGAGAAAGATGAGTATATGGGTGGAAAAAGGGCTACAAGTCTTCTTCTACCTTTTGGGAATCACCTTCCCTATTGTGTAGCTATTCCAAAACAATGTTGTTGCTACACTTCATACCATGATGAAGTATGTGATTTCTCTTTCTATCATCTCTTATGTCTAAAATTCTCATGATCTTAGATCCTTTCATATACTGACTAATGATTATGCCAATTGAGTTGAGTATACGTTAGAAATTTTGAAAGTCTACTTTTCTTCATTTTAATGCATGTGCTACAATAGACCTCTTTGATTAGAATAATTTGTACTCCATCCGTTCTGTTCTTAATTATAACACTCTTTAAAAAACTTTTCTATCCTTAAATATAAGTTTTTATACAAATTACTAGATGTATTTATTTTTTTTTCTAAACATACCCCTAATTAATAGGGACGGAGGTCAAGTAGCGTAGCAGTTAGAGAAATTCACCTTAAAGGTGAATAAGTGGGGTGTTAGGGTTCGAACTCCGACTCCTGCATATAATATGCATTATCCCTTATCAAGTGAGCTAAACTGGACAATGAAAAATGAATTTTATAACAATAAAATATGAAAAATAAAATTAGTATTTTATCAAGATTGATTAAAAATAAGAGGCTTCACCGTTAGACTAGGTTATTTTTTTTCTTACAAAAACATTAAATTCTAGATATCCCATTTTTTGGGTAGAGAAGATGGCCGCTTCTTAATTACTGGTTATGCAATGTATGCAATGAACTTTCTTTTTTGAAAGAATGTATGCAATGAATTAGCTAGCAAACTTAATTATGATATATGTAAATGATGACTGCGTGCATGAAAGCGTTGATACTTTAAAAATTGAAAATTGAAATAGACACAGCAATGATGGACATTTATATGGAGGTGGATCTAGATTAAAAAGTTGCGATCTTTTTCTTTTTTAATAAAAAAAGTTGTGATCTTTGAAATATACTACTTCCTTCTCAAATTATGAAAAAACCTCATTTTATTTGTCCCAAATCGTAATTAAATAAAGACCAACTTTTATCATATTTAATTATGTTATTTTAAAATTAAATTAAATGCAGATTGTATTAAATTTGCTCTCCCTCATATATTATCCGCAACAATCCCTCTATTGACAATGACCGACTCACAAGTTCTTCCTATGGAAAATCATTATTTGTTTTATCATGATTTATTGCGTCAATATGATTCAGATGAGAGATCACAAATGGACAATAATGAGATATCATAATTTATTCACATGTTGTGATGTTGTAAAGGATGTATGCGTCTCTTGAAAATTTGAAGTGGAGAAGATTTGTTTCTAGTTGAAAAATGAGCAGGGGAGATTTGTGAGGAATATTTTAACGGAGGACAATGATGTTAATTAAATTGGAGGGGAGGTATTTATGACACAAGAAATTAAGTAGGCGAGGTTTGTGCTATCTTCAAAAATAGAAGGGGAATGAGTGACATTTTGACATACTTCAGGGGATATTATTATAATTATCCATTTAATCTTTGTTGAAACATTATTAATTTAGATATTAATGTATATACTCTTTTCAGTTAGGGGTTGGAATAGGTCAGAGCACTCATCAGGGGCCTATGTCCCACCTACGTAAAGCCGAACTCGGCCTAGCTTGTTTAGTAAATAGATTAGGCTCAGACTATTTAAAAACTCATTAATTTAAATAGGTCATACTAGAGTTTATAGAAAAGTCTACTACACCTACAAGGCCAACCTATATACTCCATCATATAAATAAATTTTCGGTTCCTTCAAATTTTGAATACCACAATTTATTTATATTTTTGCAATTATTTTTTGCCATTTGAGATTTCCAATGAGTTAAAAAACTCTTGGTATTTCCCTCTTATTCCAATTCCAAGAGTACTCATACTTTTTGGAATTACCCTTTTAATATCTTACTATTGTCATTCACATCTGATTCCAAGTTAAAAAGAAAGGAACCATATTAGCAAAAAAAAGTACAAAAAGCTATATGTCAAATGTATGAAATATATACTTATTAGCCTCCACAAAATTTTATTGGCCTATACAAGCAATATATACTTATAAAGTGAAAAAAAAATGGATGTACATGCTCTACAAAATTATAGGCCTATTACTCTTTTAAAAAATATATGTTTATTATCTTTTTTATAAATATTTTAAATGTTCTATGTAAATGTTCTATTTTAAATATGTTAAAGTAGGCTTTTAGACAAGTTAACATGTCAGACCAGACTTAAGACAAATAGGTCAGGCTTAAGCTTTAGTTTTTTAAATTAGGCCTGACCTATTTAAGCAAAGTTCGGCCAGACTCGACTTATTCTCACTTTTACTTTCAGTCGATTTGTCTTCAAAGTTACGGAACTCTTTTAAAGAGATCGGGGCCCATTTGAGTTGACTTATTTTGAGTTTATGAAAAATAACGTATGCAAATAAATAAGCTTTTATGTTAACTCATAAGTTCTCACTAACAAAAAATGTTTCTTCATAAGCTGTATTTTCATAAACTACTTTAACAAGCTTATGAATAATACATAAAAACTTATTTATTTGTATAAGTTATTTTACACAAGCTCAAAAGTAAGACAATCAAAATGGGCTCTGTGTTGACAATGATGCTTCTTGCTTTATGGTGCCTCTTGTATTGCTTCTTCTCAACATCCTTTAGGGCTTTTATGTTTATTGAACTCCTTAATTCTCCATTGCTACATTGCAACCATATTTTATCATATCCAACATATCTACATCTTGAGATATGAAGAAACTGTACAATTTATTTTTTCACCAGGAAAATGCCCAACATATCCATTGAAAACTGGAGGTCTAGATAGAAAGAAATGCAATTGTTGTCATGTTTTTTTAGAATCTTTTTCTCCTACACGGTTGAGTGTTAACTACATATACCTTGTGTAACAGTCCGATTTTCAGTATTAGATTTATTTAATAATCGTTATATTTATTATTTATGTAGTTATATTTGTTAATTTTTTATTTGGTGTGTGATTGGTGGATTAGTGGATTTTAAGTGATTGAGGGTATTTTGGTCATTTTAGAGTGAGTGGCATTTTTGTAGTTATGTTAGGATTAGAAATTTGAATTTTAGAGAATAGTGGTGTATAAGTAAAATGGGAGGTTTAAGTGAAGTAAAAGTGTAGAGAATTAATTGTGAAAGTTGGATGTAACTAAGCTCATTAGAGAGAGTAACCCTAACCCATAATATATAAGGAGAAGTGTATGTGTTAGTGGAATTAGGTTAACAATTTGTCTCAAAATTTTGAGAGAGGCTAGAGAGAGAATAGAGAAAGAAGAGGCCTGGAGAGGAAGTTGGAGGAAAAAGCTCAAGAGCACAAGCAGAAGAGAGGAATCACTTAGGAAAGCTTAATTTGTGAAGAATTGAGGTAATGGGGATGATTATTTTCACCAATTGGGTTTTAATAAACAATTGGGTAGTTTGGGTGTGTTAGCTTATGTTTAATTTCATGATGATTGTTGTTGATTATGTGAAATTCGTGCTCTATTATTATGGTTAATTTGAGTATGTTAAAATTTGGTGTATTCATGTTTTGATTATATCAAAATTCTTGGTTTGTTATAGTGAAATGATAACTTTGTGAGTTTTGATGATTTTGGTGAAGAACATGATAATTGAATGATGTTTGTGGTTTATCAAGTTGATTTTGAGCATGGGTACGTGTTTAGTTTGCGAGTTCATGAAGTTATGTTGAATAAGTTGTGAATTAAGTTGTTATTGTTATGTTATGGTGAAAATGCTTAATTTGATGAAAATGATTAAGTTGTTGTCATGATAATTGAGACAAGTGATTTTGATTATGTGGAACATGAAGAAATGTTGTTGTTGTTGTTATACTATGTTTAATTGTTAAGTTGTTGATGAAAATGAGCTTTTGAGACGATGTTTGAAGTTAATTGAAAAACATGGTAATTGATGATGAAAAGTGATTATGATTAAGTTGTGTTTGAAGTGTAATTGAGTGAGTAATATTGGGTAAATGATTTTGATCGAGTTTGGTGCATTTGAGATCGAAAAGTGTCGTTAAAACTAGGGGTGAGCAGAGTGGAGTGACCCGCGCCGAAACCCGTGCAAACCGAAAAAAATGTTTTTGTAAAACGGGCGGGTCTGTTCGGTGATCGGGTATTTCTTTTAAAGAAAACAAAGTATACTCGGTTGAAAGTGGTCGAGAGCGGATCTCAAAACTATGATCCATCGGTGATTAAAACCGACCGAAACATAGGTAGACCATATCTTTTATAGTTGCTTAGCTTGCAGAATAATAGAAACTATTAATTTTAGGCTTAAACGCACTTTTCACTCTCTAACTTTTAAAGTGTAGCGATTTTGACCCCCAATTATAAAAAATGGCAAAAGTCCCCCTTCATGTTTAGCCTATTTTGTAAAACCCAGTTTTGACTTGGTCAATCCTACGTGTCACGCCACATAACTTAAAAAATTGTCAGCTATGTATTTTATTAAATTAAAAAAATTGGAAAAGCCACGTGTATTTACATAATTAAAAAAATAAAAAATGAAAGGATTAATTGAAGGGAGCATGTGACATTCATCTTCTACATCTAAACCCTTCAAATTCTTCATCCATTTCGTAAACCCAGAACCCAAAAATAATGAATCTAACTCCTCCACCACACAACAACAACAACCCTTCAAACCCATCTCCACCTTCCCTTTCACCTCTCGCTCTTTCTTCTCTGATTCTTTCTCCAATGCCATAGAAAAATGGGTTTGATTGAATATGTGAAATGGGGATCGAAGGAAGGAAGCGTAACCTCCATATCATCATAATCATCATCAAAAACAACATTAACAAAAAAATTCTAGATTAAAAAAACAAAATCCATATTTCACCAATCCTCAACACTAGATTTAAAATAGAGAAAGCAGAGCTCAAAAGTTCCAAAGCACACTATAGAGACAAAGAAACATCTCTGATAATCATCTACTTCATCTCCTCTTTAGCTACTTTCGATTTCAAAGGCCGCATCCTCGTCTGGATGACTACCGCGGCGACGTCTCCGCCATCGAATCCGAACGCTTCTTCACCAAACTCATCGTGATGAGTTATGAAGATGATGGTTCCTCCGCGAACGGGTGTTGTTGCTTTTACTTTTAAGACTAAAGCGCTTTGTCGTCTTCTTCGTCTGGTTTTTCATCGGCTTTCGGAATAGTGTGGAGTGGGTTGGAGATTCACGCAGATGTTTTCTGGGTTTGAGTTTTTCAGGGTGATGAGTTATGAAGATGATGTTCCTGTTCTTGTTCTTGTTCTAGGTTTTCTGGGTTTGTGTTGGTGGCTATGAAGGTGATGGGGGTTTTCTATGTTCTGGTTATAAAAGGGTTTGATGATATGGTGATATGGGTTTGAGCGTTCTGGGTTTACGCTGTTTATTCTTCTTAATTTCATTTTTTCATTTATTTTATTTTGTCATTAATTATTTGGTTTTAAAATTTTTTTAATTAAAAAATTACACATGTGGCGGCCAACTCACCTGAGTGAGGTGCCACGTATGCATTGACTAAGTCAAAATTAGACAAAATGACTATTATTGCAAAAAGGTTATACATAAAGGGGGACTTTCACCTTTTTTTTTTAATAGGGGGCCAAAATCGCTACACTTTAAAAGTTTGAGGGTGAAAAATGTGTTTAAGCCTTAATTTTATATATACAAATCATAGGCTTATACACCTAGTCACCAACTATTGCTCCTTCACGTTCTCACCATGCACACAACTCAATAAAAGCTGCACCTTACCTGCTACTGCTCTATTATTATTAAATATTAGTATTAGTTACTATTATATGTTTGAATTTGATAATGAAAAATGAGTATAGTACTTATCCTCTTTAAAGTTTTAACAATTTTTGTAGCTATTCTTCTTCCTCGACTCCTCATTGTTATTCTATACTCACAGGAAAAAATTGTCAGTGTGAGTGTGAGATAGAGCTCAGGCTCCACTATTGTAATTTGAACCAACCTGACCGTCCAACCCGTTATCCGTCAAACCCGCCACCCGACCAAACCGTTGGCTCAAACAGTCGGAAGTGGGTGCAACTTTAGCCTCCTTGGTTTTCTTCGGGTGGGCAGTTTTCAACCCCGAACCCGCCCAGTGCTCAACCCTAGTTAAAACGAGATTTTCCGCGCGAAAATGCAGAAAATCAGCTTTTGCTGGTCTGCGAAGGCCGCATGACCGTGCGACCTGACCGCACGGACCGAAACTTAATTTTGTGTGTTTTTAAAGGTTCCAAGGCATGTGTTTGGGTCTCAAACCCCTAAACTTGATCAATGAGTGTTTAAATATGATGTATATGGTTAATTAACATGATGTATGATTAAAGATAACCTAGGATTGGAAAGTTGTGAAATGAAACTTGTAATTTGTCTTTAATTGAGCCGTGATTTGAATGGGAGCATGTTAATTAATTATATAAGTATGAATGATGATGAAACATGAATATAAAGTGGTGTAGTGATGGGTTGATGTAACCTTGTTGATTTAATCATGGAATGCAAATATGTGAATGATGAAGTAATGAAGGCATGTTATGCTGATGTTTATGATATGATGATGAATAAACATGTTGAATGTATTTGTAATGATGTGATGATAATAGTTGTGGCTTAATGCATTATAGTTGTGAATAAATGAGGTTGTGGTGATAACATGAATTGTGTGGATGTATTGATTTGATAATGCAAATGAAAGTTATGATAGTTGTGAAAGTTGCATGATTTAAGATCATGATTTATAGTTGTGTGCATTGTCAAGTCCATACGTGAACATCCATGCATTCATGGTCAGTTGAAAGTTGCTTGATAAGATTTATAGTTGGGTGATTTAAGATCACTATTTATAGTTGGGTGATTTTAGATCACTATTTATAGCTGGGTGATTTAAAATCACTATTTGGTACCACATGCATATAGAGTCGTGTTAGGCGCATTGCATACACATGAGTCGTGGTTGACAATGTTTAGGTGTGAACTTGTGTATTTATGTGGTAAATGTTTAATTGATGATGTGTTGAGATTCTGAATGGCTTATAGTCGTAATGATGATGATCCATAGATGTGACAATGATTAATTGTTTATGATGTATAGATGAGATGATAATTATACATTGATGAAAATATACGATGAAAATCTTGTTGCTAAATTGTTGATGAATTAATTATTAATGATTTATGAATATGTTATGAATGTGGTAAGAGGATAATCAGGCTTATTATGTTGTATGCTTATATGATGTTGGTGTTTTGCCTGAAACTTACATGCGTTTATTGATCCTTTTTGTTGACCATATATCTTACTCTCCAGTGACTTTGTTGTCGCCTGCATCCTCATGGTGTAGACTTACAGGTCGAGGAGTAATTGCTTGGTGAGTTTTGTTGGGGATGGCGTCATGCCTATTCCGTTTATATTGCTTGTTGAGGATGTCTAGATTAGGAGCTCTGATCTAGGAGTTTTCGGGATTTTGTTATTTATTCTGGATTATTACTGAGAGATATGTATGATCATGATGAGATGTACTTATGCTTGAGATATTTTTGATGTGACCCGAGATATTTATCTGATGAGATGATTATTCCGCTGTGATCTGTTTAGATTTATGATGAAATTTTTATTATGAGAAATTAGCATGAATTTAATTGAAGTTGTAACATCCTGATTGTTGTTGGTTGCATGATTTATTATTTAATTATTAGTCTCGGGGAATCGGGGTGTTATACCTTGCTTTCATGCCAACTGAATGTGAGAAAAACACAAGAAATTGAGGGTTTGAATTGTGTTTTAGTTTTAGAACGATTTTTCTTTTCTTTTTCTAGAAGACAGAAAGCAAGTAAATACTAAATCTTGAAAGTAAAAATATAAGGGTTAGATGAAAGACATAAAGAATTTATCTTGGTTCGCTCCACAATCAGGAGCTACTCCAGTCCCTTCATACTTAAAGAATTTTTCACTATAATCTACTTGGTTACAAATTTCACAAAGACAACTAGTCCTATATTTCCTTTGCCTCGAACTAGAGGAATTTTATCTAAAACTAAAGGATTTCAAATACAAAAAGATTTGTGCTTACAAAACCAGAAGAGTTATAAACTACAATCAAGCTCAATACAAAGAAATGTATTTCAGATTGTTTTTTTGTTTTGTGTTTCAATGCTTTTCTACTCAAAGTAAAATTCTGGCAAGTCTGAGTCCGAACCGTAAAACAGAGCTAAACAGAGCACTAAAATCAGAGGTTCAGAAGCAGGAAAATAAAGACAGAAAGTAAAATAACACAGGAGATTTGTTAACCCAGTTCGGTGATAAACAACACCTACGTCTGGAGGATACCAATCCAGGAAGGAAATCCACTAAGTAGAATCAATTCAAAGACTCAAGACATAGCCCCTGTTCCCAGCCTTATCACTTAATCTCTACCCGTATAGACTTCTACCTAGGAACTCCTAGATATAAGAACCCACTTACTTCCCAATCAAGTAATCACAGCCCAGTGATTATCAGACTCTTCAACAAATCAAGTACGAAGTCACACTTCAAAACATCAAAGACATCACTTGTGCTTAAAAGCTTTAAGTGAATTACAACTCAAAATAAACTAAACCAACTCTAACAGATGAGTGGTGTACAAAATAGAGCAACAGCTCACAGACTCAAAAACACTAAGACTCTTATAATGATTACTGTTTTTGATACATCTCGTCAATTCTTCAATAGCAGCGTCCTCCTTAAATAGTCTTCAGCAGCACACATAATTCTGAACAATATAATCTTCAAAGATATAATTCTGAAATATATTTTGCAAAGATTCCTTTGAAAATATATTCATAAATAAAAGAAACCAATCTTCAATAAAGATCTTCACGCGAATTAAACAGCCTTCTAGAAACATCAGCCTGGATAAATCTTCAAACAAATCTTCGAAAGATACTGTGAAAGAATTAACAGAATGAACGCAGAAATACAACTTCTGAAATGCAGCTTCTGAAGGTCAACAAAAGTCAGCGTCTGAACAGTTGCTTCTAAAGGTCAACAAAAGTTAGCGTCTGAACAGTTGCTTCTGAAGGTCAACAAAAGTCAGCGTCTGAACAGTGCGTCTGATGACCAGTTCAGCTTCTGATGAACAGTACCAGCGTTTGAAGACCAGTTCAGCGTCTGATGAACAGTACCAGCTTCTGAAATCCAGTTTCCAGCTTCTGAAGACACAAATTAGCTTCTGAAGACGCATTGCTTGTACATTTTGATTTTAGCAAACATGCAGCCAACAACCAAATATCCAACAATCTCTCCCTTTGGCAAATTTTTGGCTAAAATCAAATTGTCCACAAAGACAAGTTCTTCACTCAACAAAAGAATTCAACCATGAAGAACTACACATATTTAAACATAGCACCAGAGTCAGCAGCGGATAAAATGCTATGTTAACACAAACAGCTTCAACTTCTGAAGTACCACAACAGCTTCTGAAGCACACAAATAAACTCCCCCTGAAGCACAAACTCATCAGCTTCTGACAGGAAACTCCCCCTGAAATGTTGACAGTTTCTGAAACAATACATACTTCTTTCTCCCCCTTTTTAGCCAAACAATGTTTACAAAACAACTAGCAATCCTCAGGAGCAGAGAAACACAACACAGAACAACACACGAAAAATCAGCATCAAAACTAACAGTACATAACTCAGCACAACACCAGCATCAGAACCACATAGTATCCACACACAGAAGAACAAAACAAAACTGCAGAGTATAGCACAATTGCAGACCAGAAACACAAACAGGAATCCAAGACATCAGTCACAAACTTGACAGTCTTCAGACTCAGCATCAGAAGTTGTTTAGTCTTCATTAGACATAACATCAGATGCTGCTCAGTTGATGTGTACTTCAGGCACATTCAGAACCTTCTTCCCAGCAATCTGTTTTTGAAGAACAATAATTCTCTTCTGAACACATGACATGATATCATGCTTAACAACATCTTCAGACTTACTAGGAACCACTTCCTTTCCTTTTAGTGCCTTCTGAACAGGGACAGGAACCAAAACCTTGCTCCAGACTTTAGATGGTCCAGCACCATAACTCTTCTTTGCAACAGGAGTGGGCCTGCTGTCAGCAGCAACAACCTTTCCTTTCCTATCTTTCAGATTCTGGGCAACACTTGCACATTTTGGTCTCCACACCTTCTTGACATTGACTGCAACAGGTTCAGGCTTTCTTTGTTGAAAGTGCTTAGGGTATCCATGCAGCTTGTAACAAAAAGGCTTAATGTGTCCCTTTTTACCACAGTGATGACATACCCAAGGGTGAGATGCCTTCTTATTCTTAGATCCCTGATGTTGGTTCTGGTGTTCCAACTTAGGTTTATTCATTATAGGATCACATGTTTAAACAGCTGCAGTGAACCTTTTAGCTGGATGTTGTTGTTTGTTGTTCAGAGTCCTATCATCATACCCAATTCCATTTGGTTTCCCTTGATTCTGATTCTCCAATATTTCATCTAGCACATCAGTAGCAGAGTTCATCATCCTGACTTGATTCTTCATATTTTCAAGTTGAGAATTCAGTTGGGTTACCTCATCTTTGAGATCAGAAATTTGTGCTAAATGGTCACATCTTTCAGACTGAAGTTGACTGATAGTTCTCTTCTGTTCTTCCAGCAGCTTGCACACTTCTGCAAATTGAACATGCAACTTCTTGCAAAACTCAGCAGGTTCTTTGTAATAGGTAGCCAGTTCTTCACAGGATGATTCTCCATCACTTGACTCAGTATCAGAAGATGTCTTAGAACCTGATAGAGCTTCTGAAACCTTTTTATCACCAGACCTGCATCTACCAGTTAAAGCAAGAACATGCTTGGCTGATTCATTCTCCTCTTCACCTTCTGAGTCATCGGACCAAGACACAACCAAAATCTTCTTCTGTTTCATGAGATATGTTGCACATTTTGTCCTAATGTGGCCATACTCTTCACACTCATGACACTGAACACCTTTGGATTGATCAGTTCTTGTCTTCTTCAGAATCTTCTTAAACTGTTTACTCAGCAGCACAAGATCCTCTGATAAGCTTTCATCATTTGCTACAAAAGCAACACCTTTCCCCTTCTTATCAGTTCTGCTTATTTCAAAGTTCTGAAGAGACCCAATCATTTCCTCAACCTTCATGCTGGAGATGTCATGTGCTTCTTCAATTGCAGTTACCTTTATATCAAATCTCTTAGGTAAGGATCTGAGGATCTTTCTCATAAGTTTCTCATCAGATACTCTTTCTCCAAGAGACTCAAATGAGTTGGCCATATCCAGAACCTTCATGTAAAAATCCTGTTTGTTCTCATCCTCCAACATTCTGAGATTTTCAAACTTGGTGGTGAGAAGCTGAAGTCTGGACAGTTTAACCTTGGATGTGCCTTCATGAGTAGTCTTGAGAATCTCCCAGGCATCCTTAGCTATTGTGCACTGCTTGATCATTCTGAATATATTCTTGTCCACTCCATTGAATATAGCATTCAAGGCTTTGGAGTTTGCAAGAGATAATGCATCTTCATCATTGGACCAATCTTCCTCTGGTTTCAACACAGTTGTCTTCTTTCCATCTTTGTTCAGCACAACAGGATGTTCCCAACCTTTCAGAACAGCTTTCCAGGTCTTGCTATCAATGGATTTCAAGGAAAGCACTCATACGAGATTTCCAATATTCATAGTTGGTCCCATCCAACAGAGGTGGTCTATTAACAAATCTTCCTTCCTTGTCCATTCTTGCCAGAAACACCTTCCCTGGAGCTCACCCAAATACAGGCAGGGTGCCTGCTCTGATGCCAATTGAAATTCTGGCAAGTCTGAGTCTAAACCGTAAAACAGAGCTAAACAGAGCTAAACAGAGCACTAAAATCAGAGGTTCAGAAGCAGGAAAATAAAGACAGAAAGTAAAATAACACAGGAGATTTGTTAACCCAGTTCAGTGATAAACAACACCTACGTCTGGAGGATACCAATCCAGGAAGGAAATCTACTAAGTAGAATCAATTCAAAGACTCAAGACACAACCCCTGTTCTCAGCCTTATCACTTAATCTCTACCCGTATAGACTTCTACCTAGGAACTCCTAGATATAAGAACCCACTTACTTCCCAATCAAGTAATCACAACCCAGTGATTATCATACTCTTCAACAAATCAAGTACGAAGTCACACTTCAAAACATCAAAGACATCACTTGTTCTTAAAAGCTTTAAGTGAATTACAACTCAAAACAAACTAAACCAACTCTAACAGATGAGTGGTGTACAAAACAGAGCAACAGCTCACAGACTCAAAAACACTAAGACTCTTATAATGATTACTGTTTTTTATACATCTCGTCAATTCTTCAATAGCAGCGTCCTCCTTAAATAGTCTTCAGTAGCACACATAATTTTGAACAATATAATCTTCAAAGATATAGTTATGAAATTCTTTAGAAGCTCATAGAAGGAAATATATTTCTGAAATATATTTTGCAAAGATTCCTTTGAAAATATATTCATAAATAAAAGAAACCAATCTTCAATAAAGATCTTCACGCGAATTAAACAGCCTTCTAGAAACATCAGCCTTGATAAATCTTCAAACAAATCTTCGAAAGATACTGTGAAAGAATTAACAGAATGAACGCAGAAATACAGCTTCTGAAATGCAGCTTCTGAAGGTCAATAAAAGTCTGCGTCTGAACAGTTGCTTCTGAAGGTCAAAAAAAGTTAGCGTCTGAACAGTGTGTCTGATGACCAGTTCAGCTTCTGATGAACAGTACCAGCATCTAAAGACCAATTCAGCGTCTGATGAACAGTACTAGCGTCTGAAGACCAGTTCAACGTCTGATGAACAGTACCAGCTTCTGAAATCCAGTTTCCAGCTTCTGAAGACACAAATTAGCTTCTGAAGACGCATTGCTTGTACATTTTGATTTTAGCAAACATGCAGCCAACAACCAAATATCCAACACAAAGTTTGTTAGTTTCTTCAACAACATCAAGTCATTTTTATAAGTATGTTTTGAATATGTTCGTTGCTAAGTGAATCTTTGTCTTAAATGTCTGACCATTGATTATAATCTTTGTCTTGAATGACATCATATGGTCCAGATGAAAACTTTGATACAGATAATCATATATGTACAGACGATTGACTTATCCATATGATCAATTTTTTAGTCCAAAAGGTTGTCATGTGTTAACCCCATATAGTTGACTTTTGTCGATCCCAGATGGTTGACTTGAGTTGACCCTAGAGTGAAGAAAATAAGACAAAATAAAACATTCGAGTATCAATTCTTCTAAAATATATTGTCATTATCAAAACTCAAAACATTAACGACTATTGTTCTTCAACCCTTCTTTTCAACATCATTAAAAATGACATCAAAATGGGGTGGAAATTTCTGAAAAATGTGAAATTGGGGGATCAAATATCCGATTTTTGAAATAGGTGATCAAAACTTCAAATTTTTTTTTTTTTAAAGAAGAAGATCAAAATTGAATTTAAGGCAAAAAAAAAGGAAAATATTTCATGGATATCCAATATTCATTCTACATCTTGAGAGGAAATATAATGAAGACTATGATATGATAAATGTGATATGTCAGGGATGTGACGAATAAAAATAGAGAGAACATGTGTATAAAAATTAATGGTATACAAAAACCAAATGTTGTTATTTTAGAATATACCATATTATTATTATTATTATTATTATTAATGTTTAATCAACAAATTTTGTACATAGGATACTGGTATTCAACCAAAATATAAGATAAGTAAGAATTTACCTTTAATTAATTTGTAAATCTCTAAATTATTTGTGAATTTTTAAATAAAGGGTCATGCTAACCGGTGCCCCGAGGCACTGGTTAAGGGTACCAAAAAAGAAAGTTATAGATCGAAAAAGAGACATTTTTAAATGTTTATGGATTGTTTATAGATAACTTCCTTTTTTTAGTATCCTTAACCAGTGACCCGGACACCGGTTATCATTTCCTTAAATCCTTGAACTAAAAAAGTTTTATAGATTGATTACACAATTTTCAATCCAATAACTATTATATAACTTCCTTTTTTAGTATCCTTAAGCAGTGCTCCGGAGACACCTGTTATCATTTTCTTAAATCCTTGAACTAAAAAAAAATTTAATCAAATATTTTAGTAACTATTAACTATTTTCAATTAAGTTGTTCTATAAATTTTTAGTTAAAATGATTGTGTCGACTAAATTTACATTTGTACAATTAATCTCCACATCATAATACCAAATTAACTGATTAGACTTCTAAACATACTTTTAGTCTACATCATAGCCCAATTCCGACCTTGCCCTTTACTCAAGGTTCCTCTTCAAAAGTTTGAGAGAATCTATTCCTCTCTCTCCAATTATGATAGAACGCCAAATGGCAAGATCCATTATTAAAGAAAAATATCTGACCGACCATGCATAATTCATTTTTTAATTACAAATCTTAATATATTCATTTGAGAAAATTATTTTAATATATTCGGAGACAAGCCAACGAAGTCGCTCATAGCTTTGCTAGGATGGTTTGCGTCATATTCATATTAAGATTCCATTTTGTATCTCTATTATTATTTTAAACGAAATGCAATAAGTTTCTTTTTGTTAAAAAAAAATCTTAATATATTCATTATTTGATACAGATTTCATTTCAAGAATATGAACAAAAATGACTTAGAATTTGATCAGTTTCAAAAATAAAGAAAATCGTTTCCAACCTAAATTCGATCATTTTAGATTAAGGATGGGATTTAGTAATTGGTTTCGACAAAATTTCACCGATCCTTTTCTCTTGGTTCTCCGAGGGTACTGTACTATATTTATCAATTCTATAATCTTTATTATTATTCACTATTCATTCAATAAATTGTTCTTGTTCTCTCATTTTTAATATTTCTCTCTAAAGTTCTTCCTTTAATTATCTTAGTAACATTTTTGTTCAGTGGTGCTGAACCGAAGCAGTTATCTTTCTCTGCTGCACTTGGGATTACACTTGGAGTATTTCCTATTTGTGGTATTTTTCTTGCTTTCAAATATCATTTACCTTTATTGAGGGTATTCTTGTAATTGAATTACTTTGTTTTGAGTAAGTTATTGTTACTGGTTAGTTGTTAGGTTAGTTGTTTTTCTTCAGGTTTGAACACAAGTCCTCCAACTTTTAAGTTTGACAGGTTTGAACATGGGTCCTATTAAGTTTAACTCTTCACTCGAATCAGTTGAACTATCAAACTCTTAAAGACGACGTTTGCTTTTGGATGTTCAAATAACATTTTTCTTTTGGATGGATGTGAATGTAATGTTGTGTATTGTGTGGGGAGTGTTAGGAATCAGGGTATTGAAGTTGTCTTGGTGTCCCACATTGACAAGGTTTCTGGGCTGGGCTGTCGGATGTATATATGTGGTTGGGCATGTTCATCCTTTGAGCTAACTTTTGAGAATGAGATTCAAGCCCATTTAACATGGTATCAGAGTCAGGCTGCTGCTGATTATGTGAGAATTGGACGTAAGGCCCACGTGAGGGTGGGTAGGTGAGCCGTGAGTAGATGGTTAGAGGTTTATGGTAGTTGTTATGAAGGGTGAGATGTCCCATCTATAAGAAATATAAAAGTTAGTTGGAAAAATTAGTTAAGTTTGTCGGTATATAGTTAGTTTGCTGGTCTCCGTGGGCATATCTCAATTGGTAGGGACAACACATTTGATATGAATGGACCAGAGTCGAGCCCCAAATTCCCCACTTATTCACATTCGGGGTGAATTTCTAGTCACTAGACTACTTGACAAAAAAAAAAGATAGTTAGTTTGTTGATTCTCTGCTAGCTCCGTATAGATAGCTCTGTATAGAGAGCATTTCATGTATCCATCAATTAATATGAATAATGAGGACTTTTTTGCTCTCTGAAGCTTATTAAGCTTATTTTTCATACGAGATGAATGTTCATCTCTTTGATCATGTGGGAAACAATAGGTGAAGACAATGTTTTGACATTCAATGGTATAAATTGTTTCAAAATTGAGGGCCGAATGTACTTTTCTCAACTTGGTCCTTGAAATGTAGGTTATTGTGCAGCATATGATGGTCCCTTCATGAAAGTTGTTCTTGGCAAGAAAAAGGACAGACTATTGTATCTTTTATTAATGACCTGATGATCCTATGAAATGTATTGTAGGAAGTAGTCCTTGATAATGCCCTGTCAGAATGTGGTTTTATGTTTTAATTTGGCTCGTCTTTTTGTTATTGGTTCCTCTTTATAAGATATTATTAGTATTATTTTTTATTTTTTTGGACCTATTCTTAGTGTTTTTTTGAATAGACTGATGAGTGAAATTCAAAAGGACACTATTAAACTGCATGAGCACTTATTTAATATTGCTCATTCTCTCTTTGCTGTGAATGTGATGACCTATCCTATATAAATTATATGTAAAAATAAGTCTGTTTTAAAGAGTGCTTTTGAAACAGGTGTCACTGTGTTCCTCTGCGGTATTGCCATAGCGATGCTTGAATCGTGTGTTAACGCTCCCATTATGTTGCTTGCAAACGGCATTGCTACTCCCATAGAATTGAGGTAACCTGCTTCACTCACTCTGCATCTTTATGTCTGTGTTGTCAAATAGCGGATAATGGAATTTTAACAAAATGATATCGTTCTGCGATACACAATTTTTATAGAAAGTGTTGTCAAATAACACTTTAAAACAAGTTTAAGTCCTAATTGAAAGATTTATTTGGCGTATTTCAGTTTGATTGTACCATTTCTGCGCTTCGGTGAATTTATCTCTGGCACACCTCATTTCTCTTTAACATCTGATGCTTTAAAGAAAGTTCTTACTGGTCAAGCTTCAACTGAACTCCTACTAAGCATTGCCAATGCGGTAGGTAGCTCATGCCATAAAACCATATATGTGATTTGATTCTTCTGAATTAGGAGTTTACTAAATATATATGAAAGTAAAGTATCAACCGTTGATGTACACATATTTTCATGATAAATCTGTGTACACTTTAACAATAGGTTGATTGGAGTGGATATTCACTCCGATCCTACCAAGAGAATCCAAGTTTTACTCTTAGAAGGCGTCCTTGTTAAGAGGTTGTAAATTGTAAAATCCAACGAGTTAATTCTCGTGCATCAATGCAATTGAACTGGAGATTGGTTCCATAGCCGCTCTAAATGGCGAAAACTTAGACAATATTCTGGTTGGCCAATTGAGGAGCCACAATCCCTAACTCAGTTGATTTTCGGCCTAGCCTCAGTTTAATATTATTTGTATATATTCCAAACTGACAAGGACATGGTTAAAATGGAAGGCCAAGTCAAATGAATATTGGTTATGCTAGGAGACTACTTTTTTCCACCCCTCTAACATAGAAACGTGTTCACAGTAAACGGGGCTTTAGTGAAGCACTAGTATGAATGAGCAAAAATACGATTGCTATAATGGATAGTTATTTTAAAACCAGTCAGTTACCGTACTGTTTCTTGTTTGTTAAACAAATTCTTGCAGTTTTTGGTCCATACAATATCTATACATATACATACATCTTTTTGCTTGATTCCATGCTTTACCTTCTATGAAATTTTTCACTTCCATTTCAATGTTTACCTTCCCCGCCTAGCGGGATAAGACTAGGTTGTTATTGTTGTACCATTAATACCACATTTGAAGTTATATCTTTTTTTCCTTTCAGCTATTAGGGTGGCTAGCCGCGTCACCTTTTATTTTGGCAAGTCTTTACATGACGTTGATACCGTGCTTCAAACTTCTAGTTAACAAGCTCAACAGTCCTCCTTCGAGTCCAAAGATGCCGCTCCAACCGTGCCCTGAAGTTGGGTTGAGAGTAAGGGATGTCTGACTGATAGTCACTTCATCTGTGCTCATCGAGAGTGATCAGTCATTCACACGTTGTCTTGTTGAGTTGTTTCTGACTGAAACAACATATATAGCTATACAAAGAGACTAGTCAATTTACTGACAACGTAAAAAGTTATACACATGCATTCGATATGGACCAGTCACTCTTAAATGGTTTGATTTCTTTGAAGATGAACAAATCTGTCTCATGTACAAAGACCCTTGAGGGTTCACAGTTCAATTATATTTTAGTTTTTCTAATGTTTTCTCCATCCTCACATATCAATAAAATCATGTGTTTATAGAAATATACTTTCAGACGACATAAAATTTCAGTTTTTATTTCAATATGTACATCCAAAGTATTTGGGGGGTAAGGAAAATTCTTCCCTCTAGTTTTGCTCTAGTCTGTATTTATTTATTTTGGGTACATTAGTAGCCAGTAAATATTCTTGAAAACAAGTTTGTTAGTTACTAGGATTAAATTATGTCACTAATTGCTTGTTAAAAGAATGTATTGTGCCACACTAAGTGCTTATCAAATTCATTCAGCAAACAAATTGACACAATCTTATTTCTTGCATCAGAAGGTTTGGGGGTAATTTAGCTAAAGCACGGTCTTACCTTGGATATCAGGATGCTGGTATTTGATTTTGCTCCAGATTTTATTTTTCCTAGAAATCTTATTTTAATAATCTAAAAGAGGATTTTTACCTCCTAAAATGTTACATGAAATTCCTTTTTGAGGAAAAAAAATATACCAACTATAAAACGAAAGTAAATAATGTTAATAGCTTTCTAAGGTACAAGGATCTGCTTGTTGCAACTTTTCTTGTATCTTATTTTTCAAAATGAGCACTTTTAGAATATCTGAAGGATAAACAATATAATCTTAAAACTACTTAAAATGGAAAGCTGTTTCGAGTAACTTCAACCCTTTAAATTTTAATAACTCCGTTTCTTAAATTTCCCGAAAAGATGGTCAAGTGACTTCAACCCTTTGATGCAATCTTCAACTTCATAGAAAATTTTAAATTACATGTCGATAACTGATGCATAACTGTCACTGAAGTACAATGCTAAAATGTAAAAAACCATATGGAAAAAGAAGTCCATGATCTTGTTTCCCTTCAGCACATGGATACATCAAAGATTTCGACATGATACTGATGCTAACAGTTTCATCCAATACCCCGCGAAATTACCAACTTCCTCACCAAACCAAGTTCTTGCATCCCATCTGAACAAAAATATTTTGAATCAAACATTTACCAGAAGGAATCAATCTCTCATATTCTCATGTTCCTAATGATTGTTTCGTGCATTTCGTTCGTCAACTTCAACACGGCGAGCATTGATCGAAGCTTCTCCAGAGATATTTTGAATGACACTAGTTTCTAAATGCCTAGTAGATCTTGAGTCAGAGAATTCCATGGCTAGTGTTTCTTCATTTCTTTGTTGCATCTCCATTTCTTCATTGCTTGTGGCCTCCATCAGAGATTTTCACTTGTCAGTATATATCTGCCATGCATGATCAATGATCTAAACAGCGCTACATATAACTCTAACACACAACATATAAATATTGAATATAATATGGTTTCTAATGTCGACAATTAATCAATTATGTCTATACATAGAGATCAATACATGTGTTCAGTAGCAACTTGCAAACATGCCATGGCGGCCAATTATGTAATCACGAAATCATTGAATAAACAATCATTTTGGTCCTTAAATGTGTGAGACACGATCACAATAATCATTGATTGTATCAAAATTACAAAAACGTACTTACAGCTTATTTCGTTATTCAATTTGATCATCAAAACGTGTCTTTCGCAAGTTAGTTTGGTCCTCACTCACTTAGGGACCAAAATTACCTTTTACTCTAAAATCATTATATATGTCAGAATGAGTGTTGAACAAAAAGACTAATAGAGTTATCAATACATAATTGTGGAAATTAATCTCATTTACCTGCATTTCGGATAATTCTGTCGAAGATTTCGCAGTAGTTAGTAGGGACAAACGGCAAAGCGGGCAGGTACTGTGGCTGGAAAGCCAAAGATCAATGCAGCTCATGTGAAATGTATGGCCGCATGCAGGTATCTGTTGAAGTCTGTCTTCTGGTTGGTAGTCCAATAGACATACTGAGCATCTGCAACAATCTTTTGGATGAGGAAAGTGAAAGATAACACAGGTTTTGACTGAATCAACGAAACAAAGAAACAAAAACAGACTAAAGTTGAGAGTATCAGTGCAAGATCAAGTTTTATGAATCCAATTTAAGGGTACGTTTGAATTGGCCTATTTAATCTTATCTTCAGACATAAACACTTGTGAGACTACTTGGTAGAGCTTATGGCAAAAACTTGTGATATGTCCATAAATTGTTGCTTATTTCCATGAGGTCTCCAGAATAGCTTATGAGAACAGCTTATAGTTTATATGAAAACAATTTTGTATTATTTTATCTTTTTCTGTAGACATAGCTTATACATAAGAACTTACATGATAAGCACTTATGCTATGAATGCTTAATTAAGATGCTTATCCAAAGAGGACTTAAGTATTAATGCACATCATACCACCTAAGCTAGTTTATAAGCTGTGTTTAACAAAGTTTTAACTTATTTATTGCCATTAATTCATGTCAACAAATGAATATCAAGCAGTTTATTCAATAAGCATGAGTAAACATGGAACTTTATCCAGCAGGGCATACATGGAACTTGATCCAATATCAAAAGTAAATAGCGATGACATGAACTAATAAAAAACTGAAAAAGAAAATATTGTTAGCATTTGTGTTATTGTTAGTTCAATTTCAGGGAGTAGTAAGAATAGTTAGACAAGTGAAATCATAAAAAGGGAAATAGCAATAAAAGTGAACTGAACTCACTGTGTATCTTTGACAGAGAAGCTTTCATTGTACACAATAATAGGCAGCATCTCTCTCAATTCTTTCTTCAACCCCAAATCAGACTGCAAAAACAAATACAGAACTGAAGAAAGTTAAAAAAGTCAGTTTTCACTAAACCCAAATGGATTATCCCATGTAACATGACTACATGGCAGGAATTATGTTGAACATGCTCCGTAGTTTCTTTAGAGTGAGGTAAATGTAATTTACTTCGTAGATGCATTGAACTCAAAAATTTTCTCTGCATTCGATTGTGGCATCATTCCCTCACTCTGGAAAAAGTGTTTCCTGAATGACATGTGCCAGAATTTCACACTAAGTTTCTCGTCATTTTTTAGAACAAATTTGCATTGTGCAACACCAACACTTCAGATTGAAGACGTGTTCTATCTATTTACATTTAATCATTTCCATTTCCTCAAATTATTACTCTTGGAATTTGGGTTGGGCCAACCAACTTGTCAGGTGAGGATTACTCCTACTTATAAACTTATATTAAAACTCTATCTCATCTAATGTGAAACTATTAACACACATCTCTCACACCCAAGACCGTGTTTTGTAACAAATGTGAATTAGAAGTCTCACATTGCTTATAAAACTGGAGGTTGAACACTTTATAACTGAGAGGACCCATAAATTAGATTAAATGCATTGAGGTTATAACCTAAAATCTGGTGTCCAACTCACTGGTGTGGTTGCTTTAAGCCCAATGTAATTATCCCCTAGGCTCCCCTCATGACCCAACACACCAAACACTTAGAATGTGAAAGTGTATGATAAAACATTATAACGTAATTTGATCCATGTAGCCGACCTCACTTAGTGAGAAAAGGCTTAAATGTTGTTGTTGTTGTTATACCATATAAGTAACTGGGTTGGGCCTAAATCAACCCTTATAAAACCAGCTTGTGAGGTGGACACGGCCACACTTATAACTTTATTATGTTCATACGTTATTTCATCTAATATGGACTCTTAACATGGTGGCATTGAAGAAACTCAACAACATAGCATTGACATATTAACATGGTATTGCAGTAAGCAGTGTTAAGCTAAGGATTACTTACAGTGGAGGTGGCATTGTTGTTATGAGGATGATGTTGTAAAACAGAAACAGACCTCATACTAATAGAAGACCAATCAACCCTTCTTGGTCTCAAATAAAAAACATAAAAAAGAAAAAGAAGAATCAAAGTGAAGAAAATTGGTACAGAGAATATAAAAGCTCTGTACAGTTTCAGCTCAGCTACTCCAGAAGCATCAGATCTGTTACTGCTGCTACTGGAACAACAACCTTGAGATTGAGACATCATCACTAGTTTCCATATAGCTCAATATCGTTCTTGTATGAAGTGAACAAATAAAATAAAAATCACTAATATTTTGTTTGAAATTATAGCACCGCACAAATTTCAGTCTCATTTTAAATGTTTTATTTGTTGTTTTTTCAATGTCCCAACTTATTTGCTCTTTTTATAATATTAATTAATGCAATATTTTTTTTCTTTCTAATAACATATTCTTATTTCTTATATATTTAAATCATTTAACTGTTCAAAGAGTTACTATAAGGATATTTTAGTAAATGAAATACAAAGGAACCTAGTTTGATATCAAAAGAGTAATATTCTAAAAGTTATTCATAAAATTGCAAAGTTTTAAGGAGATTTCCAAGATTCTAGTTTGATCTATTAATCTACTCCTTCCATTTTAAATTATAAATCACTTTATTATATCAATAATTATTAATGTTACTTTTTATATTATACCTTTAACTATTTATTTATTTTTTTAATTTATATTTCTCATAACATTCTCAAGGATAATTATGACAAGAGTTTAATTAGTAGGTTATGTCAGTATACAACTATTTTACATATGCATCTGATTACGTGTTGCCAAATTAACTAATGAATGTTTACGTGTTGCCACATTAACTGATGAATGTGATAATTTATGTGTTTTTATATTCATTAGTTGATGTGTCAACATATCATTAAATGCATGTGTAAAATAAATGTATACCGACAAAATATATCAATTAAATTCTTTTGAAAAATAACTCCTAATTTTTTTTCTTGTGAACCAAGAGTAAGAAGAACATCAAGGAGAAACTGGACATCCCGACTAAGTCAGCACCCCAAAAAAACTCCCATCAACAGCCACTTACTCATAATATATATTAATAAAAAAAAAAAGGAAAAATTTTGTACAAGACGGGGGTTAAACCAAAACCCTCTAAAAAAAAGGCCAAAAGAAAGAAAGAAAAGAAAAGCATTAAGGAATCGGAAAGGGTAACCCAAAACGGTTCCTAAAAAAAACATCTCGAATGAAAACATGCAAAGAATCCAGCCAAACGGTATTATGAACAAGGTGACCATGGTTAGCAAGCTTGTCCGCGCAACCGTTTCCCTCTTTGAAGATATGAGAAGAGACAATTTGAATACAAGAGTAAAGCAATTGTGCCAACGTTTATGTCATCTGCAAGGAACAATGGATGGCTTCTTAATAGCCAAAAAAGCACCCATCGAATCACCTTGAATCCATATAGAGGACCAATGATGAATGAAGGGCATCCATTTCAATCGCTGTGATAAAACCCAAAAGCTCAGCTTCCAAAACAGAGAGAGCCTAAATTGAATGAGAAATAACCCAAGAAGGCTCCACTATGGTCCCGAAAAATACCACCACAAGCCGCATGAAAACCCAATAATGAACCATCAGTATTCACTTTGATACAAGAAGTTGGAGATTTCCAAACCACCATCTCGATTTCCTTGATACGCTTGAACCCAGGGGAAACCATAAAGCTGTCCAACAAATGGATATCAGAGACAATGTGTAACATCCCATACTTCCTTGATTATGTATTTTTTCTGCATTTCAGCTAAAAATTTCAATTAGTAGTCAAGCATGTTCATTTTGAATACTGTTGTTCGTCCATGAAATCAGGTTGTAAGGATGAATTTGTCGATGTTTAATTTTGGGTATTTTATGTTAATTCTGTTAGACTGTGTCCTATGTTATATTTTCTGGGCAGAATCAACAACAATCTTTTTTTTTTGGGCAAATGTTTAAGCTGCTCAACGTTTAGTCTGGACATATCATGTAATTTCTGGGCTGATTTGTATGATGTTGTTGTTATTTTCGTTAGTGTTCATGAATTTTCTGGAGATGCTTCGTTTTCTGGGCAAATGTGTATGATGTTGTTGTTATCTTCGTTAGTGTTCATGAATTTTTTGGAGATGCTTCATTTTCTAGGCTAATTTGATTAATGTTGTTATTATTTTCGTTAGTGTTCATGAATTTTCTGGAGAGTGTTCATGTAAGTTCTGGAGAAATGTTACATTTTAGTTAATTTTTTTTTGTTGTGTTAAATATTAATTTGATAGTTTTAAATTTATCTTAAAAATATAATGTATAAAAATAAACGATTTTAGTGTTGGTTTTAAAAAAAGCTTCATAAACTTAAGAGAGAAGGAAGTCAATTTTTTTTTCTATAAGCCGTACGAGCCATTTGTCTAACAGGCTAATTCCATCAGTGATGTTATAGCCCATCAGTGACCAGTCTATTCAAACATCACTTTTATATTTACTTTTGTTGAAAATTGTAGACAGTTAACAGTGACAAGTATCATTTCCTAGATTAGTTTATTTAATTTATGAAGTAAACCACTAGTTATAAAGCATTGGATGATCATCTCCAGAAGGTAAACATTAATGTTCAATTCCATCGTATAAAAAAACCTTTTGAAATGTTATTATCTCCAAACAAGTCGTTAGAAGAGTTGAAAAATCAACTAAACCATTTATTTTTACTTAGCTTGTGATCCTAATAGAAAAGTGGTTCATATTTATTACGAGGAGTCGTATTTTTCGTTGGCATCTGATATACTTTATGATTACAAATACAAATTTAAACTACTTGAGACTGGCAAATATGTTCTAGATATGTTTGCGGAACAAGAGTTTGAAGTAGATCTGTTATTTTTGTATGTTACATCTGAGTAGATTATGATGAATCCTTACTTTATGTTTGTTTTTATGTTTGTATATCTAATTTAATATAATTTTATCTAAAGTCTTTGTGTATCATAAAACGACTTATGTACTTTATCCTATACCGAATATCATCAATGTGTTTAACTAATAAGATCCTAATCAAAAGCCAAAAAATTATTTGTTTGGCTAATTAATTACAAATAGTTGACTTGGAATATTATATCGGATGGCTGTGAGAATGAATGCTACGTATAGAAAAAGTTTTTTTTTCTATGATTCATTTCCTTCAAAACTTTTTATATCATTAATATTGGGTCTACGAATTTTTATACGTGTTTTGTAAACAAAAGTATTCATAAATTAAATTAAGAAAAATTCCAATCCAGGGGATAATATTAAATTGAGATGTTATTTTTCGATATTTATATTTTAATAACTGGTATGAGTGTGGATAATAATGATCGTCTCCGGAACACCCTTTGCCCACCGAACTAAAAATTTCGAATCAAGCTTTCTTTTGTTGTCATGATGGGTTAAATTAAATAATGGTGTCATTCCTAAGGTAAAATTGTTGATATGTACTTGGAATATCAAAGACTGTATACGGATAAGTAAACAAGTGGTTTGTTTACTTCACATTTGTATAATATGCTTACTGCCATCATGCCAATTGTTACAGGGTGCCAAGCTAAACTTTCGTCCCACTAATGACATGGACATGGCACCAAAGGAAGCACAAGTTTGTGCATACCTCTTCCAAAAAAACAAAAGATGTCAATGTTATGGAGGAGATGCTTGTGAAGGCCGGTGAGTTGTCTGCTACTTGGGAGGAGTTGATGTGTCTACTTCCAACTAAGAATGTAACTGACTTGGTAATGTCAACTACGAATACTTATAAGTATTTGTGTTATACGAATAAATCTCTTAGAACACGTATATGAATTGTTAAATGTTAATTTTTTGTTAGGTGATAACACTCATGGTTGAGAGTATACGTGAAGCGCAACACCATTTGAGCTCACAACTGTGTGGTGTTTACCACCGTCTTTTGAGGTATACATATATGTGTATACATAGCTTCATATTTGTTTGATATATATTATTTTTTTTTGGAAAAACATGACAGATATTGAAAATGAATTTTTTTGATGAAGGTTGACTATGGTTGTGGGATGCAACTAGGTGTGATATCAAAAAAATATTGTGCAAGATGGATGCCTCCATATCCCAACTTGAAGTTTGTAAGTATATCCTAAAAGACAAAGATTTTTCAGAAGTATATACATTACAATATTGACATAATGTTGCATTAATTCCCTCCCATGATGTGTGACAAGGTGTTTACAATTACTTAATTTCATTGCTACAGTATGACTTGAATGATATTGGATTGGCTTTTCTATTTTGCAATACCAATTGAGTAAAATCACATTATAAAACATGTTGTAATTATAATACAAAGCTAGGGAAATCACGTTACACATACTTACATATAGTATAAAATATTAGCATGTGTTGGATTTTGACTTGTATGAGTTTAACGTGACTGTCTATGCAAAACATTTATGTATATTTACATGTTTTATAATACTGTAAAACTCTATGGAATTAACAAACTAATTTTTTGTGCAAGCAATAAGATCCTAGTAACGTGTTTTATTCATGAATTAATGTTGTGCTTGCTTATTAGATCTATGTTCCAATCAAGACAAGTTCTGGGCATTGATACTTGATGATTGTCCATCTTGAAGAGGAGACAATCTATCACTTGGACTCCAATTGCCCTGTAGTAGCTAGTGAGTGGAGGAAGTTACGGATCAAGAAACTGGTAATAATTATTGTGATATTATTATTGGCAGGCTACTTTGCTATACCATATTGTGATTGATCCAAACTATAGCAGTTTATTTCGCCACAAAAGGATTGACTTCATGAACTTTAAGATTGTAGATGCTAGAGGAATTCCTTGCACCGGAAACAGGTTCAAGTAACTTCAAAACTTTAAGCATACTAATTGCATTTAAATACTTTGTAATGAGTTATGTTAACATGGACAAACTTTCATGACATATTTCTTTAAATATTAAAATTGTTTGTAGTGATAACTCAGGTGTATGACTCTTGGATAGGATGAGCATGGAACAATTTTATACCCTTGATCTTTTAGTGGGATTGGTAAGATTAAATATATTATCTATTTGTGGGTTCTTTAAAAAAAAAACCTTTGCGTAGTATAAAATTCGGTCTCTTATTACATGCAGCTCAAAGAGAATGAGGTGCGAATGAAAAGTGCGGCAACTTTGCTTTTGGGACCACACAACGAGATAGGGCTGTTGTCGAAGAAAACACAGCGGCATTCATCAACGGTGTACCTAATGTGCAACCAGCAACGACCTAGACAATCAAGGAAGCTAAGTGGTGGTCGGATGCTCATTTTTTGGAATGTACTGCTTGTGATAGTGTCCTTTATTTTCGAATTCTGTCTGTCTACTATGGTTTGGCTTTGATCAAAACACTTTTTATTGTATTGTATGTCTGTACTGTTGCTATTTCGAATCCAATGGGTATGGTAATTGTGTTAAAATGTATATTATTCTCAAGTGTTTCTTGCGCTACTCGTATGCTCGTCACAATAGGTAGGAAGAAGTTAATTGTTTTGTGCTTATTGAGGCCAATTTTGATAACCCTAATGCCTTGTTTCGAGGAGTAAATTATTTTTTGCTACTTGAGGCCAAATTTGATTAGGCATACTGATTTGTGTCCAGGAAAAGTGTCATGTCCAGTAACCTTATTATTAAGATTAGAAACAATCTTCACTTCATCCACTTATATAAGAAGAAGCAGAAGATCTATGGTGGAAAGTGTCCACCGATATTATAAAAAATTTATGTAGTTGCATTCATATACAAAGGGGAAGTAACATTGATTACTTTTTTGCTTGTTGAAAAACAAAATTTAATCCTAAAAAAACAAAATTCATATACACTGGCATTGATTAAAATTTAAATTGAAAAATGAATGGCCTGTACGTAGTATGTATGAAATGATAAGGAAAAAGTTGATAAAATTAACCTGCATAGGTCCAAGCAACTTACTTGACTGCATTCTAGGATATAAATCCACACAAAAAAAAACGTAACAATAGTGGATACTTAACCTTAACCTTGTACACATTAACACATTACATGTTTGAGCACATCAATATAGAAGATATTGTTTGGCCAAACTTATAAAAATAGATCCATACATGTGGTTACAACACACATTCAGACACTGACTACCAAACAGATGTAACAAACATACAAAAAGCCAACATAGTTTTTAGTGAAATAGTTGAAATGTGAAAGCTCTCACAATTGTTGTAACATAATTCCAGATCAAAAGAAACCAACTAAAAAAATTCACCACCCAATAATTGTAATATGCTAGTGTCCAAGAAAATCCCATTTGTTCTCTCCTTCCAATCGAAGTGTGACCTACAATGAATTGAAACTATAAAAAATGAGTATTTTATGTGTAAAGTACCATGTGAAATCCGACTTAAGATTAAACACTACCAAATTCAAATACCTATTCAGTTTAGCCCCTTCATCAATTATGCAGAAAGTTATTAAAAAACATCCTGTTACACATAAAGTAACAAATTCAGTAACTATTATAAATTAGTGAATTTAGTATATAGGAAAGTGTCTTTTATAAGTAAATCCATACAAATTAGCGTACCATATCAATGTTGTTGTCTTCATTATCATCGTCATAGTCTTCGTCGACATGGTTCAACATTTCTAACTCTTCAAGTTGTGAATTCAATAACGCTTTGTCTTGAAACTAACAAGATTTCCTATTGTGTCCCTCTCATCCACATATTTCGCATTTTTGAGCCTTTCTTTTAGGGATACCGGTGGTAGTCTGAGATGAAGATGTCCTTTTCGCCTAACCCATGGGGGATTCCCTAAGCTACCCAACATCGTAGGTTCATGGCGATTGCTCCTACCAAAGGATTCCATTCTTTCAGTCT
Source organism: Medicago ruthenica (assembly GCA_018208015.1). Taxonomy (NCBI): domain Eukaryota; kingdom Viridiplantae; phylum Streptophyta; class Magnoliopsida; order Fabales; family Fabaceae; genus Medicago; species Medicago ruthenica. Next base: position 15,577,507 of record CM031374.1, on the reverse strand, counting down.
GCTTCTCTACCAATTCATTGATATTATGAATCTCTTCTGGATTCCCACATTGAAATGCAGCATTAACCATCCTTTTACATCGCTCCACCAAGGTTACATAGGTAGTAACAAAAGCCGGATCACGTTGGCTAGAACTACTTGAATTTGCAGCGTTAACAACATCTTTGACACCTTTGGTCCATCTTGGCAGAACAATACAATCAGGCATGACAACGATGTTAAGATAAATTAAAACAGATAAAATATGTTCACAAGCAATGCCGAATGTCTCAAACCTCATACAAGAGCAACCAAATTTTAAATTTTTTTGGCAGAAAGATACAGTCCATTCAACATCTTGTCTAGGGTATTTACAAACAGTGTAGGTAAAGATTGAACCGCTTTTAACTACCCCTTCAACCATGCAACGACAAGCCCTTTCCAACATTGGCCTAAACATCATAAACACTGACCTTGTGTACAAGCTAGCGGCTGACCTCTCTAAACATTTGTGTTGGGTTTGAAGCACAGTTTCTCCAAAAGAAGATACATAATCAGCCTCAATTTCTTTGTACCTCAAGTGATTAAGCCAACAAAAAAAATGTTGCAAAAAATCAACCAAATTTGATAGGACACTAACATATTTTCCAAATTCCGAGTGCAAACCTTCGCATCTTGAAGTCGTCCTAAAACCAGCAAAAAACTTACCCTGAATATGTGTAGTACCCCACATCTTTCGCTTTTGCTACATTTCCAACATCCAACTATTTAGCTCCAAACCAAACTCACACACAAGCTCTTCCCATTTACGATCAAACTCATCAACATCAATATCACCCAAAATACAACGCTTAAACTTCACTCCAAACTGGAGATTTTTAATGTTGCTGGTTGCATTACGAATAAGATGCCACATACACAACTGATGATAAGCATCAGAAAATACCCTCGTAATTGCGTTTCTCATAGCTAAATCACCGTCGGTTATCACAGACACGAGACATTTCCCATCTATTGCTTGGAGAAAGTTTTCCAAAAGCAAAACGTAAGTCTCTTCCGTCTCATCCCCAACGATTCCACTGCCAAATATGACGCTCTTATTGTAATGATTTACACCGAAAAATATAATCAACGGTGTATTATATTTTATTTTCCAATATGTAGCATCAAATGCCAACATGTCACCAAACAACGAATAATCAATGCGACTTACTCCATCACACCAAAAAAGATGCTTAACCGACCCATTCGCGTTCACAGTATGCTTCCAAAACATCATATCATCACGAGTGCACATCCCTTTAAGAAATTCAAGTGCAGCATCTGCATCAGACCTCTTACTACCCCTCTCTTTAAATTGTTCATTGTACATGTCTCTTCTTGAATAACCTGATTTTTCATACCCACCCGCTTGTATAGCAAAATAGCCATAAATACGTGATGTGAGAATGCCATATTTTCTCATGATATAACAAACACTTTCCCACTAGCTTTCTCCTTCTTTGGCTTTGTACACTTCGTACTAATATGACCCGCTTCACCACAGTTGTAGCACACTACCTCCTTGCTCTTGCACTCAAAAGCCCGATATCCTACCTTTCCACACTTGTAACAAGTTACCAAAGCATTAGTTCACTCCGTAGCACGATGCCCCATAGCTCCACACTTAAAGCACCTCAAGTCTCCTCCACTCTGAGTAGTTCCACCAACAACCTTCTTCTTTCCCTTATCCCCTCCATAAGGCTTACCATGGTCGTTCCCCTTTCCTTTCTTGTCACCAAGGCTCTTGTAGTAGCTTGACCTTGCTCTGTTATCTTCATAAAAAATCCTACATTTGTTCACCAATGTGGAAAACACTCTGATCTCCTGGTATCCGATGAACTGCTTAATCTCAGGACGTAACCCACTCTCAAACTTGATGCACTTCGACGCCTCCACTCCCAATGCATTGTAATGTGGGCAAAAACGAGAAAGATCCTCAAACTTCGCCGCATAGTCTGCCACTTACATGTTTCCTTTCTTGAGCTCCAAGAATTCTATCTCCTTCTTACTTCTTATATCCGTCGGGAAATACTTTCCCAAAAAATTATCCTTGAAGACTCCTCAAGAGATCTCAACTCCTCCAGCCTTCATCCGCTGCCTGGTGTTCAACCACCAAAACTCCGACTCCTCCGCAAGCATATGAGTAGCCAACCTCACCTTCTTATCATCCGTCATCACCATAGCTTGGAAAATCCGCTCGATCCCTTGAAACCACCTCTGAGCTCCATCCGAATCGTGCCTCCCATTCGGTGGATGATTCCTCATGAATCGATCCAAGCGCAACTCATCATCTCCTCCCTGCTGGTTCTAATGAACGTGGGCTGCAACATTCACCTGAGCTAATGCCCGAGCCATCGCGGTCATCACCCCCGCAATCGCTGCATCATTTCTTACGGCCATCTCTAGCTACACAACAAGCACTACCTAATCATAAACGAAAAGCATCGACAATATACATATACATGTTGCATACAACAAGACAATAAACCAAGTGTTAGCCCGGACTAGACTGACCTGCTCTGATACCACATTATAACACCCTGAACCCCGGGACTAATATTTAAATAATAAATCGTGCATTTATCTACATCGAGGTGCTACTACTCGCCAAACATCTCATATTAAATTCTCATAATACAAATTTCATCAATAAATAACAGATCACAGCGGAAATAAAATCTAACTCAACATATCTCAATGTCATGTCTCGGATCATAACATAAAATCTCAAATATAAATAATCTCAGCAACATGATCATATAGATCCAACAACATCAAAATCAACAGAGTATCAAACAATCCCCAAAATCCTAGATCAGAGCACTTAATCTAGACTCCTCAAAAGCAGATAAAAAGAGTAGGCATCACGCCATCCTCAGCATACTCACAAGCACAATTAGTCCTCAACCTGCACGTCTACACGAGGATGCAGGCGACCAAAAAGCCACTGGAGGGTAAGATATACGTTCAACATAAAGGAATGATAAACACATGTAAGTTCAGGTAAAACAACAACATTATCATCATATAATCATACACCATATTAGACCTGGTTTTATCTCATAAACATGCATAACATATTCACAGTCAATTGCAAGCCTGGTTACATCAATACTTTAAAACAAGATTCTCAAAGCATACACAACGTATTCTCAACAACAAGCAATCACCAAGTCAAACTCATATCAATCACCTCATATCAATCATCATCAAGTATACAGTTGCCAAATAGATGCACAAGTTCACGCCAAAATATTGCCACATACTACTCTTCATGTTCATGCAATGCGCCTAAAACAAATCTACATGCATGTGGTACCGGGTTGGATATCAGAGTTCTATTACTGGGTGATCTCTTGTCTTTACATAATTGGATAATCAGAGTTATATTATCGATTGTCCCCCATCTTTACATACTCATCTTTGCATAAGACTAACTTATGAATGCATGGACCCACATATAGACTCGACAATGCACACTAAACATACTCTTCATCGTTGTATAATTCACTCCATCATATAACGTATCATCACCAAATCATCACCAATTGCATTGTCAAATCAAATAAGGCCACACATCAACAAGTCAAACATTCAAGACATCATATTATCATAATCATATATTCATCATTATCCATTTACCATTTACTAACATATCATAGTCATCATGATAAAACATCTTCATTTAGCTCATAATCCATACTAAATCAAACAAGTTTCCATTCACCTAGCATCAACTAACTCATCATTATCTTATCACATTACTATCATACTATGAAAATATTCTTACCTCATTAGCCAATTAACAAGTTACACTCAACTCATGGTTCAATTAAAGACGATTCACAAGTTCATTTATGACTATCTCCAATCCTAAGTTATCTTTAAACATAAGCCAAGTTAATCCATCTCATACATCTTAATTACACTCCTAATGATTCAGTTTAGAGGTTTGGGATCCAAACACATGCCTTAGAACCTTAAAAATTGCGAAAAAAATGAAGTTCCAAGCTTCAGGAAGGAACGTACGGTCCGTGCGTTTGGGACGCATGGTTGTGCGCTATGCACAGACAGTGAAAAACTGATTTTTCTTCGTTTCGGCTCAGAAAATCTCATTTTAACGACATCCTTCAGTCCCAAACACACCAAACTCGATCCAAATTATTAACCTATCATTACGTAATCAATTAATCCTCAAGCTTCACATTAAACAACTTAATCATGCTCATTTCTATCATCAATCAACTTAATTCAATTCTCGTCTCAAAACTCATTTTAACACATTAACACAATACCCAAACATAGCATCAACACAACATCAACTTTCCTTTATATTCAACACCATCACACTAGCTCATTTCCATTAACACAACACCAACTTAATCATTTTTCACCAACTTATTCATAATTATCATAAAACATAACAACAACTTCAACATGGCAAAATCAACATAACCTCATGAATTCACATACCAAATATATACTCATGATCAAATTCAACTTATTAGACCACAATCATCATCAATTATCATGTTCTTCGTCAATTTCATCAAAATTCACAAAGTTACCAAAACACCCTAACAAAACATGAACTTTGACACAATAACAACATAATTTCATCAATTTTCACATACTTAAAACAACCATAATAATTGAAGCACGAAATTAACATATAAACATCATCAATTCATGAAATTAAGCATAATTCAAAACACCCACAACTACCCAATTGTTTATAAAACCCAAATGGTGAAAATAATCTTCTCGCTTACCTTAATTCTTCACAAATTAGCCTCTCTAGGTTGAATCTCCCTCTTCTAGAGCTTCCTCCCTTCTTTCTCTCCAAGTTTCCTCTTCTTTCTCTATTCTCTCTCTAGCCTCTTCTCTAGGTTTATGAAAAATGACTTGACCTAATTTCACTAACACACACACACACACACACACACACACAGACACACACACACAGACACACACACACACACACACACACACACACACACTTCTCTTTATATATTATGGGTTAGGGTCACTCACATTAATGAGCTTAGTCAAGTCTCATTCTCATAATTAATTCTCTACACTTTTACTTCACTTAAACCTCCCATTTTATTCTTATACCACTATCCTCTAAAATTCAAATTTCTAATTCTAACATATTCACAAAAATACCCTTCACCCCCAAATGACTGAAATACCCTCAATCACTTAAAATCCACTAACCCACCAATTCTCAATAAAAAACAATTAACAAATATAATAAATAATAATAATATTAAATAAATCTAATACTAAAAATCAGGATGTTACAATACCTATCATCCCTAGTACCTTCCCTATGACAAAGAAAGGTTTGTTGAACTATTTGGCCATTAACATTCCTAACATTCCGACTCTTTCTACCAACAAATCCGTGTAAACTGGCATACCAATTATAAAACATAAATGCTACTCCCTGGTCTGAGAAATGGTACCTCATTATTTCTTCACAACTCATTTCCTTCAAGTCAATTTTTTTTTATATCGACCATACTATCAACAGCTGTTGCGACATCGTATTTGCATGAAAATCATTCGTTGTTGGATTCCCCTACATCTTCGTCAGTTAAATTATTGTCAACCTCTGAACCAGAACCACAATTGTTGTCCAAGTCCTATAAATAAAATGTTTACATCATCAAGTTAGTAACATTAAAAAACTAATTTCAAAACATTAAAATACAAAATACAAAAAAACATTAAAAAACTAATTTCAAATTTTTTTAAAGACCGGTTGCCCATCGACAGGTGGCCTGGAAAAGGGAACTTTCCCATGGTGGAAAATAACTCCCCATTCCCAGACTAAACGCCACCAATAGAGAGTGCTAACTACCGTGGAAGTATCAATAACACAAAGCAACATGCCCCCTAGCCATTTCCAAAGGTGCAGAGCAAACGAACATGAGAGAAATAAATGAGAGGATGATTCATAATTCATCATGCAAAGGGCGCATATTGAAACAAGCTACAACCCCGTTGTTTGAGATTCTCATATGTTGGCATCTTATTATTATTTCTTATGCAAGATTAATTAATTACATTTCTTAATTTATGTAAAATTATCAGAGCGGCTTATAATTTGAGATGGAGATAGTACAATTTATCAATCGTAAAATCAATCCTTATATCCACTATAAAATATAGTGTATTCATATTACTATAAAATAATATGAATAAATTATATCATTTAAATATTTTTAAACTATTTAAAAAAGTATGTTTTTGGCATAGTAAATAAAATCTATTTTGGACCAAGTTAAAAAAGAAAAAAAAAGAAATTGTGGTTGTGCACTAGTTGATTCGCCAAAAGAAAAAACATGTCATTGTATAAAAAATCCTTTGAAATAAAATTAATTAACTTTAACAGATGGATTAAATGGATATCAATTAAAAATTTAACCATGGATGAATTTTATGTTAAGTAAATTGATTGGATTGAATTCTTTAAAAGAATTTTGAGTTTGATTAATAACTAGATCACTTTGGGTTTTACAGATAATAAACAATTCTTTATAGATGTACCAACACTAAAAACATTAATTTAACAATAAAAAAACAATAAGCATTATTCAAATGCAATGTCAACATTATTGATTATCACAAAATTTCGGAAAATATATTGAGATACTTAGAAATATTGAAAATGGGTTGAAATATAAAATGTAGCTTTTGAAAAAGTTTTTGTTTTATTGTAATTGTTACCTTGATACAACCGCACCATTTAAGCGTCAATACTTGAGAGTTGACTTTAATCACTCTTATTTAAGCATTTGTGTCTCAATGATTATATACCAAACTTTGTTGAAGTCCTCGAGTTTCATAAATTAGAACTTACACTCACTATTATTATTATTATTATTATTATTATTATTATTATTATTATTATTATCATCAAGCACTTTATATTTCACCCCTTTTGATTTTATCATTCATCAAATTTTAAACGATAACCTCTTCAACTATTTTGTCAAAATCTGGATTCAACTTATGAAATATTATACTGGTTTTCTCCCAAGCAAATATTTTCTTCATCCTCTATACAAAACTTTAACCATCATCTAACAACCTTAGAAATTGTGTAAAATGTACTTCTCCTTCATCTTCAATAAACTGCATTTTAATAAAATTAAATGTACTACATAATTTTATTAGATAGAAAAAATAACACATATAGACAAATGTAATGAAATCGAAAGGAAATAGTGAAATATAACAACAGAGAGAGCAACAACATATAAAATTTAAGGAATTTGCACTTTTTTTTTTTACAAAAAGTCAGCGAAAATGAAATAAGTTATAAGAAGAAAAACAACATAGTTAACAATTGAAGCTTGCGGAGGAGCTGAAATGAACAAAATCGAAATAATAAATTATTAAACTTGGCCCACTTAAAATGTTATAAAAAGAGACCCAAGAGAAGAAAAACATTTGCAAAGATGAAAGTTGCAAAAAAAAAAACCATGAGTATATTAGAAACAACTTAAAATCAAGACGTTAAAAGAAATTTTTTTAAAAAATTATAAAAAGTAGATTCATCATGAAATGTTAAAAAATCAAATCAACATTTAAAGTAAACCAAACAATCCCCATTGATAAGTGTAAGTCATGTAGATCAATTGAACTACCTTGTTGATTTTCTTGCTCCAACCAACTTCTAAAGTTTCATATTCAACTTTGATCGATCTATAAACACTACATTTTAAGAAGGATAATACGTTGATAAGGGATACTTATGCACCAACAATATGTTTTAAGAAGGACATTTTTAGATCCAAATCATCAATCAAATGAAGACAGATATTGAAATAGGGAGGAATATGAAGATACCTAACATATGCATGAAATTTCACGAAATAACAGTGCAGCAATTCCGTAGTCCATCCCGCTATTTCTTCATCCTCAAAGAAAGCCAGTCATCTCAAAGAAGGAATAAGAAAAGTCTGAAAAAAAGGAATGTATGGAGAGCTAACATGGAACAATTAATAGTAGTTAAATTAATAAGATGATGGGGAAACAAAGTATCGAAAAAGAATGAGGGTGAAGTTTGGAGAAGGCAAATGATTTTTATGTGGTATACAATAAATGGGTGGAAAAACTTATCAATCTGATTTAATTAAGGGGAATTAAAAAGGTGAAATGTTTAAATTTTGCTTGGGATATTGGATTTCTATTAACCTTAGGTGGAAAGGCTTTGTAAGAATGGATACAATAAGAGAAATTAATGGACTGGCAGCGGTGAAAAAAAAAAGTATGGAAAATAATTTAATTGAGGAGTAGTGGTGAAAAAAAAAGTATGAAAAATAATTTAATGGGTAGTGAGTTTGCATGACTATCTTCCGATTTATAGTAATAGATTGACGTGTCATTAAAAAAGAAGTTGATTAATAATGTATTAATATTATTTTTATCCATCAATTATCCTCTTCATTCATTTTGTCACCTTTAAAAGATTTATTTTTTTGTTGGTATTTTTAGAGAGACTTTTTGGTCAAATATCAATATCATTTAAATCTGGATGTATAAAGATATATATATATAGTACTGTTACTCAAGGAATCTTAAGGTGTACTTTTTACAAAAATTAAAAATTGTCTTATACAGATAATTTCTTAGTTCTGAAACTAAAGCTACATTGACCCAAATATAAAATTTAAGGTTATAGTTTAGATGCACTTAGTTCAGTAACTAAAATAACACACCTAAATTAGTTATTCTAATTTTATGTCGGCTCTCACACTGAACTTCATGCACCCATTTGTCCTTAATTACATTATGAAAAGAAATCAACTAAATTAATTGTGTACAGTTTGTCAAGGCAATATAGAAATTAATATGTTAAATCACGATTTAGTCAACCAACACAACATCTAAACCGTAAAGTTTTTTCTTATTCATAATTTGGAGTACAAAAGCTCCATTTTACAAGGAGAGTAATTTGTTTACTTACATGGCTTCTCATATATTGGAGGCAAGAAAACCGGTCGCTTCTCAACTTAGGGCTTAGAAGTTGGTGGCTTTTCGGTCAAAGGCTTCTACACCTGAAGTTTATGTATAGATGGCTTGTAAAACGGGGGCTCGAGTCGTATCTTGAAAGTCGGAGGATTATCAACTAGTGGTTTGTATGCATACGGTTTCTCTGCTGATGGCTTGTAAAACGGGGGCTCAAATGGTATCTTGTAAGCCGGAGGATTATCAACTAGTGGTTTGTATGCATATGGTTTCTCAGCTGATGGCTTGTAAAACGGGGGCTCAAATGGTATCTTGTAAGCCGGAGGATTATCAACTAGTGGTTTGTATGCAAATGGTTTCTCTGCTGATGGCTTGTAAAACGGGGGCTCAAATGGTATCTTGTAAGCCGGAGGATTATCAACTAGTGGGTTGTATGCATGTGGTTTCTCTCCTGATAGCTTGTAAACCGGTGGCTTCTCAACTGATTGTTTGTACACCGATAGGTTTTCAACCGGTGGCTTGTGCACGGCGGATAACTTCTCAATTGGTATTTTATAACCGTGTGGATCACAACATTTAACACCAAATCGATAACCATACTTTTCACAATCAATACAAACATACCCGTGAGAGGTAACCATCAAACTGACCAGAAGTAATACTAGGAAGCCAAAGGAAGCCATCTTAGTTATTTTTTATTTATGCATAAACCACAAGAGTGATAGCTTCATTTATACTTGTCTTGGTCTTTGTGAGTCCACTCATATTAAGGGATAATTATCCTTGGAGTTAATTGGAGAATATTTGCAATCAATGCACACATGCCATAGAAAACCTTTAATCATCATGGGAATTAATAGGAGAATAATTGCTATCAATGTATAGATGCAAATCGATTGCTACACACTCATTGTCAACATTTTTCCTAGTTGTATAGTAAAGCATACCTTTTGCATTTATTATAGGTTCATAAAGTTGTATATCATATCTATGTAAACTTTTGACTAGCATTTTTTAATTCATTCCAATATCAAGAAATTGGAATTGTAGTGTGACATCATCATCAACTGCTCGATCTGATCTTATGTCGGTTTCTGGTACAGACGAAGGGGGGAGGATGGAGAAGGAATGTGTTTTCTCGGTTGGTGATGTTGTGGTAATAGTGTGAAGGATGGTCATGGAGATAATGGTTTGAACGATTTTGGGTTTGGGTTGATGATGGAGGGTCTTGAATCATGCAATTGCAAAATAAATATAATATCCTTAATTATTGTAACAAATAATTGAGATAGAACTTAATTAAATGACATGAAAAATGACTACTCCAAATCACTATTGCCAACACAACCTCTATCATTAATGAGGGAGCCGTGTCACGGAAAATGATGGGGACTAAAAAAATTTAAGAAATGTAGTGCTCCCTCCCGTCCTCCTTGATACTCCATCCGTCCTTATTTATAGGAGTAGTTTACAAAAAAAAATTTGTCTCTAAATATAAGATCATATACAAATTCCTAGATGCATTGATTACTCTTTTTCTAAATATACCCCTTATTAATACTATCAATTTGGCTTGGTATATGAAAAGTTAACATTAAATATATATTTAATTAAGGTAATCTAGTAATAGTCGCACACATTTGAGACAACTTTATTACTACAACAATTTTTCTTAATACACGTGATTTTTGTAAACTACTCCTATAAAAAGGGACGGAGGGAGTATAAGGAAAAACCAAAAAACATCAAAATCAAGACAATCATTAATTGTTGGAACTTTTTAAATGTTTTTACAAATATACCCTCATAAAAATTTGTGAAGTATTAAATATATTCATTAACATTAAAAAGACAAGCATTAAATGAAGGTTAAAAATGTCTTTTATGCAATAAATATACCTTAAAAATTGTGACATTTTTTTTATAAATAGGTCTAATGATTTTTTTGAAAAGTTTCTTATAATAAGGACCGGAGGGAGTATAATAGAAGGACCAAAATTAGTGGTTTTAGAAATGGAGGACTAATATTTCAGCTATGTTAAAATAGATAGTTCTCGTGAGCTTAACTCACTTGGTAAGAGATAATGCATAATATATGAAAGGGTCAGAGATAATCGAATATGAGACCTTGAAAAGGAGTATACTCCCAAGTCCCAAGTCAATACCACCAGGGCAACCCAAGTGGGTGTTAAATATGAAATATTTATTTATACAAACAAAATACTTATTTTAAATAATAGTCTCTCTCTCTCTATATATATATATATAAGAAAACTTACTTATGATGCTAATTACAATGCATAATAATACTAACAGTTAAATAAAAAAGATTTCTAATAACAAGATATTAATTGCATTTAACGACAACCATTCGATTAACATAAGTCATGTGTTGCCGAAAAATTCTTTTCAAACTATGATCTTCCTTTGACAAAATAGTTTTATTGATTTTATTGAAAAAATAAATAATGGAACATTGAATATCAATTTCTTACACCATTTAATTTATTCGAAATAAAAATAAGTTAGGATATGTACGTTGAATGCACGAATAACTTTAAGATGATTTACTCCGCTTAATAATCAATTATAAACAATGAATTTCACTAATAGATGAGACATATTTGTTGCCGATAAACATTAAAAGCAAATACGAGGAAACAATTTGACATGGATACAAATGAAATACACAACAAATATTTATTAGTGAAGAGTAAAAAATACGAGACAAATATTTATGACGAATAAATATAAAAAAAATCACGTGACACGTATTTATCACGGGGACATAAAAAAATATGGGACACATATAAAATGGGACAAAATTAGTCAATGATAAATATTGAAAAAGCATGGAACAAATACTTATCACTAATAAATATGTAAAAAAAAAAACAAGACAAATATTAGTAATTGATACATAAAAAATACGGGACAAATATTTGTCACTAAGGAGATAATGCATTAGCTCAATTGAGCTATACATAAAAAAATAGTCCTCGTGAGTATTAGCTCAATTGGTAGAGATAATGGATTATTATTGATCATGCCAGGACCGGAGTTTGAACATCGGACACTCCACTTATTTAGCCTAAACCTTAAAAGTAAATTTTAGCCACTAGGCTACTTAACAAAAAAAAATAGAAAAAAAAAGAATAATATATTTTAAAAATTTAAAAATAGTAGCTCCATGTCGCTTGTAAGACCCTGATCCCCGAGACTACTAATTAAGCGATAAATCATGCAACACGACTAATTGGAATCCAACAAATCATCAAATAACTCATACAATTTCTCATAATAAAAATCTCATCAATAATTATCACAACACAATGGAAATAAATCATCTCAAACATAATAATCATCCCGGGTCTCCACGTAAAAATCTCAAATATAATACAACCTCATAAAAATTCGACAATAACAATAAATCCCGGACTCCTAGATCAGAGCACCTAATCTAGACATCCTCGGAAGAAATAAAGCGACAAAAGGAGAATGAGCGCGATGTCATTCTCTGCACAACTCACCGAGCAACTAATCCTCAAACTGCAAGTCTACATCCACAAAGGTTGAACCCAAGGATGAGGCGACAATAAAGCCACTGGAGGGTAAGATATACATTCAACAAAAGGATCAATAAACGCATATAAGTCTCAGGCAAACATCATTTAACATTGAAAATATTCATCACTACAAAAACTTGGTTACTAATCATGCATAATTCACAAATTCATAGCATACCCTCATCGTTATAATTACCAACTTAATCATACCACATTGTAATTAAATTGTAACTTCGCGTCATAATTCATCATCATTAATTAAATTATATTCTCACATCATAATTCATCACAAATAGTTAAGTCATCATTTCAACTATAAATCACCAATTGCACAATTATGAATCATTCCATAATTTTCACACATCGACAGTTAACATGTACCACATAAATGCACAAGTTCACACCAAAACATTACCAAACACGACTCATGTGAATGTGATGCGCCTAACACGACTCTACATGCATGTGGTACCAAGGTTTTTGGATATCAGAGGTCTGTTACTGATTGATCCCACAACTATCCTCAACTATCAGTAGTGATCTTAAATCACCCAACTTTCAAATCTTGATCTTAAATCAAGCAACTTTCGACTGACTATGAATGCATGAATGTTCACGTATGAACTTGACAATGCACACAACTATAAATCATGATCTTAAATCATGCAACTTTCACAACTTTCAATTGCATTATCAAATCAATACATCCACACAATTCATGTTATCATCACATCATCATTTAATTCACCACATCATCATTTAAATCTCAACTATAATGCATTAAGCCCCATAAAGCAATCACCAATCTCATATTAATGCATTTCATCAACTTTATTCATCGTTTAATCATTAATATTGCTATATTGCATTTATTCACCATAATTCACATAATCCACATTTCATGAATAAATTAAGTAAGATTACCTCAACCTAGTACTACACCACATTATATTCATGATTCAACTTCATTCTTACTACTTTAATTAAGTATTAAGTCCAATTCGACAAATATCAAGTTTCACGAAAATACTAAGTTCGTCTCAAAATCACACTTCGTAATTAATTCATCGCAAGCAATCATCATCCATCAATGAAAGGTCAAAACAACATTAAAACATCACAAAAGGAATGCCCAGGGATGTATGGAAACGTCCCCCAAAGGCCAAAACACGAAGAATAGTTGATGTTGTTTTTGCTATGGTCGCTTAGCGACCAAGAAGCTTCGCTGAGCGAAGTCCTGTTTTCTGGTAACAGGGCATCGCATACGGGAATGCCCTAAACTCCGCCCAAAAATCCCATTTTCATCCCAATTGACCCAAAAATCATTTTACAAATAATACCCATGATCAATACACTTAAATTGAACAATGGATACACACGGAAACATCAATTGACATGAATTCTCAAAGTTTTTCGGTAAATTTCAAAGTTCGTCTCTAAACACCAACATTATTTCATCAAGTTCAACATCATAATATACACCTATTCAAACTATTCCTACAACAACTTATTCATTTAAGCAACAACTTACTCATTTTTACTTAATTAAGTCATTTTAGCAAAAACACCACAAACGTACAACAACTTAATTCTCATCAAAACCACACAACCAACATAGATTAGCATGCTTTTCATCATAAGGCAGCAACATAATCAAAACAGTAGCAACTTAAGCAAATTCACTCAATTAATCAATTTTCTCATAATCACTTAAATTGCAACTTATTCAACATAACTTCATGATTTCTCAAACAAAACACATACCCATAATCATAATCAACAAACATCATTTAATTATCATGATAATCATCAAATTCAGCAAAATTCACAAAGATATCAATTAATCATAATTAAAGATGAATTTTGACATGATCAAAATGCAATTTCATCAAGGTTTAGCATGCTTAATTTAATCAACAAATAGGAGCACGAAAATTCAACAATTCAGCAACAATTAATCATGTAATTAATCATAAATCTAAAACACCCAAACCCCATAAGTGCTTATTTAACCCACTTGATGAAAGTAATCTCTCCTCTTACCTTAATTCTTTGATTTTCTTGCTACTTCTAGTAAATCCACCTCTTCCCCTTAAGCTCTTCTAGTTTCCTCCTCTCCAAGCTTTTCTCCTCTCTATTCTATCACTTGCCTCTTAAAATTTTGTATAGTAATGTTTAACCTAATTCACCACTACTCACTAATGGGCTTAGTGTATTTATAATATGTTTCTAGGCTTATTCCCACTAATGGGCTTAGTCACAATAACTCACAATTATTTTCTCCACACTTTTACTTCACTTAAACCCCTCATATTAATTATACACCACTATTCTCTAAAATTCAAATTACTAGTCCTAGCATATTTACAAAAATGCCACTCTAGCACTAATAATTTCACTAACCCATCAATCACACATAAATAATCAATTAACAAATATAATTAAATAAATAACGCTAATTAAAAATAACAGATAAATCTAACGCTAAAAATCGGGCTGTTACATCGCCCGTGTATGGCACGGGTTAGCACACTAGTAACTAACATTTCACTATCAAAATAAAAATAATTTACCAATCACACAATTAAAACAAATTAATCTCTTAGTCCCCGTGAGCTTAGCTCAATTGGTAGGGACATTACATAATATATGCAGGGGCCGAAGCTCGAACCCCGGACACGCCACTTCTTCACATTCAAAGACACGCCACTTCTTCACATTTAAAATGTGAGCTTCAGCCATTAGGCTACTTGACAAAAAAAAAATATATCACAAACGAAAACCGCCATTTTTTAATTTATAAAATGAAATGTTATTATTTATTTATGTTTTTATTATTGGGATACATGAAATGTTATAATTTAGATGCAAAACATAACTACGTTTTTAGTACAAACGAAGAGTATGACACAAAAAAAAATTATTCACAAAAAAATGAAAACAGGGCAACATCATCTTTATAATATCTAATTCCATGAGTGAGTAAAAATATGAGATCATTTGTTGAACATACACAAGACACGTATTTGTCATTGATATATAAAAAAACATGAGACACATATTTGTCATTTGTAAATATATAAAAAATCATGGGACATATATTTATCATTGATACATAAAAAATTATGGAACAAATACTTATCACTAATAAAAATATAAAAACACAAGACAAATATTAGTAACTGATACATAAAAAACACAAGACAAATATTAGTAATTGGTACATAAAAAAAGGGACAAATATTTGACACTAATATTATATCAAAACATGAGTTAAATATTTCTCAATAAGAAATATAAAAAAATCACTGGAAAAATATTTGTCGTTGATACATTAAAAAAATACGAGATAAATATTAATCATTGATATTGAATCCTTGTTGGCGCCCTTTAGTACCTCACCTTCACAAGGACTGATATATCTTATGCAGTGCAACAATTATGTTTATTTATGCACAATCCGAAGGATGATCACATGCACCCTCTTCGATGCATCATGCGATATATTCAAGGCACACTTTAGTATGGGCTACAACTTTACTCTTCTTCTACAACATTTTTGATTGCTTACACAAATGCAGATTGGGACGGGTGCCCAGATACCAGGAGATCTACCTCTGGTTACTGTGTATTTCTTGGCGACAACTTACTTTAATGGCCCTCCAAACGCCAACCTCTACTTTATCTCGTTCCATTGTTGAAGAAGCATACCAAGGAGTAGCCAATGTGGTTTATGAGTCTTGTTGGCTACGAAGTCTGCATTTAGAATTACATTACCCTATTCACAAGGCTACCTTAGTCTATTGTGATAATCTTAGTGTCATATATCTATCCGCGAATTCAATACAAGACCAACGCACAAAACATATCGAAATGGACATTCATTTTGTTTGTGAAAAAGTACCTCGTGAAGACATCTGCGTCCTACATGTCTCATTGCGCTATCAAAGTGAAGATATATTCACCAAGGAACTCCCACTGGTTTTATTTCAAGATCTTAGGGACAGTCTCAGCGTCCGACAACCTCCCACTTTAACTGCAGGGGAGTGATAGAATCCGTATATATTTAGAAAGGGTCAGGATCAAATGACATCATGGTGTCAAAATTAGTTTGACACCAAATCTCATCCATTCATTTCATTTAATCTAAAGGCTTAATTTTATCACCAAATTAATTAACATACACCAAATACTCTCTATCACCTAATTAAGAAACATATCTCTAATCATTAATTCATAATCAAGCATCCATTTTTATTTCCCTAGATTTATGTATTTCTGTCATCAACACATACTCAAACTTTTTTCTATTTTTTTATAAAATGAATGATAAAACTCATACTTATCTTTTTATTAGAAATACTCATACTTATGGTTGTTTGAGTCATCATCTCCATCGAGATATCCTTTGCCTTTATTTCATACTCATACTTTTTTAATAATTAAATAAATTGTATTAAAAAAAGTCAACAAAGCTCGGCTAAATTATCAATAACAGATACCATCAAACCACCCAAATGATTATTAAATTGTTCATGTTAGTTAGATTATTTTGTCACTCATAGTGTCTTATTTTTTTTTAGAGGACTCATCATGTCCCATGTTTAACCGAATTACGCTTTATCATGTTTTTGTAAAAATTAAAAAATTTGTGTTTGTGCTTATGGCTGAAAGAAATAATTTAGGGGGAAATAAAAAGGGTTTGAATCTACCGAAAATAAAAAGGAATTGTTTGATTGACATATATGTTTTTTTAATTAGGTGATAAAGAGTATTTGGTGTATGTTAATTAATTTGGTGATATATTTAAGCCTTTGGATTAAATGAAATGAATTGATGAGATTTGGTGTCAAACTAATTTTGACACCATGGTGTCATTTGATCCTGACCCTATATATATATATATATTATATATATCCTGACCCTATATTGTCATTTGATCCTGACCCTATAATGAATATTTGGTTATAAGAATGTTATATTGTTGCTGTCATTCAAAAAGATAAGAATATATATATATATATATATGCACACACACATACACTATAGATATATTCTTCAGCTCCACAAAAAAAAATTTAAACATTTTTTTATTTATTATGTTAATTCATAATAAATTCAAAGTTTTGTACAATATTTTGTCAAACAACTTTTAACTTAAAAATAGCTTTAAAATAGAAAAAAATAAAGTAACCAAATAACTTTAACTTCTTTTTTAAAACTCTTAATTTTAACTCTGTTTTAAAGTAGCTTTTAGATTGTAAAAAAACCAGGCCAAACGATGGCTTAGTCAACTAGTG
This sequence comes from Medicago ruthenica, assembly GCA_018208015.1. Lineage (NCBI taxonomy): Eukaryota > Viridiplantae > Streptophyta > Magnoliopsida > Fabales > Fabaceae > Medicago > Medicago ruthenica. Next base: position 15,559,635 of record CM031374.1, on the reverse strand, counting down.
TGAATCAAAACAAGAAAATGGAAAAAAATACCAACAGTAGAACAACTACACCGGCCATAAAGTTCATATTATTAATTTGTAGTACAAAAGCCACCATTTTTTGTTGCTCCATTTTACACTCGCAATACATATCTTGCCAATATATATACAGCACTGTAAACAAAGGATTGAAATTAAGATGACAAGAATCTAAAATCTTTGCTTAAAAACTATATTGATTACTTATTTTCATGGACAGGAACTATACGTACATATCACCTAATATGGCATATTTTCTTAATAGCATACTTTAGAAACGAGTGCCATCATCTGCATAGGGGTACTTAATTTGGTGATGACGCAGCTTCTAATATCAAGGCTTCTCAACCGGTGGTTTGCGGACATGTGGTTTCTTTACCGGTGGCTTGAAAACGGAGGGCTTCTCAACTGGTGGTTTATACACTGGTGGTTTTTCAACCGGTGCCTTTTTCATCGAAGGTGTGTACACCGGTAACTTCTTAGTTGGTGGCGGTACATATCCATTAGAAGGATAAGAAGGGAAAGGTGGACCATAAGCAATCCCATGAGGGAGGACAATGAGAACAATAAGGAGCAACACTAGGAAGCGAAAGGAAGCCATCTTAGTATGATTTTTGAGTTTGGTACATAAAACACAAGAAGGGTGAATAGCTGCTTTTATACTAGTCTTGGGTCTTTGTGAGTCCACTCTGATGTACGATAAGTCATTAGTTTTTGTGAATTTTTCCACGTTGATACATGTGATTTTGTTTTCGTATGAATGCGATATTTCAAACTATATGGTACTTGCAAGATATTTCTGTGTTGCAGAACATTTTTCCACACACCACGACACGATCAAGTTTGCATCAAGGTACTATTGATATTAATTATCGATGGTCCTATTAACAAGGAGGCAGATATTTAGAATGGTTGGATGGCAGCACACATAATGAATTTAACTAGATAGGGCAGTGATGAGAATATGTATGGAAGATGTGTAGCCAGCTCATATATTATTGCAAACTGTTGAGAATATGTATGATTTTTGGATTTCCAAACTGTTGTATTTGGATTTCCAAATTCTAATTTGAAAAAGAATATCTACCGAAGTTGTTACTAGGTTGAGTCACGACCAGGTCGCTCTCTTTAAGACGTTTCGTGGCACTGCCCAAAATTGTGCAAGACAGACTATCAACCACGCCGCCTTCAGGATAAAACAAGCCCAGCTACAACTGTGCTGTTCACTACTACACTGTAGAAAACCGTTCGAGAATTACACCTTCAATATGGTACTAAGACCACTCGTTTAATACTGAAACCACTATACTATGGTAATGTGACCACTCAATTATGGTGTTGAGACCAGTCAAATATGGTGTTACCACCATTCTAACTTTTAACTTCTCCAACTATGGTACTATGACCACTTTAATATGGTGCTACCACCATTCTAACTTCCTCAAGAATTTAAGAAGAATATATTTTTAAGATCATTCTTATAATACCAGAAAAGGGACTATGATCTTAAAATATTATTTATTCCAAAGGGACATAAATTATCGAAAGGGATTATGCTCTTAAAATAATATTTATTCTCAAGAGACATAAATAATTGAAGGGACTATGCTCTTAAGACCATTATTAATTCCGAAGGGACTTTTTACTGAAAGAGACTATAGTCTTAAGAACACTCTCAAATCCGAAGGGACAGAAAGAGGAGAAGAGGAGAAGAATAGATCGTTAACACAAGCTGGAGGGAGAAGAGAGAAAGAGTTCTCAACAACTCAATAGAACTTTTTTTTGTGTGGAATGCACTATGTGAGTTCTCTATTTATAGAGAAAATTCACAACTAATAAGTGAGTAACTTTGGCAACAAGTAATTCACATATTAGATCTAGTACAAAAATATCTCAAATTGAGTACCAAAATATATTATATTGAGTACAAAAATATATTATTCCGTACTGAAAAATATTATTGAGTATCAAAATATATTTTAGATCACGTACTAAAATATTTCAGATTGTGTTCCGAAATATTCTAGATTGTGTTCCAAAATATTTTAGCAAAACTTGGGGACTAAGAAAACACTTTCTAATAATGATTAAATTAATTACTTAATTTAACATTTCCAAATAATAAAATATATAAATATATATTTTTTCTTTAGTGTTTACTTCGTTCACTTAATTATGCACCCCCTTAGAGGTACACCCCCCAATATATAAACACTACTAATGTGTGTGTTCCATCCGATGTGGGACTTCCACTTTTTTCAATTCACACAACAATAGTTCTACCCAACGTGGAAATTTGTGTTTAGTCTTTTTAACTCAATTTTCACACATGTTCCAACAATCCCCCACTTGAATTTAAAAAATGGTTTCAATAATAACGTCAAAGACATTTCTATAAGGTTGCTAATAAACAAAGGTGTCGCTTACAACTTGAACCTTTGCATAGCGGATACTATTCCGATTTAACAAGAGTTGCTTACAGGATTGAACTTTATCTCAGACATAGAACCTACACACAAGCCTTTTCCTAGGTGTATTCTAAAATGCCCGTGCGTTTATGGCCATGCACGTCTATCCCAGTTTTAACGAACGCTCTAGGTATTATGCCTCAAAATCCCATAGGAACCGGCCTCAGTTCCACATTCGTATAGGTGAGTCTATCAAGAGTACTCATGTAGCTATGTACTCCACTCCACATAGAGTATAGATCTCATTAAGAGTTTCTATTATCTCATCCTCTTGTCGCTGCATGAATCATGCTTTCTTAGTTTTCTCATAGCATGTTCTATCACTCATGACTTGTTATTATCCATTGAACCTATTTCTTGGGATCTCCAGTCATTTAGGTCGGGTTACCAACACTTGTGATCTTTAGGCATTAGTCTCATCCTATTGGATGTGTTTAGGACTTTCTTTCTAGTTATTTCTTTCGTCAAAGGATCAACTAAGTCTTCATCAGTACGTACATGATCTACTTCAACCGTTCCTTTTGAGAGTAGCTAGCTCTCTAATTCTTTATGTGTTCGTGCCTTAATTATCGTCTCTTACCATTGTAGTAATGATTCTCAATTTTGCAATAGCTGCAGTACTATCACAATGAATTAACACTTCTCGCAACGGTTTTTCCCACTAGGGATTCTCAACTAGCAAGCATTTTCTCAACTTGCTTCTTCACTAGTTGTCTCTAGTGTTCTCATCTCAGATTCTTTCCATAGTAGATTGAGTCAATATCATTTGTTTCAACAAACAACTCTTCCAGTGAAGCTCAATGTGTAGCTACTGGTCGCTTAAGACTCATCTGAATGATGTTCTATTTTTTGTATCTCGTACCATTCAAGTACAATAGGATACTTCTCATAATGTAATATTAGAGTCATAGTCTTTTTTAAGGCACATCATGACTCTTTCAATAACATGTCAATGCTTGTCATCCGTCTACTGGTAAACTTGCATAAGAGTTCCACGACATAAGCAATGTCGGGTCTAATACATTCAGTGGCATACCTAAGAACTGCCAGTGATGCTCACATATTTTGTTTATCTAACACCATCTCAAGTGCTCTTGAAAAGTTTTACACTTGGATCATAAGGTGTGTTTGCAAGTTTACAGTCAACATAATTACATTTCCTTAAGACCTTCTCAACTTAGTGAGATTGATCAAAAAACTTCTCTCTTCTGATCTAGTAATCTTGAAACAAAGAATTACATCAGTTTCACTTAGGTCTTTCTTATCAATGTTGTTGATAAACAATGATTTCACATAAATTATAGCATGAATCTTTGAACCAAATATCAGCAAGTCGTCTACATAGAGACATATGATCGTGCAAATGTTATTTCCATATTTGTAGTAAATACATTTGTCACTTTCATTCAATTTATGCTCATTCCATATCTTTAGGTTGTTAAATTTCAAGTTCTTCCATATGAGCTTGTTTTAGACCATACAGAGAAATATCTAACTTACAAACCTTGTTTTCTTGTCCATGAATCACAAAACCTTCATGTTGTTCCATATAGATTTCTTCTTCTAGTTCACCATAAAAAAGGCAACTTTCACATCCATTTGGTGTACTATCGAGTTATGAATAGCGGCTAAAGGGACTAGCACCCTTATGGATATGATTCTAGTGATTGGTGAATGAGTATCGAAGAAGTCTATATTTTCTCTTTGTCTAAATCCTTTGACTACAAGGCGAACCTTGTACTCATCAACCGTACCATCAGGTTTTAGTTCCTTTTTCCAAAATTCAAATACAACCGATTGGTTTGCAACCGTGAGGCAAGTCAACTAAGTGTCATGTTTCGTTAAACTCTAGAGAATCCATTTCATCGTTTATTGCTTCTTGCCATAATTCTGCATCCAATTAGGATATAGTTTCTTTAAGGCTTAATGGATCTTCTTACAATGTATAAACCATATAACCAGGTTCATACTCTTTAGCAATTCTTGCTTTCTTACCTCTTCGAGGTTCTATAACATCTCGTTTGATGTTTTAATAACTTTTTCTGATTACTGGAATGTGATCAGATGTAGTGCCCCCACTAGTTCTTAATTTTTTAAAAGGGAATTTATTTTACCCCCACTAGTGCCCCCATTATTCTTTAATTTACAGGGGTACTAATTTTCATAGAAATCAGCATCGTTTGATTCTATGATCACTTTAGCATTTAGGTCATAAAACCTATATGCTTCACTATTTATAACATACCTAATGAATACACATTCATAGGCTCTACTAGTGAGTTTAACTCTCTTCGGGTCCGAGAATTCTGACCATAGGTCAGACAATCCCAAATTCAAAAAATAAGACAAATTGGGTTGTCTTTTCTTCAAAACTTCATAAGTAGAAATTTTGTTCTTAGACTTGGGTACTCTATTCGACATAAATTTCAATTTTTTGTTATAAAAATTGAACATATCAAGCGTATCAATTTTATTTTTCAAAATTTACAAACATCAATAAATATGATAAAATATCTTTTTATCATTTCTAGTTTATGTCTCATCAAGTTCGCACATATCATAATTTATTAAGTTTAGAGGTTCAAATTCTCTAAACACTGATTTATATGAACTTTTGGTTCATTTATCTTGACTGCAAAAAATAAAGCTTTCTAACCATATAACTTTGGAATTAAGTCCAAGTTACTCAAGTTTAAAAATAAACGTTTGTTCATATGATAAATTTTGACATGTCAAATATTAAAATCACACAACTTATTATAGAAGGAGAATTTAATTTTGAGCATATCATCAAAGGCGCAATCTTTTCCCCACAAGAATGCATGGTGTACAAGTCTCTCTTTAAGTCTGAGTCAACTTAGTCTTATTCAGTAGAAATCTGAAGTACAGATTTTTTCTTATTTTGGAGCATGCATCACGTCCTAGAGAATAATTTTCTTTTCGGACTCGAATAGTAATTTTATATCTCTAACGCCAACAACTTTAGTGATGTTTGAATATTCTAACAACACTTTCTTATTTTCAGCAGTAGCATATGTTTAAAACATAGCATAACCATAACAAACATGGCGCGAGGCACTAATGTTTATCCACCATTCACTTAATTCACTAACTAAATTGATTTAACTAGTCATATCAGTGAATTTCTTTTTAGTTAAGTTAGGCAACGGAGCAACAATTTACTTGTTCATATACTTGCGGGACATATGACCTGGTTTCTCACAATTGAATTAAAAATAAACTGTGAACCAGTGTCATGTCTTGATGGTGGCTGCTGAGTTTCATTTAGGACCATTTGGGGTTCCTATTCTGTTGGCAGTTGGAGTTACTTATTAACAGTGCGGTTCTGATTTTTGAAAATAAATTTCAATCACATTAAAAGTCGCATATGTGAATTTCTTAGTGTTGTTTTTATAACAACAATCACTTCATCGTGTTCAGTATAAAGATATATTTCTATAGCCTTTTTATCCTTCTTATATTTAGGGACAATAGAATTTGAGTTAGTAATTTCTTCGGTAGACATGATAGAAGGAAACGTCTTAAAATTGTTGTTTTTGGATTTCCAAACTGTTGTATTTGGATTTCCAAATTCTAATTTGAAAAAGAATATCTACCGAAGTTGTTACTAGGTTGAGTCACGACCAGGTCGCTCTCTTTAAGACGTTTCGTGGCACTGTCCAAAATTGTGCAAGGCAGACTATCAACCACGCCGCCTCCAGGATAAAACAAGCCCAGCTACAACTGTGCGGTTAACTACTGCCCTGTAGAAAACCGTTTGAGAGTTACACCTTCAATATGGTACTAAGACCACTCGTTTAATACTGAAACCACTATACTATGGTACTGTGACCACTCAATTATGGTGTTGAGACCACTCAAATATGGTGTTACCACCATTCTAACATTTAACTTCTCCAACTATGGTACTATGACCACTCTAATATGGTGTTACCACCATTCTAACTTCTTCAAGAATTTAAGAAGAATATATTTTTAAGATCATTCTTATAATACCGGAAAAGGGACTATGATCTTAAAATATTATTTATTCAAAAGGGACATAAATTATCGAAAGGGACTATGCTTTTAAAATAATATTTATTCTGAAGAGACATAAATAATTGAAGGGACTATGCTCTTAAGACCATTCTTAATTCCGAAGGGACTTTTTATTGAAAGAGACTATGGTCTTAAGAACACTCTCAAATCCGAAGGGACAGAAAGAGGAGAAGCGGAGAAGAATAGCTCGTTAACACAAGTTGGAGAGAGAAGAGAGAAAGAGTTCTCGACAACTCAATAGAACTCTTTTTTGTGTGGAATGCACTATGTGAGTTCTCTATTTATAGAGAAAATTCACAACTAATAAGTGAGTAACTTTGGCAACAAGTAATTCACATATTAGATCTAGTACAAAAATATCTCAAATTGAGTACCAAAATATATTATATTGAGTACAAAAATATATTATTCTGTACAGAAAAATATTATTGAGTATCAAAATATATTTTAGATCACGAACTAAAATATATTAGATTGTATACCAAAATATTTCAGATTGTGTTCCGAAATATTCTAGATTGTGTTCCAAAATATTTTAGCAAAACTTGGGGACTAAGAAAACACTTTCTAATAATGATTAAATTAATTACTTAATTTAACATTTCCAAATAATAAAATATATAAATATATATTTTTTCTTTAGTATTTACTTCGTTCACTTAATTATGCACCCCCTTAGAGGTACACCCCCCAATATATAAACACTACTAATGTGATGTGGGACTTCCACTTTTTTCAATTCACACAACAATAGTTCTACCCAACGTGGGAATTTGTGTTTAGTCTTTTTAACTCAATTTTCACATATGTTCTAACATTCCACTCTGATGTACGATAAGTCATTAGTTTTTGTGAATTTTTCCACGTTGATACATGTGATTTTGTTTTCGTATGAATGCGATATTTCAAACTATATGGTACTTGCAAGATATTTGTGTGTTGCAGAACATTTTTCCACACACCACGACACGATCAAGTTTGCATCAAGGTACTATTGATATTAATTATCGATGGTCCTATTAACAAGGAGGCAGATATTTAGAATGGTTGGATGGCAGCACACATAATGAATTTAACTAGATAGGGCAGTGATGAGAATATGTATGGAAGATGTGTAGCTAGCTCATATATTATTGCAGAACTTGGGCCTAGCAAAGATTTCATAAGGGATATTTATTAAGTGCCCTACGAAATTTTCATTTTTCCCCGTATTTGCTGTTTTGGGATTATAGAATCCGAAAGCTTTCAAAACATAAAAGATCAAAAAACTTGTCAATAAACCATATTCTACATCAACAATAACATAATTGAACTACAACAATAGCAACAACATAAATTCAGCAACAATATATAGCAACATAAATTAAACATAAACAAGATCATAGAAAAGTCAAGCTAGTTTCTTCATCGGGTTCATCCATACACACCCTGATTTCTTCGTATGTATTAGGACGAATCAAACTTGTCCGAATAGCATTTCAACAAAGTAATGTCTATCTCGATCGGTGATCCCTTGGAACAATATTGAACAAATATTTAGAATATATATTGTTCTCACATCATCGTCGTTTTGAAGTTTCATGTAAATGAACCGAACATGTCCATCTAAATTGACCGACAAACGATGATAATCAACACTTTAACACCCTTTTGTTGTCACTATGGTTGAGACGACCTTAATTTGGTCAAATAGATCATTCAAGTCGGAGAGTGTAACATCAACATTGATTCTAAATAGACTGGGTATACCCTAGTTATACTAAATTATAAGCAGGTTAGAGTTCATTTCAACTACATAACTGTTAATTGCTATATGGCGTGGAATGAAAATGAACCAACCACACCAATTCATAAAAGTTTTTGTAAAATTTCGGTGCATTGTAGATCACAATTTTACAATTTTTGGTGCATTATAGAATCCAAACCAAAAATGCATATAATTATACAATTTTTTATCATTTGTATACATGTTTTGAACATATGAAGTTTCTGGACATAATATAGAGCATAACATAACAAAATAGAACACAATGTATCAAATACAATAAACCATAAATTAATCAAACTATAGTATCGATGAAAATAAAACCAACAGTACATATATATCTAAACCACAAAGTTCTTGTTATTAATTTGTAGTACCAAGCACCATTTTCTGTTGTTCCATTTCAGAGCCGGCTTAATAATTTAGAAAAGTAAGCGAGGCCAAAAACAAAGTTCAATATATGGGGATTTTTTTTGTTAGAATATAAAGCCTTATTGTTAGTAAAATCTAATGAAAAATAAATTTTTGTTGGTATTTCTAAAGTGAGGGTTTTAGTTGTCTTACCCTTAGACCGACCTGTTCCATTTAACACTCACATATATGTGTGTGTGTGTGTGTGTGTGTGTTGAAATATGCCATGAATTAGTGTTGTGAAAATGTCCCACATTGGAGAATATGAAGAAATATGCAAAGCCTTGGCCATATAAATAAAAACCTTGTGTGTTAGTATTTCTTGCACCAATAGTTAGTGGGTTTTGCTATAGCTAGTATTACCTGTACTATTCAGTATTTGTAATCGGTAACTATCGATTATAGTAGAATTCTTTTCAGTGGCTCTTCCCGTGGATTAGTCAGCGCATTGTTGGATAACACATTAAATCTTGTGTCGCTTTTTCATTCTATCTTTTACCTTTATTGTCATTATTCTCGCATCTCGTTATAACAAACTGGTATCAGAGCCTGGTTCGGATCTGTTCAGGCGGGAATGATGACTGGTAAAAGTTTGAAAGTCGACAAGTTCACTGGGAGGAATAATTTCAGTCTGTGGCAGATCAAGATCCGGGCGTTGCTTAAACAGCAGGGTCTATGGACACCTTTGTTAAAGTCTGCGCCAAATCCTTTACCTGCTGATATCGCCACTCTGGAGGTGAAGGCACATTCTACGTTGCTCCTTGCTTTGGATGATCATATCTTCACTGAGGTTGCTGAAGAGGATACTGTTGCCGGTCTGTGGTGTAAGCTAGAGAGTCTATACATAAGGAAGAGCTTAACCAACAAGTTGCTATTGAAGCAATGTATGTTCAGTCTGCGTATGCAGGAAGGTATGTCCCTGAGAGAACATCTAGATCAACTGAATTCAATATTATTAGATCTGTGTAATATTGATATTAAGATTGATGATGAGGATGTTGCCTTGATTCTGTTAGTTTCTTTACTGTTGTCATATGAGAAATTTAGGGAGTTTTTCATTAGTGGTAAAGATTCATTGTCTCTGGAAGAAGTTGGGTCTGCCCTTCACAGTAGAGAACTACGACATAGTTGTAGTGGCACTATTTCAGATGGTCAGGTTGTTGAGCTATTAACAATCAGGGATATGGTAAATCAGGGGAAAATAAGTTCAAATTACTGTAAGGAGAAGGGGCATTGGAAGAATGATTGTCCCAAGAAGAGGCAGATGCAACAAAAGGCATCAGGTAGTGTCGCTGTTGCTGAGGTGGTGCACATTCCGAAGAGGATATCGCCTTATTTGCTGATGGTCACACACATTACGCCGATGTGTGGGTTCTGGATTCCGGAGCATCTAATCATATTTGTCCAAGGAGAGAATGGTTTTCAACCTATGAGCAATTGGATGGTGGAAATATTGCTATGGCCAATAGTTCTGCCTGCAAGGTGGTTGGGATGGGCTATATCAAGATTAGGACTCATGATGGTAAATTCTGTACACTGAACGAAGTTAGACATGTTCCACACATGACAAAGAATCTGGTATCTCTGAGTCTTTTGGACAAGAAGTGGTTTAGTTTCAAAGGTGAAGGTGGAGTTATACATGTTTGCAAGGGTTCAAGTGTGATTCTGAAAGGTGTGAAGTTGGGTACTCTGTACTTTCTACAAGGTACTACGCTAACCGATTCTGCTGATGTTGATTCCTCCGAGATTAACCAAGAAGATATGACGAAGTTGTGGCATATGAGGCTTGGGCATATGAATGAGAGGGGGATATGCAAATTCTGGCTAAAGATGATCTTCTTTGTGGGCACAAGATAAAAGATCTTGGGTTATGTGAACACTGTGTTTTTGGGAAACTACATCGCAACAGGTTTCCTAAAGCGATTCATAGAACAAAGGGCACACTAGATTACATGCACGCTGATTGTTTGGGGCCTTCACGTGTGGAGTCTTTGGGGGGTCACAGGTACTTTATGTCACTGATTGATGATTATTCAAGGATGACTTGGATATTCATAATGAAGCATAAGAGTGATGCTTTCAAGAACTTCAAGCAGTGGAAGACATTAGTGGAGAATCAAACTGGGAAGAAGGTCAAGAGGCTGCGAACTGATAATGATTTGGAATTTTGTTGGTCTGAGTTTAATGAGTTTTGCAAGACTGAAGGGATTGCCAGGCATCATATGGTTAGGAATACACCTCAGCAGAATGGTGTAGTAGAACGTATGAATCAGACACTTTTGGAGAAAGCTCGGTGTATGCTCTCAAATGCTGGGTTAACAAGAACGTTTTGGGCGGAAGCAGTTAGCACATCATTCTATTTGATAAATCGTGGACCTTACACAGGTATAAATCTGAAAACTCCTTATAAACTGTGGTCTGGGAAATCTACTGATTACTCTAACTTGAGGGTTTTTGGTTGCATGGTCTACTATCATGTCAATGAGGGGAAGTTGGAGCCAAGAGCGAAGAAAGGAGTATGATAACAATAATAACAATAATAATTGAGGGAATATTATAACAATAATAATTTTGTAAAAAAAAATGATAATAACAATAACAATAATAAAATTATATTTAAATGTATAGTTAAAAAGGTGTGGTTATTTGATTATATGGTACATTTTTTTTTGGACAAATGTCTTTTATCAATATTTCTTTTTTTAGGAGTTAGTACCATAGAGATGTGGCTTTTTATTTTAGTTTTTTTTTCATCTACCATTTACAAATTTATTGACTTCAATTTATTTATTATATAACTTTCCTTTAATTTAGGAAAAATAACTACTAACTCAATAAAAAACTACTAACTCATTGAGTGTAACACACATACTAATTTTATCTAGAATATTAGCATGTGCATTAAACTGATACTGGATACATCAAGGTTTTCAATAATAATAATAATACAACACAACTGAATGAATACAAATTTGCTTATTTATACAAACAATCAAGTACCATAATAAATACTTATACAAAAAGTCTGATAAGCTCCTGAGCTGGTACATGACGAGCAACTGCACTCCATCCAGCATCTCCCTGATGAACTTCTTCACGAACCACGTGCTTACCTGTAAACCTGCACCAGAAGGATTGGCATGAGACATAATGTCTCAGTGAGCTCCACCCATCCTACTGTTGGCAACCTCGGGGAACCTAGGGCCGCCATGCCTACCTTTGGCAATCTCAGGAAACCTATGATCGCCAATCTTTAACTCTTCCCATATAGGGTATACCTGTCTGTTCCTGTTATTCTGTGTAGTCATAATAACTAAACTACTTCCTGCTAAACTAGTGATCAAGGGGAAACCTAGGATCACTGCCTAAGCCTGATAACTGAATAGTAATGAAATCTAGACTATAACCTGATAACTTGGTGATCGAGGGGACTCCTAAGATTGCCACATGATACCTGCCTGATAGGTAGTTCTGCCTGATAACATAATAAAGTATATACTGATATTATTATGTTAGATGTTAACGTTGAACAAACATTATTATCTGAGTTGATTTTATGGACTCCTCTTGCCTGTGTGTGGTTATCCTCACGGAAGGTTCCTGCCCGTTCCAGCTGTATCTGGAACCCCCTGTGCTCTAACTAGCGAGAACACAGAAGACACACTATAAACTTATGTGTGGTTATCCTCGCGGAAGGTTCCTGCCCGTTCCAGCAATAAATGGAACCCCCTGTGCTCTCTAACTGCGAGAACACAGAAGACACAAAGTTTATCCTGATAATTAATTAAGTTTTTCCTTATATATAATATATCCTGATATTCCTGATAAATTCCTGAATATATATATATATATATATATATATATATATATATATATATATATATATATATATATATATATATATGATGACAAGTCATGGCACAGGTACGCTTCAGATTTATTCTGAATAGGTCAACCCGTTACGGAGCCTACTTGTCATCATATATATATATATTTATATAGCCTGTATAACTCCTGATACTAGCTGTGCGCACCTCGTTTTTTCCCTTGGGAAAAAGACGCGCAAATCCTCCGAGGTCGTTCGCAAACGCTCGGAGGGCCTTTGTGAAGCCGCCACCAAAGTTTTTGTGTAAAGGGAACGTTGATAAACCCTTAAGTTTTTTTTTTGTTTAAAGGGAAACGATAATAAAACCCTTTGACGATGAGGATAAGGATTGGTCATCGCAACCATTGTCGGGTTCGGGAGTCGATTACGCAAGGGGAAGGTATTAGCACCCCTCACGTCCGTTGTACTCAACGGGAACCTTCTATTTGGTTAAAGCTTGAATTGTTTTTAAAAGTTTTGCGCGCATGTTCATTTATGTCAAAAATATAATAAAAGGGGGGAAAGAGATAAAAACAAACGAAAGAAAAGAAAGAAAAAAAAGTTTTTTTATTATTGCGCTTGACAAGATGTCGATCTTGCTCCTACGTATCTCCCGGTAGTCGGAGAATTCAAAGCGTACGTAGTTCTTTGGTAGAAAAACGTACATATGTTGGTTAATTTTAAATGGACGATGTTTTAACTGAATTCTTGCGATTTAAACGTAGCTTGTATGCTCGCGCTTGGGAGACTTATTAAGCGTTTGTTCGTGAATCGCATTAGAATTGTTAAAAGGTACGTCCGTTAGAGTAAAGGGTTAATTGGTCGCTATGGGACCAAGGGAGGTGCAATGGACTCATACAAGTCAATCATTGACCGAGTGGACTCCGAAGAGTCGGGCGATTGTTCGATTGATCCACTGAGATCAAGAACAGGTACAATGGACTCGGACGAGTCGAACATTGACCGAGTGACTCAAACGAGTCGAGGGGTCGAGTCTAATGGCCACGGGGGACCAAAAGGTTTGGATTGACCACAAGGGGCCAAGTTTTGGTTTGGTTAGGGTTGTACATATTGAAAATGGAATGACGATTGTCCGAACGACGAGACATACGTCACGCATTCGTACAATCGGGGCGATGGAGAGACATACGTCACACCATCCCTTTTTCATTCATGTTTTTGGGTTGAATCCTTTAGAAATCCCAAGGTATGTCAAAACATTTGGCTTGAAAACCCAAAATGGGAAGGTTTAGCAATTTTGCTAGAAAACGCACAAGTTCGGCTCATTTTGCAAAAAGCGAACGTATTTGGCGTATGTTCATATTTGAGTTTTGAAAATCATGAACAATATTTATTGTTCAAGTTTAGATTGGAATGATGAACATAGCTTGTTTGTTCATGCTTGTTTGAAAGTTTGGGAACATAACTTGTTTTGCAAGTTATCCACATAATGTCATACGAACTTGTGATTTTGTCAAGATTATGCAAAATCCTTGTTATGGTTTGAAAGACATGGGTTTAAAAACTCTTAGGTTCTGAGCTCTGGGGCTAGAACCTCAAAAAATGGTCATTTTGACACAAAAACTCAGATTCTGAGTTCTGTCATGGTCGCACTGCGACCATGACTTCGCACTGCGAAGCATGCGAAATTTTGAGTTCAGAAGCTGTTTCTGAACTTTTGTTCAGAAACAACTTCTGAACACACTCAGGACCTTTTAGGTGAGTGAAAAGCTTTGAGTTTTTGGGGTGAAAAAGGCTGGACAAACCAGTTTTGATGTTTTGAAAACCTTGAGATTTCTTTGAAATTCAAAAGGGGTTTTTTAGAATCAAATGGTTTTGAACCAAAATAGCTATGCAAACACAATTGTAAATGCAAGATGAGTGCTTAGAAACTTACAGAACTCCTTAGCAAAGCTCCAGCTGCAATGGATTTGAATTGGTTGAAGGCTTTCACAAAGGTTTTTTTTGATATTGGTGATGAACTTGAACTTTGGTAAAGCTTTGTGTTGGATTGATTTTTTCTGGTTGTTTGTGGGGGTTTGTAAGCTAAAATGAGTAGAGTTTCTGCTCTTGAAATGCTGTTATCATTTGTGTTTGAAACCTTGGGCATTGCCTTCTATTTATAGGCCAAAAATTCAAATCTATTTCATCATTACCAAATCCCAAAATTCAGCTGATTTGTGGCTAAGATCAAGCTGAATCCCTTTGCATTAAATGCTAATGGATAGAGGCAACCTTGCCTTGTACCAAGGGGCAAGATTCAGCCTGATTTCAGCCACAAATTCAACCAATTCTAGAAGGTAATGATGAAGAACAAAGCTGAATTGCAATTGGCTAATGCTTGGGGATCAATCCTTGCAATCTCAATGGTTGATCAATGAAAACGTGCACTGTAATGTGCAGAGATTGAGGGATGAAAAAGGCTACTTATGGCTGGTGTGAGGGGTGAAAAGCTGCTGCAAAAACAGGGTAGGCACTCATGGCTTTTCAAGTGAGAAAATCCAGCTAGTTTGACTGGTTTTTGGGGAAGCAAGCAGGAGGAAAGTCCTCAAGCAGGTGGCTGGCAACCTTGTGGTGGTTAGCAGGTCACATGGGAGGGACTAGAGCTGCCCAAGGGCAAGCCCACTTGCTTGTCACATGCTAGGTTGGAAGAAAAAGCTTCCAACCTTGGCATTAATGGCAAGTCCTTCAATTCTGGTTTTGCTTGGCCCAATTAGCCATGAATGCTACTTAAAATAATTATGGAAATGATATGCAACAAATTCTGGAATTAAATCAAAGAAACCAAAAATCTGCAGAAAAATCGCAGACTTCGCAGTGCGAAGTGAGCTTCGCAGTGCGAAGTCAGCATTTTTAAAATGTTGACTTTTCTGTTGACTTTTGACTTTTTCCCCTCTTTGATGATTTTTTTGATTTTTTTTGTTTTAAAATGCTTAGGACAAAATTAGGGTACTACACTAGCCTTGTACCACTAACTAAGGTACATCATGTCCTGAACTGTTGCGTACTTCCACAGTGTCACTCTAACATGAACAACTGGGACACGCCCTGATGTACATATAAATGTACCTGAATTTGGGGGAAAGCCTGGTACCTCTATCTACGGTACACTAAAACCTGCCTGGTTAAGGGTATCTTAAAACTAACCCTTAACATAACTGATACTATTCTTATCTGAATACCCCTCTGTTCTTGTTAACCTATTAAAGGTTCTAGACATAGCGTTGTCATATGTCATACTTATGGGCTTACTATCCCATCTATAATAACTTCCTGAAATCTTGTTGGTAAACTACCCATCACTCTGTATGATACCTTTGTATTTCCTAGATTAATCCTTGAAAGATCGTGAGTATCATTATCCCAAAGCATATCGAAGATCATTGGCATGGTACAGTTATTTGTTATTAAAATGAGGTTCTGGGCCACTTCGCTTTGCGAACCCTGACTTCGCTTTGCAAACTTCTGCGTCTGATCCTTCAGACTCTGAACATTCAGAGTCTGAACCTTCAGAACCTGGTATTCCTGAGTCTGAAGCTTCGTAGAGCGTCCTAAGACTTTGCTCTGTGAACTCAGCTTATGATTACTTTGCAAGGCGAAGTCTGGGCGATGGCTAGGCAGTAGCAAAACTCTGCTACTTCGCAGAGCAAACTCCTGGTCGCTCTGCGACTGTAGCAGGAGTTATAATTTTCTGAAAAACATGTTTCAATCTTAAAAACCTTGATACCCAACTGCCTAATGATCATTTAAAACATGCCAGAGACTCTTTTTGAACTATAAAAGAAACTGTATCCAAGGATTAAACTGGAATCAAGCATATGTATTAAAAAGGGGGAAAACTATCATTTTCCCTAAACCTTAGCAATTGGTTGTGAGTCTCACACAATAATGACCAAAGAGGGTTAAGCTACTCTATGGAACTCACCATGTAATTGTTGGTCTTGCCAAGCTTCCTTTTACCAAAACCCTAGCTTTGGATTTCCTCCTCTTAACTTGGTTTCTTTAGTTCCTCTAGCTTCAATCTTTCCCAAAAGCTTTCTTACTTGCAGCTCAATAAAATTAGGAAGAAAACTGATGGATCAAGGCTGCAAATGATGATGATGACCGAATTCTAGAGAGAGAGGGGGAGAAAATGAACTTTAGTGAGAGAAGGAAACGAGGAAAATGAAGAATTATCAATCTTCCCCCTAAATAAAGTCCTTCATCTCATAATTACCAGTTTGCCCCTACTCACTCATAATCCCTCTGATACTGATAAAGGTTACGTTTAAGTGGGATGTTACACTCTACCCCCTTAAAGAAATTTCGTCCTCGAAATTTAGAATTCTCCTGAGATCATGAATGAATAGATCCTTTCTACCTATTTCTCTACTAGCCAAAGCTCCAAAACAATTTTGCTTATCGGGATCCCATGGCTACTTTAGGGTCTGACATGAAGATTATCCATGCGCCTCGATTAAACCTGACTGGTTAAAATTGTTTCCTAGCATGGTTTCCATCTCTGTAAGTCAAAATATTTGACAATCTCTTCCTTAACTGAAGGACTTGAGGTACATTACACAATTCTTACATAGTAGAATGTATGGTTGTCTGAACTAATACCCGTCTCACTTGACTATAACTCTTGTTCACACACTTAGTGCGAATCCGACTTAAGGTTATTAAGCATCGAATACTCGTACTGAATTCATGAGTTTCCTTCAGGGATCACTTGGTCTTACCCTGTCGATATCGGGTCAATTTTATCCTCCTCAATTGATTCCACTGAATCCTTATCTTTGACTTTTGCGTCGCAAGATGGCATCTTACAGTTACAATCGTACCATTCTTAATATAGAATTATCCTTACACTGAGAAGCACCTGATATTAAGTATTCTCAATGGAATTTAAAGACTGTTATAACCACTTCCACCATCCATGTACAAATAGGAGGCATCACTTTTAGTTCTTGTCCCTTTCTTTTTGATATCCTGGTGTAACACTCATCTCAACCGTAAGCATTACTTCTGTTCTCATTGCGGAAATCCTTAAGGCTCGAGAAATCTTATAGGCTACTTGTGCCCGCCTTAACTAGTTGACGACAACGCTTAACTCTGTGATCTAGGAATTTCCTCCTTACTAGGATTTTGACAATCTTGCATCATACAAGATATACCCTGGTCGTAACGGGGCGAGTAAAACTGGTCTCATGAAACCCGTCTACAACTTAACTCATGTCATTCAAAGACACTCCTTGTTTTCGAAAAGAAAACTCAACTCTGATTGCTACCAAGATAGCACACTTAATCTCTCAATCCTTTATTCATAACCTGAATTTACGTAGCCCTTTACTGTAGACTACGAGTGACTTTTGATCTGCATAGAAAGTTCTTCTTCCTTTACTGGTGAACATTAAGTTCAAGAATTCTGAACTCTTCAGCTAAGATATTTTTGATACCAACAAACCTGTTCTGGTCAAAACCTTCTTACTTAAACATTCGTGACTGCGTACCACGGTTATTAATACATGTTACATAACTGAAAATCTGTTACACTACTATCTGAGTAGTATAAACACTGCCTGATAAGTACACACAATACTAAACATAACCTAAACATGCAACATGTTATCATAACGTGGGTACAATGTGGATTAAACTCATATGCCACTGCATTGTCGTTTCTGATCAATGCTTCAAATTTAAAAAAAATACCATCTTGCAAGTGCAACCTTTACTGATGTTGCCTTGTGCATAACTCTCCTTGGCTAAACTTACTCTCTTCAAGTCCACTTGAAGTTACTGAGCTAAAATAGCTAAATTACCGTATTAGCGGTGACTTCCCTTGCTCTAGACTTATTGTACTAGAAACACATCCTTCTTATTTCTTACAACAAAATCTTAAACTGCTTCAATTTCCATTCCTAATGAGTTTCGAAGTTCATAGTATTCCTCAGCTTAACTTTTAAAATTTCCTGTTAGAACTTATGATAAGTTCGAGTCGTCACTGCTCACTGCTATTCTGTGGTTCAAATGACAAGGACTTCATAAGCATCCTTGTTCCCTAAGCTTCAACTTAGAATTGTTCGTTAACCCATCCTTGGATTACTTCTCCGCTGTGCGACTCTGATTTTTAAACAATACACCTTGGAATAGGGGTAATACACCACTATTAAATTTCCTGGCTAACCTCGTTCCTTAATGACTTGTAGCTATCATAGCAGAATCATCTTACGTTTGTTACTTCTCTTGTGGCTTAAACCACATGTTTAACTTACTGATTGATCATCACCTGACTTTGTGTTTCCTTTCGGACATAAATCATATACTTACTTTCGCGAAAATACGCCAAAACCTGTAAACAGTTCTCAGCAACTGTTACGAGCCCAACAGTGCTTCTGTCAAAACAGCTTATACACTGGTTCTAGCTTTACCCCCCGTATTCTGAATTCTGTAACCATCTCATGGTCAGCTCAACATGTATAATCATTTAAACATTGCAGAAACCCGACTGAAAGCATACCTGAAGCAACTTAAGTTCTCACATTAAACACTTGTGACAACTTCTAAAACAATCTATGGCTTCTGGAGATTCACATCTTTCATACACTGAATCCACTGATGGATCGAGTCTCGTTCTATTATTATCCGTAAGGATTTCACATCCCTAACCTTTTCCAAGACAACTAAGGTCCACATAACTTTACCATATCTCTTACGTTACTCCTCGAGTTTCTTCGGAAACAATCCGTCTGGATTAGATTCAAACTTTTACCGGCTCTCCTGTAAGCCCAAACATAGGTTACGTCTCTTCGAGTACCCGATTAACTGATCTTAACTTCAACACTTATCATTTCCTATTGGATCCCTCCGGTAACTTATTATTGTATCCACAATTCAAATCTAATCTTATTATCTGAATAATTCTCCACAGGTCTTCTCGACCGTTGCCCTCTTCAAATGGTTTCGAACAATCCAAGGTCTGTATTTTCTACCATCTTGAAAACATACCAACATAGGTGATCTCTGTCGGCTTTCCTGAATACTTGTATGAGGAACCCATCAAATGAAAACTTAGAACTCCTTAACATTAACCACAACCTTAACTTTAACTTGTGCGTTAACGACGATCTTCCTAATGCTAGAGCCTCACAAGAGTTCTTGGCTAATTCCTGATTATTTCTCAAAATCGGTCTACTATAATCCGACAACATACGATTCAATCTTTACTTCATGCCCTTACCAGGGGTCTCCTTCACTTATCGATAAGCTTGCGTTTCTCATATAAGGCATCTTGATGACTCATAGTAAAGGAAGGTAATCTATCTCATATGGTATGAGTGCGCGAGTCCTCCGATTCTTACACACTCTATCCTTGCTGGCAGTCTAGAGGTTCCAGCAATCGACTGATAATTCTCATTTCGAGTTTCTGGGTCTGAAGGGTGAATTTGAAGCCTGATTCTGAGTCTGAAGCTTCGCAGAGCAAGGTACTGGTCACTCTGCGACTGTAGCAGAACTCAGAATCCTGGAACTTGCGTTTTAACCTCAAAATATTGGTTCCTAGGTTGAAAATCATTCCTCAGAGTATTCCATAAGGAGTCATACTCATAGTCTTTTCTGAGACAACTTCGGTCTCTAAAGTCTCACCATAATTCCTTACTTTTTATGTCTCCTCAGACGAGACATTTCTCAATGACGCGTCCATCTGTTTTAAGGTACTTCACCTTATTCTTAAATATCTTTAATATTCCTGAAACTCGGCCATTAACAGGCTCCGTTACTTTACGGTTTGATAACCACCACTTGGCATTGAATACTTCTTCGTCAATTCCTGTCTTAAAATATGACATCTTAAACATCGCTCTTCATGCGCTTCTTTCCTCCACGGTCACATTCAGCTCTCAGACATTTGTCCTAATTGTCATATACTAGATTGAGTTGATCAGGCTCAACTAGATGTGACCCTTAGAACAATATCTGGAACCCAATGGTCCCACTACTTTTATTGAATCTTTAATGACCCAAGGCACGATCTGAATCGACCTGCTCTGATACCAATTGTAACACCCATACTAATTTTATCTAGAATATTAGCATGTGCATTAAACTGATACTGGATACATCAAGGTTTTCAATAATAATAATAATACAACATAACTGAATGAATACAAATTTGTTTATTTATACAACCAATCAAGTATCATAATAAATACTTATACAAAAAGTCTGACAAGCTCCTGAGCTGGTACATGACGAGCAACTGCACTCCATCCAGCATCTCCCTGATGAACTTCTTCATGAACCATGTGCTTACCTGTAAACCTGCACCAGAAGGATTGGGATGAGACATAATGTCTCAGTGAGCTCCACCCATCCTACTGTTGGCAACCTCGGGGAACCTAGGGTCGCCATGCCTACCTTTGGCAATCTTGGGAAACTTATGATCGCCAAGCTTTAACTCTTCCCAGATATGGTATACCTGGTTGTTCCTGCTATCCTGTGTAGTCATAATAACTAAACTACTTCCTGCTAAACTAGTGATCAAGGGGAAACCTAGGATCACTGCCTGAGCCTGATAACTGAATTGTCATGAAATCTAGACTATAACCTGATAACTTGGTGATCGAGGGGACTCCTAAGATCACCACCTGATACCTGCCTGATAGGTAATTCTGCCTGATAACATAATAAAGTATATACTGATATTATTATGTTAGATGTTAGCGTTGAACAAACATTATTATCTGAGTTGATTTTATGGAATGCCCCCAAGTGGAGTAACCCTGGAGCACATTCCTCTGATAACCAGTGAAAATTCCTATCTGAGGCTAATCATCGGACTCCTCTTGCCTGTGTGTGTGGTTATCCTCACGGAAGGTTCGTGCCCGTTCCAGCTGTATCTGGAACCCCCTATGCTCTAACTACCGAGAACACAGAAGACACACTATAAACTTATGTGTGGTTATCCTCGCGGAAGGTTCCTGCCCGTCCCAGCAATAACTGGAACCCCCTGTGCTCTCTAACTGCGAGAACACAGAAGACACAAAGTTTATCCTGATAATTAATTAAGTTTTTCTTGATATATAATATATCCTGATATTCCTGATAAATTCCTGAATATATATATATATATATATATATATATATATATATATATATATATATATATATATATATGCGAGTCGTCATGTAGGCTCCCTAACGGGCTGGCCTATTCAGAATAAATCTAAAGCGTACCTGTGCCATGACTTGTCATCATATATATATATATATATATATATATATATATATATTTATAGCCTGTATAACTCCTGATACTAGCCTTGTACCACTAACTAAGGTACATCCTGTCCTGAATTGTTGCGTACTTCCACAGTGTCACTCTGACGTGAACAACTGGGACACGCCTTGATGTACATATAAATGTACCTGAATCTGGGGGAAAGCCTGGTACCTCTATCTACGGTACACTAAAACCTGCCTGGTTAAGGGTATCTTAAAATTAACCCTTAACATAATTGATACTATTCTTATCTGAATATCCCTCTGTACCTGTTAACCTATTAAAGGTTCTAGACATATCGTTGTCATATGTCATACTTATGGGCTTACTATCTCATCTATACTAACTTCCTGAAATCCTATGGGTAAACTACCCATCACTCTGTATGATACCTATGTATTTCCTAGATTAATCGTTGAAAGATCATGAGTATCATTATCCCAAAGCATATCGAAGATCATTGGCATGGTACAGTTATTTGTTATTAAAATGAGGTTCTGGGCCACTTCGCTTTGCGAACCCTGACTTTTACGAACTCCTGCGTCTGATCCTTCAGACTCTGAACCTTCAGAACCTGGTATTCCTGAGTTTGAAGCTTCGTAGAGGGTCCTAAGACTTTGCTCTGCGAACTCAGCTTCTGATTACTTTGCAAGGCGATGTCTGGGCGATGGCTAGGCAGTAGCAAAACTCTGCTACTTCGCAGAGCAAACTCCTGGACGCTCTGCGACTGTAGCAGGACTTATAATTTTCTGAAAAACATGTTTCAATCTTAAAAACCTTGATACCCAACTGCCTAATGATCATTTAAAACATGCCAGGGACTCTTTTTGAACTATAAAACAAACTGTATCCAAGGATTAAACTAGAATCAAGCATATGTATCAAAAAGGGGGAAAAACTATCATTTTTCCTAAACCTTAGCAATTGGTTGTGAATCTCACACAATAATGACCCAAAAGGGTTAAGCTACTCTATGGAACTCACCATGTAATTGCTGGTCTTGCCAAGCTTCCTTTTACCAAAACCCTAGCTTTGGATTTCCTCCTCTTAACTTGGTTTCTTTAGTTCCTCTAGCTTCAATCTTTCCCAAAAGCTTTCTTGCTTGCAGCTCAATAAAATAAGGAAGAAAACTGATGGATCAAGGCTGCTGCTGATGATGATGATGACCGAATTCTAGAGAGAGGGGGAGAAAATGAACTTTAGTGAGAGAAGGAAATGAGGAAAATGAAGAAATATCAATCTTCCCCCTAAATAAAGTCCTTTATCTCATATTTACCAGTTTGCCTCTACTCACTCATAATCCCTCTTATATTGATAAATGTTACGTTTAAGTGGGATGTTACATTGAGTAAATCTCACTGAGTGAATTTATAATGAAAGGTGGAGTGGTGCACCAATACTTACTATACTATACTATCTATATATATATATATATATATATATATATATATATATATATATATATATATATATATATATATAATATTAAATAATAATAATAACTTTGAAAATTCTAAACTTGATTCATTCTAATGCTAGGATTGTGTCTATGTGGTACCTCTAAAAATGCTTCAACATTGTAAACTAAACATAAGTCATTATAATCTTTGTTTCTCACATTAGTTTATGACTTCTCACCTTTTCTTATTCAATCCAATAATAAATTTATTATTTATATTCAAATGCAGTATTTTATAAGTTACGTATGTTTATCAATTTATGTCTAATTGTTCATGAATAGATAAAATAAAAACCGCTCATTACTGAAACTATAAACACATTTTATACACTATTAGTCCTAACTTTTCAATATATATCTTAATGATACTCGAATTGAGAAGAAACAAAAACTAAATTGCCATTGTTGTTTTAGCTTCTATGTATATTGTAACTTTTTTTTTTAAAAAAAAAAAAACCCGTTCCCATTCCATTGTGTTATGTGAATATATAATTTCTAAAACGGTTATGCATGGATATAAAATAGCTTAATTCTTTTTAGAATTTTCAATATTTACTTCTTTTTAGATTTTACATCTTATATAATCCATTGTTAAATGTTACCCTTTTTATTCATTTTCTTCAACTGATCAATTTCATTTTGATTATGTTATTAAAATATCTTAATTAATTGCTTATACCCTCTCATTCACCTTATTTAACTAAACAATACTAAATTCCTACTATATAACCATTACAAGGACATGCAAAAATATGATTACTCATCTCTAAAGGGTGAGGAAGTTTTGAAGAGGAATGAAGGAGATGAATTTTATCTATCCTTTGAAATAGTCATCTTTCATGAGAAGAGAAATATATTCTTCACAAAAAATTACTTTGATTTTTGCCTTTGCTAGGTGCAACACTTCTTATAGAGAAATTTTTCAGCAAACACAAAAAATAAAAAATTATAACATTCAGTTGCATGAATAAGTTAGGTGGCTCTTGCAATTCCTTTTCTTATAGAAATTCCCTGATGATTTTTTTTTGTTATATATGTAATGCTTTATTTTTTACATTAAATATTTCATCTACCCCATTATTTCTTATTTATTTTAAGAAGCTAAACAAATTATATTAAAAAACTAACACAAACTCCTCTAGCACAAGGTGTGCCAAAGGAAGCTAAAGTATCCAAAAATTACAATGAAACAATCCACAAGCTACGACAAAGTAGCCAAGAAAAATAACATTATGTTACAACCTGAAAACATAATAAAAGATTCAACCTCCAAACCGAATACTCAAAATCATAAACAACATAAAAAGATTTAAACCACCAAAGTGCTTGGAGTTTAACCTTTTCCAATAAAGATAGAAGTTGTTCCGATTTGTTGTGAAAATGCCTCAACTTGCGGTCCTTCCAAATAGTAAAAAGAGCTGAAATCTAAATAATATTAAAAGTCAGACGAGACTTGTTGGAAAAATCCCCCCTCCAAACTAAAGAAAATGATGAAATAAAGAACCTTGAAGAGTCGTTGAGATGCCTAACCATCCTGATATTAGAAGCCAAAGTTGACCATAAAAAGCACAAGAAAAGAACAAATGATCCTGATCCTCAACGAATCCGCAAGAGGTCGAACAAAAAGAATCATTATAATCCAAGATATTTCTCCTAAACAGATTCATCTTAGTTGCTAATCTATTCAATTGCAAATCCATTATTTCTTTTATCGTGATGTTCATTCAATTGGTTCTTTCTAATGCTTTTGTTGTTGTAACACCCTAAACCCCACATTTTATTTTCTAATAAAATTCAATAAATAATTAAACATGCAAGGGTGTCACACATCTTAATCAATTCAAAAATACTTCATTTAGTATTAAAAACGTCGCAACGGAATAAATTTTAAAGCATTCAAAGTAATTGTCACATCATTAAATCGACATCAAAACTGAATTCAAAATGAATTCTGAAACAAAATCAGAAATAAAATAAATCTCAATCCCTAGTGTTACTAATCAGAGCGGTGACTCGATAAAACTCCCAAAAAAGGTAAAAGTAAATAGGAGGGCTCCAACGCCATCCTCTGAGACTCAGTGCTACTAATTATCTTCTTCATGTGAATCTGTACCCGGCGAGAGTATAGTCCAAGTTTAAGAGGGTGAGAATATATCCAATACAAGGGAGGTACAAACACATGTATAGATTCAGATAAAATAATCATTAATTGCAGTTAGGCATGTATACATTACAGTCAGGTAATATTCAAATTTATAACATATACATTCATTAAAATACAATCAATATGCATCAATTCAACATCTTATAATAACAAGGAAGCTTCAAAAACAAGTAATAACATTAAGTGGACATTAATATAAACAACAACTATTTACACATAATCATAAAGAAACACATCATCGAATATCACATCTATAAAGAGCACATCTTCAAATTACACATCTTCAGATAAACTTGCAACTATGTATGCAATGTCCCTAACTCGACTCTATATGCATGTGGTACCAAACCTATTACCATTGTCCAATATTTTGGACATCAGAGATATCTTACTGATTTTGTCCACACCATCGTCAAATATTTTGGACATCAGAGGTATATTACTGATTTTGTCCACACCAACGTCAAATACAACATCATTAAATAGACTCGACCATGAATGCATGAACATGAAATAATGACTCAACAATGCACATCTTTATATGACTCGACAATTACACATATTTAAATAGCACCATCGTCGAATATCACATCTTCAAATATCACATCTTTATATATCACATCTTTAAATCACACATATTCAAATAACACATCTTTATATAACACATCTTTAAACCATATGTTTAATTCGCATTGTTAAACCACACATCATTTACACATCATCAATAAACACATCGTCAAATAACACATCAATTACATCATTAAATAACACATCAACACACATCGTCTAATGACTCAATAAATTTTATAGCTAATATTTACAAGTCAATCACGCAAATGCAGCATATAGATTAAAGTAAATCAATTGGCAATCACATGAATCGTGTGAACACAAACCGTTCCTAACAATATATCTTTTCACATGAAAATAGGGGATATTTTACCTTTTTCAATTTTAAAATTCAATAGTGATCTAAATCTCCAAAAATCAAGAAGCATTATCAAGTGAAAACCAATTAGCCAATTCAATTAACATATAATGAAAAACATGTACAATAAATCAGTAACAGGGCTTCGGTTTTTCCTTTTCAAAAGAAAATATTGAATTTCGTCGAAACTCATACAATGATTTGCTTGGGATATTCATGTGCCAAAAAAATTGATATCATGCTTTTAGTTATCGAATCATATTTCAAAATTAACCGAGCATGTAATCGTAACGGATAACAAGCACAAAATCAACAGATGCATAACCCTATGATTATATGCTATTTAAACCTCAATCATACCTTTAATTCCATGGTACTCAGTTTTGCTTTTATATTCTAAAACACCCTATAACCATGTTTCAATCACGAATTTAACATGAATTCATATAAAGATCATGAAAACAAGAAAAATAAACATGAACCCTTCACTACCCATATGTTCATACAACCCTTATGGTGAATAGAGACTCCCCTTACCTCTAATCTGCAGAATTTGAATGAATTCCTATGGTGAAAGCTCTCTCTATTTTTCAACAACTGACTAACCTATCTATTCGCTCAATATCCACAATTCACAAACTTATATTGAAAACACCAAAGATATAATTCATAATAATATTAATATTACTAATATTATATAACAATAATACCAATAAATTAATATTTAAAAATCGGGGTGTTACAGTTGTTACATTTGAACTAAATTTGATGGATAGAAATAGATAGAAGCTTCATGTATTTTTATAGATATAATGAAACTAAAATTTTCTTCGTGTGTTTTCTAATAGTGATAAATTCTAAAGTTGGCATGGGATTTATTTCCCCATAAGGTGAAATCTTTGTTTTTGGACCATGCCTATCTTTTGAACTTTTAAATAGTTGTTACTATTTTTTATGTTTCTTGCATCTTCGTAGTATTATAAAATACGTAGTAATTTCTTCAAAAAAGAAAAAACCAAGTAGTAATAAAATGGTTCATGTAAGTGTTTTTATTTTAGGTGTGCTTAAAAACAGTAAGTTTTTGGTTGAATGTCGAAGTGTTATTTATATCTACGTGTATCTAAGTAATCTGTCAAGTGTCGTCTCAAGTAACACCTTCGCTCTTTCTTAAAAATCTCTCAAGTCATATGTTTATTCACTCCCAACTATTTATTCTCTCATTCATTCATACTTCAAGCATGTCATATAGAAAAAACTTGATTTAAATTAAATGTAATAAAATATTTGCAGTAAAATCATTTAATCACAATTATAATTTTTACTATTTTTGAAGTAAATCATAAATCAATGATGAAGATTTATGTAACTTTCACTCAAACATTTTTATATCCTATGCAATTTCAAGATTTTTGCTATTGTGTCATTATAAAATTTCTTTCATGAAGTACCAACCCTTGTTTTTACTAAGTACCTTGACCCATATATTGTTTTAGAAAGGAAAAAGAGAGAGAAAAAAAATAGAAACATAAAGAAACTACTCTCGAGAGAAGTAGATTCTCAAAGCATCTGCACAACAGAATCAAGTTCCAACAGTAGAAGCAAAACAATTTTTAAAAAGTCAAGCTAAGAGGATCTTTTTAGTAAAAACATAAATAATCATCACACTGCTTTCCTTCTCGAAGAATATGCCACAACTCCACACTCAAATTTCAACACAATTTCAACATCGTATCATACAAAAAAGTACTTTGACCCATCTGTTTTAACTCCTCATATTCTAACTTATCAACTTCTCAATAAATCTCTAACTCCCAAGCAGTGTTATCATTCACCTTTGTAATTTTCATGCATTAATATCTTTTTTTTTTGGTTGATAAAGTATACAATAAAATATTCAATATTATTTGGAGTTCTAAGAATATGATTTATTCAAAAGCATTAAGGATATAAGTAGAAGTACACCCTAAAAATGTAGAAGAAGTACACACTATTTTTTTTTTGAGGAAAAAAAAAAGAAGAAGTACACACTACTTATAAATTAGCAACTATAGCATATTAAAAACAACTACATTATTATATTAAAATAGTGTTTTTTTTTATCTTATATTCAATTACAACCTACAAATACAGTCTTTACATATATATAATAATAATATTATTATTGAACATGAAGAAGTAAAAGTTGAATAAATTTTTATTCAAATATTTAAATTTTATTTTGCAGGAGTGTCTTGAATAAAAATACTATTTGATATTATAAAATATTATTTAGTTACCTATCAAACAACACTACATAAATAATTGAAGTGTAGTCAAAAAAATAATTGAAGTGTATTCATCTCCCTCTCATGTATCAAGTATGGAAGAAATACATTTTTTTAATGACAAAAAATATATAAAGAACACCTTAAAAGAAAAAAGTTATATACAAAACGGAAGGAATACTAACAGCAATTTTAATACAAATATGTTAATAGTAATACAAATTTTAAAAATGTACACTAATTGCAAAATCTATTAAAAAATCTTATATGAATTTTCTTTTAGACTAAAATATGATATATCTTTATAAGTTCATTAAATATTATTATTCAACAACACAAAAAATTATTAATTATTTTTAAAATATTTATCAAATTTACATCTAAACCAATACCAATTTCCATACTTCTAAATGATTCATCTAATTTTAATATAAATAAATTAACATTAAGCATAGTCATATCATCTTATTTTAAAACATACTCAATCACTAAATTAAAATAATAATATTTTAAAAAAAAATAAGTATGTATTTTAATCAAACCCGTGCAACGTACGGGTAATATACCTAGTTAAAAGAAAAAGGGGAAATCAAAGTGCATGGGGTGGGAAGATTATTAGGTTTACCATGAATCAAATTCTTTCAACTACTTCTCACATTCAAAAAACCCACATCCACACATGTACCAACAAGAAAAAATAATCTTTTCTAATTCACCAATTCACTCTTTGTGTTTTCACTCTTCATGTTTGACTTGTTTTTTTATCCTCATTGCAACCAAATCAACTTTGAAAAAGTCTTGAAAGTGGAGCCATTTTTTATCATATAAAATTCTTCGATAGGTATCCTAAATTTTCGAATATACAATGATATAATTTTTTTTTACCAAATTTTGCATTAATGTAATGATGTCATATTCAAAAATACTTC
Organism: Medicago ruthenica; assembly: GCA_018208015.1. Classification (NCBI taxonomy): domain Eukaryota; kingdom Viridiplantae; phylum Streptophyta; class Magnoliopsida; order Fabales; family Fabaceae; genus Medicago; species Medicago ruthenica. The sequence continues at coordinate 15,530,040 of CM031374.1, read as the reverse complement.
ATTTAGTATTAAAAACGTCGCAACGTACGGAATAAATTTCAAAGCATTCAAAGTAATTGTCACATCATTAAATCGACATCAAAACTGAATTCAAAATGAATTATGAAACAAAATCTGAAATAAAATAAATCTCAATCCCTAGTGTTACTAATCAGAGCGATGACTCGATACAACTCCCAAAAGCGGTAAAAGTAAATAGGAGGGCTCCAACGCCATCTTCTGAGACTCAGTGCTACTAATTATCTTCTTCCTACGAATCTATACCCGGCGAGAGTACAGTCCAAGTTTAAGAGTGTGAGAATATATCCAACACAAGGAAGGTACAAACACATGTATAGATTCAGAAGAAATAATCATTAATTGCAGTTAGGCATGTATACATTACAGTAAGGTAATATTCACATTTATAACATATACATTCATTAAAATACAATCAATATGCATCAATTCAACATCTTATAATAACAAGGAAGCTTCAAAAACAAATAATAACATTAAGTGGACATTAATATAAACAACAACTATTCACACATAATCATAAAGAAACACATCATCGAATATCACATCTATAAAGAGCACATCTTCAAATTACACATCTTCAGATAAACTTGCAACTATGTATGCAATGTCCCTAACTCGACTCTATATGCATGTGGTACCAAACCTATTACCATCATCAAATATTTTGGACATCAGAGATATCTTACTGATTTTGTTCACACCATTGTCAAATATTTTGGACATCAGAGGTATATTACTGATTTTGTCCACACCATCGTCAAATATAATATCGTTAAATAGACTCGACCATGAATGCATGAACATCAAATAATGACTCAACAATGCACATCTTTATATGACTCAACAATTACACATATTTAAATAGCATCATCATCAAATATCACATCTTCAAATATCACATCTTTATATAACACATCTTTAAATCACACATCTTCAAATAACACATCTTTACATAACTCATCTTTATAGCTAATATTTACAAGTCAATCACGCAAATGCAGCATATAGATTAAAGCAAATCAATTGGCAATCACATGAATCGTGTGAACACAAACCGTTCCTAACAATATATCTTTTCACATGAAAATAGGGGATATGTTACCTTTTTCAATTTTAAAATTCAATAGTGATCTAAATCTCCAAAAATCAAGAAGCATTATCAAGTGAAAACCAATTAGCCAATTCAATTAACATATAATGAAAAACATGTCCAATAAATCAGTAACAGTGCTTCGGTTTTTCCTTTTCAAAAGAAAGTATTGAATTTCATCGAAACTCATACAATGATTTGCTTGGGATATTCATGTGCCAAAAAAATTGATATCATGCTTTTAGTTATTGAATCATATTTCAAAATTAACCGAGCATGTAATCGTAACGGATAACAAGCACAAAATCAACAGATGCATAACCCTATGATTATATGCTATTTAAACCTCAATCATACCTCTAATTCCATGGTACTCACTTTTGCTTTTATATTCTAAAACACCCTATAACCATGTTTCAATTACGAATTTAACATGAATTCATATAAAGATCATTTAAACAAGAAAAATAAACATGAACACTTCACTACCCATATATTCATACAACCCTTATGGTGAATAGAGACTCCCCTTACCTTTAATCTGCCGAATTTGAATGAATTCCTATGGTGAAAGCTCTCTCCATTTTTCAACAACTAACTAACCTATCTATTCGCTCAATATCCACAATTCACAAACTTATATTGAACACACCAAACATATAATTCATAATAATATTAATATTACTAATATTATATAACAATAATACCAATAAATTAATATTTAAAAATCGGGGTGTTACAGTTGTTACATTTGAACTAAATTTGATGGATAGAAATAGATAGAAGCTTCATGTATTTTTATAGATATAATGAAACTAAAATTTTCTTCGTGTGTTTTCTAATAGTGATAAATTCTAAAGTTGGCATGGGATTTATTTCCCCATAAGGTGAAATCTTTGTTTTTGAACCATGCCTATCTTTTGAACTTTTAAATAGTTGTTACTATTTTTTATGTTTCTTGCATCTTTGTAGTATTATAAGATACATAGTGATTTCTTCAAAAAAGAAAAACCTAAGTAGTAATAAAATGCTTCATGTAAGTGTTTTTATTTTAGGTGTGCTTAAAAACAATAAGTTTTAGGTTGAATGTCGAAGTGTTATTTATATCTACGTGTATCTAAGTAATCTGTCAAGTGTCGTCTCAAGTAACACCTTCGCTCTTAAAAATCTCTCAAGTCATATGTTTATTCACTCCCAACTATTTATTCTCTCATTCATTCATACTTCAAGCATGTCATATAAAAAAACTTGATTTAAATTTATTGTAATAAAATATTTGCAGTAAAACCATTTAATCACAATTATAATTTTTACTATTTTTGAAGTAAATCATAAATCAATGATGAAGATTTATGTAACTTTCACTCAAACATTTTTATATCCTATGCAATTTCAAGATTTTTGCTATTGTGTCATAGTATAATTTCTTTCATGAAGTACCAACCCTTATTTTTTCTAAGTACCTTGACCCATACTGTTTTAGAAAGGAAAAAGAGAAAAAAAAAATAGAAACATAAAGAAACTACTCTCGAGAGAAGTAGATTCTCAAAGCATCTGCACAACAGAATCAAGTTCCAACAGCAGAAGCAAAACAATTTTTAATGAGTCAAGCTAAGAGGATCTTTTTAGTAAAAACATAAATAATCATCACACTGCTTTCCTTCTCGAAGAATATGCCACAACTCGACACTCAAATTTCGACACAATTTCAACATCGTATCATACAAAAAAGTACCTTGACCCATCTGTTTTAACTCCTCATATTCTAACTTATCAACTTCTCAATAAGTCTCTAACTCCCAAATAGTATTATCATTCACCTTTGTAATTTTCATGCATTAATATCTTTTTTTTTTGGTTGATAAAGTATACAATAAAATATTCAATATTATTTGGTGTTCTAAGAATATGATTTATTCAGAAGCATTAAGGATATAAGTAGAAGTACACCCTAAAAATGTAGAAGAAGTACACACTACTTATAAATTAGCAACTATAGCATATTAAAAACAACTACATTATTATATTAAAATAGTATTTTTTTTATCTTATATTCAATTACAACCTACAAATACAGTCTTTACATATATATATAATAATAATATTATTATTGAACATGAAGAAGTAAAAGTTGAATAAATTTTTATTCAAATATTTAAATTTTATTTTGCAAGAGTGTCTTGAATAAAAATACTATTTGATATTATAAAATATTATTTAGTTACCGATCAAACAACCCTACATAAATAATTGAAGTGTAGTCAAAAAAATAATTGAAGTGTATTCAGCTCACTCTCATGTATCAAGTATGGAAGAAATACATTTTTTTTAATGACAAAAAATATATAAAGAACACCTTAAAAGAAAAAAGTTATATACAAAACGGAAGGAATACTAACAACAATTTTAATACAAATAAGTTAATAGTAATACAAATTTTAAAAATGTACACTAATTGCAAAATCTGTTAAAAAATATTATATGAATTTTCTTTTAGACTAAAAGATGATATCTTTATAAGTTCATTAAATATTATTATTCAACAACACAAAAAATTATTAATTATTTTTAAAATATTTATCAAATTTACATCTAAACCAATACCAATTTTCATACTTCTAAATGATTCATCTATTTTTAATATAAAAAAATTAACATTAAGCATAGTCATATCATCATATTTTAAAACATACTCAATCACTAAATTAAAATAATAATATTTTAAAAAAATAAGTATGTATTTTAATCAAACCTGTGCAACTTACGAGTAATACACCTAGTTAAAAGAAAAAGGGGAAATCGAAGTGAATGGGGTGGGAAGATTATTAGGTTTACAATGAATCAAATTCTTTCAACTTCTCACATTCAAAAAACCCACATCCACACAGATGTACCAACCACAAAAAATAATCTTTTCTAATTCACCAATTTTCTCTTTGTGTTTTCACTCTTCATGTTTGACTTATTTTTTTATCCTCATTGCAACCAAATCAACTTTGAAAAAGTCTTGAAAGTGGAGCCATTTTTATCATATAAAATTCTTCGACAGGTATCCTAAATTTTTGAATATACAATGATATAATTTTTTTACCAAATTTTGCATTAATGTAATGATGTCATATTTTTATTGATTATGAATTTAAATATTTTTTATAAATATTTATGATAAACGACCTTGACTCCACTTATTGAAATTTTTGAATTCGTCCATGAGTGTAATCCTCAACTCATAAAAATCATCCCCTTTTATACGGACACACATTTATAATGTTCCATCATCGACATTATATGTTGCATTTTGGGTATAAAAATATGGTGAAAGCTCGTGCAGGAGTCCTCAAGGAACCTCGTTTATTGCAGGCAATTAATCTGATATGGCATTCATATGTTCCCTCGAAAGTCGGTGTATTTGGTTGGAAACTTTTACAAGAAAGATTTCCTGTATTTTTTGTTCTAGTACTATAGAAACTTGCTGTCATCTATTCATAAGATATCCTTAGGTATCTAATAATTGGAAAGGGATTTGTTTGTGGCTTGACATTGATTTCATAGAAGATATTGGTGATGATATTGTAAAGCATGGCTTGGTGCATTTTAATTCTCTATTTAGAAGGAAAAGTGGCAGTATTTGTTTGTTGATATGGCTGACAACAAATAGGTGCATTACTATATTTGGTTCCTTAGAAATAATATTATTTTTGCAGGATCTGTAGCAGATTTGGGTAGTTTGATGGAGAGAATAAAATTTGTGTTTAGTTGTAAAAAGAAAGGCAATGTTACCTTTTTATTTTCTACTTGGCATTGTAACCCTGTGTATCTAAAGGCACATCCATCATTTTGGATATGGGTTGAGGAACCCTTCGTACCTCTATAATAATTTTGCTTATCAAAAATTAAAAGTCTAGATTCTCTTGACTTTTCTTTTAATTGATGCATCAACACGTCCAAATAAAGAGTCTTGAAAATTGTGATACCTAATTTGAATATTTAATTTAATTAAAGATATTCTTTAATTCAAGAGACTAAAGAACTTAACTTTCATGCACATTACTAATATCACAAGCAATTAACTTGATTATTTATTTATGATGAGAACCTGTTGAAACAAACCGAAAATTAAAGAATATGATGATGTATCACGATTTAGTCAACCAACACAACTACTAAATCATAGAAATCTTATTCATAATTTTGAATACAAAAGCACACTATTTTCTTTCTCCGTTTTTCACAACATTCTTATCATAGCAAGAGAATTGTAAACAAAGTATTGAAATGAAGATTACAAGAATATATATTCCTTGATTAATTAGAAAACACTATATATCTCTTATTTAACATATTTTCTTCATAACATGTTCTATAAACGAGTACCATCGTCTGCCCGAGGGGACTTTGGGCGGTAAGGTGCCTCTAGAATGGAGGTGTGTAAATAGGTGGCTTCTCGAATGGAGGCTTGTAAACCGGGGGCTCCTCAACTGGAGGTTTATAAAATGGTGGATTCTCAGTCGGAGGCTTGTACAAAGGAGGTTTCTCTACAGGTGGCTTGTAGATGGGGGGTTTCTCAAATGGGGGCTTGTACACAGGTGGATTCTCTACAGGCGGTTTGTAAATTGGAGGCTTCTCAAATGGTGGCTTGTAAACAGGTGGATTCTCAACTGGTGGTTTGTAAATTGGAGGTTTCTCAAATGGTGGCTTGTAAACAGGTGGATTTTCTACAGGTGGCTTGTACACAGGTGGTTTCTCAACCGGTGGCTTGTACACTGGAGGCTTCTCTACCGGTGGTTTGTAAACAGGGGGCTTTTCAACTGGTGGTTTGTACACCGGTGGTTTCTCTACAGGTGGCTTGTAAATCGGGGGCTTCTCAACTGGTGGCTTGTATACAGGTGGTTTCTCTACTGGTGGCTTGTACACAGGTGGTTTCTCTAATGGTGGCTTATAAACGGGGGGTTTCTCAACTGGTGGTTTGTACACTGGTGGCTTCTCTACAGGTGGCTTGTAGACAGGAGGTTTCTCAACTGGGGGCTTGTACACGGGTGGATGGTAAACAGGAGGTTTCTCAATTGGTGGCTTGTAAACAGGCGGTTTCTCTACTGGTGGCTTGTAAATTGGAGGCTTCTCTACCGGTGGCTTGTATACGGGAGGTTGCTCTACCGGTGGTTTGCACACAGGTGGCTTCTCTACTGGTGGCTTGTAAATCGGGGGCTTTTCGACCGGTGGGTTGTACACTGGTGGTATCTCTACTGGTGGATGGTAGATTGGAGGTTTCTCAACCGGTGGTTTGTACACGGGTGGTTTCTCTACTGGTGGCTTGTAAATTGGAGGATTTTCTACAGGTGGTTTGTAAACTGGAGGTTGCTCTATTGGTGGTTTGTATACAGGTGGCTTCTCTACTAGTGGCTTGTAAATTGGAGGCTTTTCAATTGGTGGATGGTAGATCGGAGGTTTCTCAACCGGTGGTTTGTACACAGGTGGTTTCTCTACGGGTGGTTTATAAATCGGGGGATTCTCAACTGGTGGATTATATTCTGGAGGTTTCTCATAGTTGGCAAGCCCCTTAGGGATGACAAAGAGAGCAAAAAGGAGCAGCACTAGGAAGTTTGAGGAAGACATGTTAGTGACTTGTGATTTGGTGCATAAAACACAAGAGTGACGAGCTGCTTTTATACTAGTCGTGATCTTAGTGAATCCAGTCACAGCTGCATGTCTCAATCTTGAATTGGTAATGACTTGACACTCTTTTGTACCAAAAGTCAATAGTTGTTGAGGATTTCCAACATTACTACCTGTGATTTTGTTTTCATATGGTAGCGGAGTTTGAAATTATGTGTGGATTGGAGTTGGGAAGTTGCATCATATGATAACATTTTTCAATCAATACTAGTAACATATGCCAAAATTCGTCATTATCATCTTTCAACAAGATTATTTTTTTATTAATACTTACACAGACACGAAGAATTGAATTATTTCAACGAGCGGTGTTGCTTTTTGCATAACTAAAAAAGATTTGGTAGAAGATTGTACAAATCTAAATAATATGATGAAGGATAGAGATGTAAAATTCGGTCACATATCATTAGAAGTTATTTTTATATAATAGATAGATCAAATTGGCCATTTATATTTTTTGGTAAATAGACGAAATGACAAAGTCATCGTAAACTCATAAATACAAAGTGGAGGTGTCGGGGTTCGAACCTCGGTCATGACGTCTGGCCAAACAATTTCGACATATTTGTCGGTTGAGCTAGAATTTATGAGACCCGGCAATTTCTAATTTCATCAAAACAAATAATTTATCTTGTAAAAAATTACACAAATAATTCTTGTATTTCACAATACTTCTTTTATTGGCATCACATAAGACTGAATTTAGCTTCAACATAATATATAACTTGAGATTACCAGTTTCGTAATAGATAAGGTATATATGCAATAATGCAAATAATGCAATATAGGTATCTTTTGGTTTTGGCTATAGAAAATATTGTTTTGGTGAGAGGGGTAGTTTGTGGGGTGTAGGGATATAGCTGTAATCCAAAACTAACTAATGTCGAAAAATAAACATTGTTTTGACTAAAATCATGCATTAATTTGGAACTTGAGTTTCTTACTTCATTTTTTCGGTTTCAGTTTTTGGCTTAAGTTGGAACTTGAGTCTCATAAAATGAGTTCAATGACTAACGCCAAGTGCACTTCATACTGATAAAAATTGAGCGAAAATCTCATACTGTATATAGCATCCACTGTATTAAAATAGTTTTTTTTAAGCTAAAATGAAATATATTAATCGAAATCCTTGAAAATTCAGCACAATGAGTGTCAAACCCAGGATAAAAATCACATTACATCAAATAGCAAAAAACAGGAAAAAAGATGACAAAGAGACCTCATTACAAAGCCATTCCCAAGCAAGTTAAAGGGTTAAACAACTAATAGGTAAAAGCAAAATTAATTTTATTCACTTTCAGCCACCAATAAGATTGAAACTTAATTTTGTCAAGAAGTTGTTGTTACGATTCTTCTTATTCTTCTTGATTGCGAAAAATTCAAGCATTTCTTTCACATCAAATCACCCAAACACAAACTAACCATATGAGTTGAAAAGTTATTCAAATGTTTTTTTGGAAACCCGCCTAAATTTTCAAATTTAAGGAAATGGTTTGTCAGATGTTTTGGATGCACCGTAGTAAAGCCGAGCCAATTAGTGATACCAACCCAAATTTTTTCAAAAAAATAACAAGAGAGAAATAGATGGTCTATATCTTACATTATACCACAGTTGTCCATACAAAGTTGAGCATTATAATGAAGAATGTGCCTTATGATTAAATTTTTTGTTGTTGGTAATCGGTTACGGAGCAAACGCCAAGAAAATGACTAACTTTCAGAGGGACCTCGTTATTCCAAATTGCGTTTGAGTGATCCGTTGTCACAATGTTAACCGACGACATTATGTAATTATAAGCACTTGTTACATCGTATTTGTTGGAAGCATGTTAGTAAGTGGCAAAGCCACCTGTCAAAAATATTGTGCTGCAAAACAATATTGATTAAGATCTCTCATCACTCCCTAACTTTTTGTTTTATTTGACGGAATGGAATATTAATTTTTCTTTTTAATAAGGAGGATTATCAAAATAGCTAATTGTGAAACTAATTGTACTTCTAAAAAAATGTTGTCAGACTAATTGAATTCCTATCTTCTCTAAACAATCTAAGTTATCATTTCAAAAAATAAATAAACAATCGAAGTTTTATTTTAGTAAATAAAAAAAAATCGAAGTTGTGTTTTAAATTGAGCGTCTCTATTCTTTGTGCCCCTCTGTTGTTTGCCGTCCATCTTTTATATTCTACATGTACCCTTTAGAGGGCACAAATCTACTTTTGATTTAAATTGGCCCATGATCAATTAGACCTTTATTTTTATAAAGGATTTGTCTAACATGTACAACATTGCACGTGTTAAAGCAACTAAAAGTGGAAACTTTTTATTAAAAAACAACAATTATTTATTAAAAAGATATATATTTAATATTAAATGCACAAGTTCCAATGCAAACTTACCTTTTTGAGCTTGTTAACATGTGCAAATTTGCACATGATAGAAAAACCTTTTTATAAATGCTGGCCATCATTTTGACTAGTATTTTATTTCTATAATAAATTTGATTTATAGATGCCGATTATATATTTTTTTTTACACATATATTCAATCAAATCACGTCATATACATATTTCATGAGCTGTTTTTGAACTTTTTTTTAGAGCGATATTTTAGAACTTGTATAAAAGTAATGTAATGAATAATGTTTGGATGTATGTGTAAAAACGTTTCACTATCGGTATCAGTACATCAAATATACTTTTTTATAACTAGCGAAAAGATGGGCACTCACGTGCCCGTCTTTCCGCTCTTTTTATTGTGCTAACGTGTGAAAATTATGAACGGTGTTTTTTTATGAAATTTTGATTTTGACTAAAACTAAAAATATAAATGTTTGTTGCTTTCAAGTTATAACAAACCAAATTAACCATGATTATCTATTTCAATGACACCAACAATATAACACAAAAAAATATCAAAATTCTATTTTTTTAAATGACATCAACAATAAGTTGGATATATAATGAGGATCAAAGTATATATCATCTTTTGCTTATAAAAAAAATTCTTCACACATATATTCAGTCAAATCATATCATGTACGTATTTCTTTCTGGACAAGTTCTGTTTGGTTACAACCTCAAATGAAAAATATTTAGATCGCACAAATGAAAAATAAATTAAAAGAAAAAGTTATTCTATTTTAGGGTTTTATCTGTATGTGCAAACACTTTTCCTTTAGATTTGTGACCAAGTAACTCTTTCACAATATATTTTACTACTTACCAAAAATAATGACACTTGAATGTAATGTTAATTGATCCATGTATACTTTTATTTTTACACTATATCAATATATATAAATTAAATCAATTATTAATTATAAAAATAAAAATGAAGGCCAACATTTATATAATAATGGTATTATTTGTACAACTATTTTGTGATAACTTTTGGGACAATCTTCTTTTTCTCTGTTCTTATTGGTCAAATACAGTAGGGGGGGGAGAAGAGAGAGAGAACAATGAAAGTATGAAATAGAAAGTTGTACAAAAGTTGTCACAAAATAGTTGTACAAATATCATTTCTTTTATTATAACTAGCGAAAAGATGGACAAGTGTCTTTCTTCTCTTTTTATTGCACTAACGCGTGTAAGTTATTAACGATATTTTATAAGAATTTTGGTTTTCATTAAAATTATAAGTACAAATATTTGTGACTTTCAAATTGTAACAAACCCAAAAAACCTTGTTTATTTTTTTTTAATAACAACAATAATTTAACAAATATACTATAAATTTTTATCTTTTTTAATACCACCAACAATATAACATCAATATATGAAAATTTGTTTAATGGTATAATTGAAATTATAAAAAATTCAGGCCAAAATCTCTATCCCCTTCATATGTAATATTGATAATATTGTTCCTATTGTAGTGGGATATTTCCTATTTTAATTAGATTTAATTTTTTTAATTAAAATTTAAAATAATATCATTAAATGTTAAAATAGTAAATAAAATTGTTTAAATGAAGAATAAAATAGGTAATAAAAAAGTCAGCCCAAACTCATGTTTTTTAAGCCTAATTTCTTTCCGCTCTTTTATTGCGCTAACATTTGAAAGATATGAACTCTGTTTTTTTATGAAATTTGATTTTGTTTAAAAGTAAAAATATAAATGATTTTTGCTTACAAATTATAACAAATCAAACTAAACATGATTTCTTGTCAAAAAAAAAACTAACCATAATTATATATTTCAATGACACCAACAATATAACAAAAAATATATAATTTAAATTCTTATTTTTTTAATGAGACCAACAACAATCTTTATTATAGAAAAAGTTGTTTAAGGGTATAACTGGGATAAGAAAAAGTAAGTATAGATATACCATCTAGTTTGTTACACTTTTTAAATGATAAAGAAAAAAAACTGGACATATACATACTCATATCGTGTTTGTTACACTTTTATTTTAATATTTGAATTTACTCTTATTTATTTGTTATATGTGTTATTTGTATTGAAAGTTGAAGGTAATTTTGAAAAGAGAAAAAATCAGCTCAAAAGAGGCAAAACATGTTATTTTCTTTATATATAATATAGATAATAAAGGTTTATATCTTTCCAAAAAAATAATAATAAAGGTCTAATTGATCGCTCTACCAAAAAAAAAAAGGTCTAATTGATCATGGCCCAATTTCAACCAAAAGTAGATTTGTGTCCCAAAAAGGATGATAGATCCGTATTAATGGATCGCACTTGAGGGTGACTAAAAGGCAGGTGACTTTGACCCCTCAAAGTCACTCAAGCACGATCCTAAATTAATTGATCTTTTATCATATAATAATGATTGATGTCATCTACGTAATGTCGTAGGAACAACATTATAGATATATGAGAAAAGATAAAACATCTTATTAGTCTTACATTGTTTAAGTAGCTTTCTACTCGATAAACCTTTTTTTTAGAGGAATACCCCATAAACTCTATTTTTTTTGTCAATTAGCCTAGTGGGTAGAATTCATCTTTAACGTGAATACGTAAGAGTCTGCAGTTCGAACCCCGACCCCTGCATATTGCAATACATTGTCCCTACCAAGTAAATTATGCTCACGGGGACAAATTATTAATGTGACGTTGAGACGTATAAAGATTGAAGTTAATAAAAATGCTTAACACAATAATCATGAGTGTTGGATTGAAAGTTTATATCATATTGATTATTTCATAAATTTGTATCTTATGAGTAAATATTTTTTTGGTTCCACGATTTTTTTTTTTTTTTGCTATTAACTTAGTGGCCAACACATCCTGTCCTGAATCACAAACAAGGGAAATGTGTTGACTGTTGACACGAGTTTGAACCTAAAACTCCACAAAAATATCCTCACAAGCCACTAGCTTGTAACAGCAAGGACTTTAGTTTAGTGATAGTAATATAAACAAAAATGAATATTAATTGTTGTAATAAACACATTTATTTGAATAAACAACGAAATGAAAATTAGAAACACTAGTCATATAAGTACGGTTCAGATAATAGCTGCAAAGACATTTCATATATTGAGGCACAATTTTGAATTTACAATTTTCTACTTCTCTACAATTTTCTGAAATCTGGTCTACAAGCATCCTGGATATCTAAATTCTTTGTCAAGCCTGACAAGATTGTAGTCAAGAGAGTGGATTTGGAAGAGCCAGAAATGATCAGAAGTTATGCAAGCACAACTGTCAGAAGTTATGCAAGAACAGAAGCATCTGAGTGCTAGTCAAGCTGAGTTGGTAAGAAGACAAGAAGATCTTGCCAAGAAACAAGATGATTTGCTGAAGCAACAGTCAGAATCAGTAGTCAAGCAAACTGAAATGGCAAATGAGCAATCAGAAATGGCCAAGACTCAAGCTGAAATGGCCAAGAAGCAAGATCAGATGAATATGGGCATCAATGCTCTTTTGGAGATGATGCAGAAGCAGCAGAAACCTTAGATTCACACCTTTTATTGCTTCTGAATATTTTATACTTGCTTCTGAACAATTTTTGCTTCTAAACAATTTTTGCTTCTGATGTTTATGCTTCTGATATTTTGCTTCTGACATTTTTTTCTTGCGTCTGAATTGTTTTAAAGTAGCATTCACGTTTTTATCCATATCTTTTCTTACTCATGTTTTTGTTGATGACAAAAGGGGGAGTAAGACATAAGTATTTAGGCTCTGAGTCCTATAATAAGTTAATTAAAAATTGACTTAGGAAAACCTTCTTCTTATCTCTTAGCTTCTGGATTTAATTTGAGAATGTTTCTGAGTGACGTTTTTAAGCGCAATAATAGTTATTAAGTTTTCAAGTTCTTAAGAGGCATTGTCTGAGTGACGTTTATGGACTATTAGACTTAGGGGAAGCTTACAAACCTCAAACCCTAAAGTCAACTTGTTAATTAAATTAACAACAATTGTTTATTAATACGTTTGTTTTTCATCATCAAAAAGGGGGAGATTGTTGGAACAAAATAAGTTTAAACAATGCCTCTTAAGTTTTGATGATAATTAACAAGGTATTAAAAGATCAATTGGATATGCTAATAATTGTTCAAGTGCGCAGGACCATAGACAAAAAATTATATTGATTTTAGTCATATATTGGTTCTGAAAGAACAAGTAAGTATTAAAGGATTTTCAAGAGAAGCTAGTTTCAAGTCAGACTCTGAAGGATACCTAGACTATGAAGGCTACAACATAAGCTGAAGACTCAGACCCTGATAGTCATATTCTCTGGAAGCCAGACACAGGAAAGCTGAAGACGTTCGTTACTGAATCCTCTGCAAGTTTAGACATGGTTGCTCTAAAGTTTCAGAAGTCAATGGATGTCACTTGCAGTAAAGGACATAGTACAAACCGTACCTCCAACATTCCCATGTGCAAATGTGTGTTGCTGCAAGCTGTGTCTCCTTGGAAAAGAACGTTTCATTCCATATCAAGGAATATATTCAAATACAATCCTTCATAGGACATGAACCAAATCAAGCAACAAATCATTGGTGATTGATCAAGCTTCTCTAACGACTCTTTGATGCATTGACACTCTCTTCAACGTCTCTTTTCATTCTCTATATAAAGGATGGAAGACTTGAAGAACATAACAAGACTCTGCAATATTTGAAAGTGCTAAAACTCTGCCAAATTAAATTTCGCATCAAACACTTATAATTTCTTAACAACTATTATATCTTAGAAATTCTTAAGTTCTAGAGTCTGAACCGTGCTGTATTTTGTGAACAACACTGATTGTATATCAAGTGTTCAAACAAACATTATTTCTTTGTAATCTTTGTTTGTAAGAAGTTTCTTGCTTGTGTGCTTGAGCATTGGAAGTCTCTTGCTTGTGTGCTTGAGCATTTGTAATCTTTGTGATTATAGTGAAAAATCTATTGTAAGTGACAAGGGGACTGGACTACTTCCGGGTTATGGAAGGAACCAGGATACTTGCTTTGTGTCTTTCTTTTCTCTCTCTCTCTCTCTCTCTTATCTTTTATTTCTGCTGCATTAGACTCTGGGCATTGCTTCAGACTAATCTTTCAGAGGCTGAACTTTGGTCTTAGTTTAGAAGAAGAAAAAGCTAACACAATTCAACCCCCCTTGTTGTGTTTTTCTCACCTTCAAGAAGGACCGGCTGAGAGAGGAGAGAACGTTCACTGGTGATGGACGATGGTGGACCGGTGGTGGAGAGAACTGAATCGCGTAAGAGGGAAAGGAAAACAGCGTGTTTTTCCTATACTGGAAACTGGAAATTGCGTTTTGCCAAATAAGAGGGAAAAGAAAATTGAGTTATGGGCTGAGGTGTTCAAAATTTTTATTCTTTTTAAAAAAAAAAAATGGGCCTGGGCTGGTGTGGCTATTGCCACATCCTGCCCTGCTCAGGTCCGCCCCTGTTATCACGCTAAATAAATATCGCCTGCTCATGTTCTTATATTTATTATGAGTTATAGAAAAATATTGTGGCTATTATTTAATATTTGGAACCTTGATTGCACATAATTTTCTGACGTTCATTCTGCTTGATTGCACATAATTTTCTCACGTTCATTCTCATGTGAATGAGGTGGGGGAATCTTATCTTCCAAAGGAAATGTAAGTTTGTATATCCCCCAACTTCAGCTATCTTTATATCATATTTTTTTCAGGACTCACCGATCAATACCAACTAAAGTAATTTTCTTGATCATTCTCTTAATTGATGCATCAACACAAATATAAACCTTGAAAATTGTGATGCTAAATTCGAAAAGATAACTAAATTAAATGACATTGTTTTATAGTTTTATCGACTAAATTGTCATTTCCAAATTTGAGTGAATAATTTATTCAAACTTTTTTTTTTTTTTTTGAGATTGTCCAAACTCCAACTCTTATAATTTTAAGCACCAAAATGATTTTTCACTAAAGCTACCACTGAGTCAAGTATAATGCAATGAAATTCCAAGTTCGTGAAACTTATTAAATTCTAGATTCAAACATAAAATTAATTATTTATGTCTACCACTCTAGACTGAACTTTCATTCACCTTACTGATATGACAGAGTATTAAGTAGAGTATATATATATACTGTGTCCAATTTAGTCATCCAACACAAATTAAGAAGTGCTAAATCATAACGTTCTTATTCATAATTTGGAGTGCAAAGGCACCATTTTCTTTCACATTCTTGTCTTGGTAATAAGATTTGTAAACAAAAGATTGAAATGAAGATTCCAAGAATATATAATCCTTGCGTTGGAAACTTTATATATCTCTTATTTAACTTATTTACTTAAAAGCATGCTTTAAAAACGAGTTGTACCATCTACCGGAGGGTACTATGGGTGGTGAGGAGGTCCGTAAACTGGTGGCTTCTCGATTGGAGGCTTGTAAACTGGTGGCTTGTAGACTGGAGGTTTCTCAACTGGGGGCTTGTAAACAGGTGGCTTGTAGACTGGAGGCTTCTCAACTGGGGGCTTGTAAACAGGTGGCTTGTAGACTGGAGGCTTCTCAACTGGAGGCTTGTAAACAGGTGGTTTGTAGACCGGAGGCTTGTATACTGGTGGCTTCTCTACTGGTGGCTTATACACTGGTGGTTTCTCTACTGGTGGCTTGTAAACTGGAGGCTTCTCTACAGGGGGTTTGTAGATCGGGGGCTTCTCAACTGGAGGCTTGTAAACAGGAGGCTTCTCTACAGGGGGTTTGTAGACCGGGGGCTTCTCAACTGGTGGCTTGTACACTGGTGGTTTCTCTACCGGTGGCTTGTAAACCGGAGGTTTTTCTACCGGTGGCTTATACACAGGTGGCTTCTCTACAGGGGGTTTCTCAACTGGTGGCTTATACACCGGTGGTTGGTAAACCGGAGGCTTCTCATAGTTGGCAAGACCCTGAGGGATGACAAAGAAAGCAAAAAGAAGCAGCACTAGGAAGTTTGAGGAAGCCATGTTAGTGACTTATGAGTTTGGTGCATAAAACACAAGAGTCACTAGCTGCTTTTATACTACTCGTGATCTTAGTGAAACCACTCACAGCTGCATGACTCAATCTTGATTAGGTAATGGTTTGGCACTCTCTTTTTCCAAAAGTCTATAATTGTTGTTGATTTTCTACACTACTTACCAATGATTTTGTTTTCATATGGTTGCCAGGTTTGAAATTATGTGTTGATTGAAAGGACAAATTGCCTAATTTTACAATACACGGACACTATCAGTAATTAAATATGCCGAAAGAATTGTTATTATATAATTTTTCAATGAGCTGTTGCTTTGATCATAACTAAACGAAGATCGTACAAATCTAAAAAAAATGATGAAAAATAATGGAGACGTGAAATTCGGTCCTTTTTCTATTTAGAAAATTAGAATCTACAATGGGGTCCTTTTTCTCTTTAGCAGCCTGCTAAATTGTCAAAAATAATTTAAGGAGTTGATGCAAGTGGTTTTATTTTCAACAATTACGGTTTAAATATTTAAAGGTGTTTTAAATATAAAATAAAAATAGTCACGAGTTTCTAAAATTTTAACATATCGACTTTCTCATATACGTATATAAAATTTGTTTTTGCAGATATAAACATTTAAAATCTGTAACGGGAGCAGTGCAAACATTGAACGGTATTTTGCATATAACATAAAAATTTAATTAATAGAAACATTGCATTAATGTTGATATTTTGAAAATAGTCACGAGTTTTCAAAATTTTATCATATTGACTGGACCGTAGATCTCACCATTTAGGCCTTGAGATCCTAAAGACAAGGGTTTGAACCCTTGGAGTAAGGCTGGGCGCCCTCCAGGAGGGCGCAGGACCCACTTGACAGTCATAAATAACCTTAGGTGACCTCCCTAAAAGACACCTTCAGGGGGCGCCCTCAGCAGCTGACGAGGGCGCCCTAGTCATGGTTTTGACCCTTTACGATTTGGGCCCAAAATCATGGCCAGATAGGCCCAAGTCAAGGCTACAAATAGTAACCATGGTCAAATAGGCCCAAGTCAAGGCTACAAATAGTAACCTAGTTTTCAAACATTGTACTCACAGCTAGTACAGTTGGCGCCCACCAAGGGGCTATGGTAAAACTAACCTAGCCACCATCTCTGAAAGAAAGGCAGTCGATTCACGGCCTCTGAAAATTACCAGAACGCCGTGAATCCACCGTGTTTCTCATGAGCAACCCTGGAACTTCCGAATCCGCCGCGATTCAACCCTAAATCTATCCCTAACTCTAATCAAACGTTCAACCCGTTCATTGTTCAAAATACCAATCCTCTCCTGAGATTCGCGATCCTAACCGCTAATCTTCAACCACCAACCTTAATCTTCATAACCGACCCAAATGATCGTCATCGTCGCCATTGATGGCGGACCCGGCAGTCTTGGAAGCCCTGCAACAACAAATCCAGCAGCTTCGCGACCACAACGAAGCTCTGCAAGGGATGATGGAGACAATCCAGCAACAACAACACGCTGAGGGGAACAAATCCCAGCAAGACGAATCAATAGATCCAGATCCACAACCACTTTCCACTGAAGTTTGGAACGCGCCGGCCCCGGAAAACTTCAAGCCACCCTCTCTTTCGTCTTTCGACGGAAAGAGCGATCTAGTGGAGCACGTAACAGCTTTCAACACCCAGATGGCCATCATCGGCGCTGCAGACTCCCTCAAATGTAAGTTGTTGGCAGGGACCTTCAAAGACGCCGCCCTCAGATGGTACATGAACTTGCCCCATTTCTCAGTCGTCAGTTACCAAGACATGATGCGCAAATTAACACACCAGTTTTCGGGTAGTCGCCACCGCAAGGTGTCTTCTACCAGCCTCTTCAACGTCTGCCAAGGGTCGAATGAGACCCTCGGTGAATATCTTGCAAGATACAACGACGCCACAATCAAAGTCGTGAACCCGAACCAGGAGCTGTTCGTGGGAGCTTTCGAAAATGGCCTCCGCGCCAGACATTTCAACGAATTGCTGGCGCAAAAACCGGCCGATTCCATGGAGGAGATCATGTCCAGGGCGGAATGTTACATAAAGGGAGAGGAGAGCAACGCTGAGAAGAAAGCAAGGGATTCCAGGGAGCGTGCCCCCAGCAACTACGACCATCGTCGCAACTATTATCCACCCGCCCACAGAGACAGAGCGCCTTACAAACGTCACGTCCAAGATAGGGGCGCACCCCTGCCGGAATCTTTCACGGCCCTCAACACTCTCCGTGAGCAGATCTGGAGAGATGTGTACCATTCTAGACTCATCCCTGAACCCCCACCGCCGAGAGGAAACATCATGGGAAACGACAAGGAAGCATGGTGTAAGTATCACCGCATAAAAGGACATACCACAGATGATTGCATCCACCTAAAGAGAGAGATTGAGAAGCTGATTCAGAATGGTAGGCTAAGAGGATACGTGAAGGAAAGCAGAGAAGGAGACAGGCGTCCCCCCGGAGATCCCCAAAAAGAGAAAGATGTGGTGAAGGATGGTGAGCGCCACACTTTGAACACCATATCCGGCGGCTTCGCAGGAGGAGGCGAGTCCAGCACCTCCCGAAAAAGATATGTAAGGCAGGTAATGTTGGTCGATGACCATACCACGACGGAGCCAGAGCGCCGGACAAATATCACCTTCTCATGCGAAGACCGCAAAGGAGTGATCCCCCATGATGACGACCCCATGGTCATTACTGTACAAATCTTCAATTGGGACGTCAAGAGGGTGTTGATTGATCCTCGAAGCTCCGCAAACATCCTTTATTACTCTGCTTTTGAATGGGATTGGACGAGGACCAGTTGCAACCCTTCAAGGGAATCCTGGCTGGCTTCACAGGGGAGCAGGTACACGTTCGTGGATACATCACCTTGAAAACAACATTCGACACAGGTAACAACGCCAAAACCATCAGGATTAAATATTTAGTGGTAAACTCGCCCTGTTCATACAACATCATAATAGGCCGCCCAGCTTTCAACGTCCTTGACGCTTATCTTTCCACTAAGTTCTTCGTCATGAAATACCAGCTGGACAATGGACGGGTCGGCACCATCAGAGCAGATCAGAAAATTGCACGAGAATGTTATCACAATAGGTTGAAGCTGCAGAGAGAAAAGAAAGGAACCAGCAACCCAAAAGCACACCAAGTTAACATCGTTAGCACAAGTCCAGAAAAAGAATTTCAGCAGGAACGCATGGAAGCAGCGAAAGGTCCAAAGGAGAGTCTGGTGAATAAAGAGCTGAGCATAACAAAGCCCCTAAAGACAAATCTGAATCTTACAGCTCGTCAGCCGACAGATATGCTTAGCGTTCGCCCCGCCGAAGTGTGTCATCGCCCCGCTCTTTATCCAATCCAGCAGACAGATGTACTCGAGCCAGTCAGCACGCCTGCCGGGTGTACCGGAAGTTTCACAGAGAAAGCTAGCAAGACAGACCTACCAAAGGCAACAAGCATGATTCTGGGATTTCACAAACCTAAGCACGTTCGCGATTCAACTACAAAGCAGGGAGAAGCTCGCCACAACAATTTAAAGGCGAACTAGAGGGTCAACAAAACCATTTTAATTTTTACTTTGTCTTTTATCTTATGTATTGCGGTATTTCTGTACAGCCTTAAAGAAAAAGGGGCACTCTTTTCCCCCGCAGTAGTGGGGGTTTTTAATGAGGCCCCGCTTTTTTATTATTATTATTATTATTATTATTATTATTATTATTATTATTATTATTATATATATATATATATATATATATATATATATATATATATATATATATATATATATATCACTTGTTTTATATTACTGTCATGGCCTGTAACAGATCAACAACGCCAAGTCTTAAATGAGATCGCCATCTGATTTGTGAACCCCATCGAGGGTTGCCACCTAATTCCTTAACCCTAATGAGGGCTCTAAGACGTCGTGAGCTTAAAAAGAAATCGCCACCTAATTCCTTAACCCCAAAGAGGGCTCTAAGACGTCGTGAGCCGAAAATGAAGTCGCCACCTAATTCCTTAACCCCAAAGAGGGCTCTAAGACGCCGTGAGCCGAAAATGAAATCGCCACCTAATTCCTTAACCCCAAAGAGGGCTCTAAGACGTCGTGAGCCGAAAATGAAATCGCCACCTAATTCCTTAACCCCAAAGAGGGCTCTAAGACGTCGTGAGCAAAAAATGAAATCGCCACCTAATTCCTTAACCCCAAAGAGGGCTCTAAGACGTCGTGAGCCGAAAATGAAACAACCCGACAATTCTCAACATTGTTATGAAACGAACACAAGTAATGACCACCGCCCAGGAAGTGCTTTCTAAAATGGATAAATTTGAAGATAAAAGGAACAGACGAGAAGCTTAAAGAAAACGATGCATCATTACAAATTCAAAGAAGAGTACTGAGTTCAAAATAAATTAAAAAGTACAACAAGTGAAATTATGGTTCGTCCACTAGGGCGCCATCTACAATAACTTTAAAGGAATCAAGGGCGGAAAGATCGACGCCAGGGTGCAGAAGGGTGACTTGAGCCTTAGCCCTTTCAAAGCCATCATCGAAATTCAGAGCCAGCTCGCCCTTCGCTTCGGAAACCTCAGCCTTAAGCTGATCCTCCCTTTCCGCTCCAGCCGCGACGTCATTTTGCAGCTTAGCGATAACCCCGTACTTCCCAGCAAGATCCACTACATAACCAATTTTCATATTGGAGATTCACTTATCACACTCAAGCTTCACCGCCTCTTTGGCTTCCTTCACTTCTCTCTCCCTCGCGTCCTTGGCCTCCTTCACCTCTTTCTCCAATGCCCTCACCGTAGCTTGAAGAGCCTCCTCATTCTGCACCAATTCTTCATGCTTCCGATCCACCGCATCCAAGAGCATTATAGACCGCAAGCAATGAACTCACACATCCCTCGTCATAAAGGGAACAACGCCCTGGTTCCCCGCCTCCACGTCTTCTGGACTAAAAACCAACCTCTCTTTGACATAGGCACCATAGTCAAAACCTTTATCCCAGAAAGATTGCACCGATCCACTGATCTTGATGGCGCTAATCGAGGAAGGAGAAGGCATTTTCATTCCTTTTTTCTCAGTTACTGCCTTCCCTCTCTCATCTTTCCTGGGCGACGCCTTATCATGCGTAGCCGCTGTGAGGGACTCAGCCTGAGACTCGGGCGGATGATCAGCCTTCCTCTTCGGCTTGCGTGTAATGAGTCCAGCAGGATCAGTGTTTGCCATCCCCTGAGCAGCCTTCTTGGCCTTCATTTCCTCGAGATATTTCTTCCTCTCCGCCGCAGTCATGGGCGCCATGTCCTCTACAGAAAATGAAAACAGAAAAAGTTTAGAGGACAAGAAAATAGAAAAGCACAGTATAGGCACAAATAAATAAATTCGACTCACGTAAGTACGCGTCTAAGCTATTCGCATCCCCTTCCCTATTCAACAACTCCTGGATGTTCATGGGCAGCATTTTATCCAAAAAACAGATGACGCCCTGGTCGTATGCGTCCAGCTTCTCGTAGTCAAATCCCATGATAGACGTCGGAGCACTCGTCCAACATGTGGGAAACCTCAACCTACCATCAACCCACACGGCAGCTGCCTCACAATCCTTTCGTCCCCGGGTCCTGAGGAACGTCTGTCTCCAATTCTTATAATGAGAGGCGTAAGGCGGGAACAACCACTTGCCAGGATGCACACTAATGGACACCCAAGACAGCTTATCCACCCCCTTCGTGCCATAAAACGTGAAGAAGGATCCAACTGAGGGCTGGAAACCTAGCCCCTCGCATAAAATCTCAAAAGCACGTATAAACGCCCAGCTGTTTGGCTGCAGCTGAGAAGGCGCCACATTCAAACAATTGAGTATGTCAACCTCAAAGGGCATGAAGGGATACTTCACACCCAGATCCTCAAAAACAGCCGTATACATGTGAAACATTTCACTCTTCACTCCCTTCGGCCTTTGTACACACACTTTCTCACCTGGGCGACAATGTTCCAAGACCACATCCTCTTCAAATCCCGTAGAGAACACATGCAGCTTACTCCGAAAAAACGCCACTCGCTGGGGGTCCATGTACACGAACTCTAAACGAAGCACCTTGTCGGTGAAACTCTCTTGCTCTGATCCACTAGAGGACGCCATGTAACAAATTCCTCTCCGACAAAACGGACCTGGGCGAACAGAATGAATAACACAGTCAGACGAATTCCCACTACTACTCCCTCCTTCACCCTCGTCTGAATCGCTCGAAAACTCTATTAAAAAGGAGTGGCCGTAGTAGGCCTTATCGAACATCACCCAATCAGTGGTTCCATCTGACCACTTCGCATGCCTAACACTTTCCCTCCATAACCTACACCTCTCCTCCGAATTCGATGGGGATAACTCCCTACCCGCCTCATCGCACACCCTAATTATCACCATACTACTGATTTAACTTTAAAAGAACAAGATGGAATAGGGTTACCTGGATTTAGACAAGCGAAGGATTGAGAACGAACACGGGCTCCGAACGATCCACAAACGGTAGGCGCAACGATCCACAGAGACTGTAACAATTTGAACGGCAAAAAATGATTTGGGAGAAAAAAACGGAGGTAAAGGAAGTGAAAAGGATAAAAGAAATCTGAAAGTAGTGGAAAAGTAGATCCGTTTCAGTTTAAAGTACAAAAGCCTGGGAAAACGCGCAGATGACGTCACCTAAGTTGGCACGATTTCCAAGAACCGTTGCGATGCGAACACGTCAGCGAGAGCGAACGGTCGCCTCATGTCAACCGTCGGATTCCACTAAGGCGCGTCCTCAACCTAAACCTTTAAAAGGTATCACGCCCATATTGGGCTAGTTCCGGCGCAGTGATCTAATCTACTCAAAGGAGCCATTTCGACACAGTTTAATAACTTCGCCTTGTCCCAAGACTCGTGCTTGTTGGGCTATGAATACTCTCGTTGGGCTAGTACCCACTAAGGCCCCCAAAACAAAAACATGGAGCTAGTACCCATGTTGGGCTAGTATCCGTGTTGGGCTAGCACCCATGTTGGGTTAAACACCCATGTTGGGCTAGCACCCATCGTGGGCTAGCGCCCATGATCGGGCTAATATCCATGTTGGGCTAGTACTCATAAATTTTTTTCATATGGCTTCGTGATCAGTAAGCCCCAATTGCTGGGCAAAAGGTCATAGGCAAATCCCCCCGTTAACAGTTTAATCACTTCGCCTTGTCCCAAGACTCGTGCTTGTTGGGTTATGGACCGTAGATCTCACCATTTAGGCCCTGAAATCCTAAAGACAAGGGTTTGAACCCTTGGAGTAAGGCTGGGCGCCCTCTAGGAGGGCGCAGGGCCCACTTGATAGTCATAAATAACCTTAGGTGACCTCCCTAAAAGACACCTTCAGGGGGCGCCCTCAGCAGCTAACGAGGGCGCCCTAGTCATGGTTTTAGCCCTTTACGATTTAGGCCCAAAACCATGGCCAGATAGGCCCAAGTCAAGGCTACAAATAGTAACCTTGGGATCATTCCCAAGGCATGACCTAAACAGACTCTGAAACCCTAGTTTTCAGACATTGTACTCACAGCTAGTACATTGACCTTCACATATCAGTACATACAAATTCTTCTGCATAGACAAGCATATAAAATCCTCAACTAGTGCGGTTTAAATATACACAACATTAATGTTGATATTTTAAAAATAATCACGAGTTTCCAAAATTTTAACATATCGACTTTCTCATATACCTATATAAAATTTGTTTATGCAGATATAAACATTTAAAATGCAACGGGAGCAGTGCAAACATTGAACGGTATTTTGCATATAAAATAAAAATTTAATTAATAGAAACATTGCATTAATGTTGATATTTTGAAAATAGTTACGAGTTTTCAAAATTTTATCATATCGACTATCACATATCGGTACATAAAAATTCATCTACATAGACAAGCATATAAAATTCTCAACGAGTACGGTTTAAATATTTAACTGTGTTTTAAATATAAAATAATTTTTTTTTAATAGACACACTACATTAATGTTGATATTTTGAATATAGTCATGAGTTTCCAAATTTTTATCATATCGTTTTTTGTCATATATGTATATAAAAATTTGTTTATTGTAACACCCATGCTAAGCTGTCTAGAATATTTAGCATGTGTATTAAACTTGATACTGGATACATTAAAATTTACAACAGAATTTTCTTTTCGAATGAATACATTTATAATACAAGTTCGTACATCCAATAAATATAACATCTGATGATTGCATCTCTGGTACATCACCGTCTACGTAAAATAATATTCGTGACTGGTACTAATCATGTACATATGGTGAATCATCTGTCTTTCCTTCTGGTGATCTCCAACACCAATCCTTGCTCGCGAACAACCTGCTTACCTGAAACTAAATTAAAGGGATTGGGGTGAGACGGGCGTCTCATTGAGTTCCACCTATCCTAAGCTGTAGGCGATCTCGAAAATTCTATGATTGCCGCCTGACTTACTTGACCCTGAAAAGGGGGTTTTCTGTTCTACATAATTTAATGATCAGGGGAAAACTAGGATCACTATCTGATGTCTATAAAGTCTTATCATGTTCGTATTTTAATAATTCATGTATTCATATTTCATTATTAATTTAGCGGGTTAGTGTTGGACAAACAATTATTATCTTGGTTCCTTTTACGGAATGCATCTGAGTGAAGTAACCTCAGAATACATCTCCCATACATACCGGTGAAATTCCTATAGTAGGCTAACACTGGACTCCTCTTGTCGCCGTGTGGGCCATCCAGTCAGAACATATCCCACTTCAACTAACAGAAGTGGGCCAACCTGTCGAAACATATCCCAACCTCAACTAGCGAAGGTGCTTATCTGAAGCCATAACTTAGCTGTCTTAACATATATTCGTATGTGTGTGTGTGAGTCGTCGTGAAGGTTCATGGTGGGCTGACCTATCCAGAATAAATCTGGAGCATGCCTGAGCTACAACTCGTCAACATATATATACACAAACATATGTCTTTATAATTCTTGTAATATGATTCTTGTAATATTTGTTATGTCGATCATATCCTTATCATATTCATAATTTTGTATTCCTATTCATAATAATCTGCTATTACTTGGCTAGAATTGTCTAGTTTCTAAACCCTTAGTCAGTACTTATTATACATAGAATTACACATCTCTCATAGATGACGCACGCGTTCAATTGATTTTAACCCTTGATTCTACCTTAAATAGTGTGTTTAAAAATATAGCATGGTCATTGGTACTGTACAGGCATTTTTAAGAAAATTAGTTTCTGGACAACTTCGCATAGCGAGCGTGAGCTTTGCTTAGCGAGCATCTGGGCAACTTCGCTTAGCGACCATGAACTTCTCTTAGTGAGCATCTGCCTAGAATTGGGCTTGAAGCTTCGCTGGGTGAATCTTGACTTCGCTGAGCAAAGTTTGTCGGTAGTAAATGCTCTGCTCGTTCACTGAGCGAACTCCTGCTCGCTCAGTGACCGTAGCAGAACACAGAACTGTAGAAACGTGTTTTTGTTGAAAAGTTTGATACCCAGGTGTCCAATAGTTTCCGTAAGGGACCAATGGTATGATTAAAACCTCAATAAGTGATTAGAATCAAGGATTAGCAAGAGACTTCCAATTCCTCAAGCACACAAGCAATAGACTTCCAAATGCTCAATCACACAAGCAAGAGACTTCCAAACGCTCAAGCACACAAGCAAGAGACTTCCAAATGCTCAAGCACACAAGCAAGAGACTTCTGATTGCTCAAGAACACAAGCAAGAGACTTCTGATTGCTCAAGCACAAAAGCAAACTTCTAATCAAACAGAATTACAGAGAAATTTGTTTGAGTTGAACACTTGATATACTATCAGTGGTGTTCACAAAATACAACACAATTTCAGACTCTTAACTTAAGAAATTCTAAGATGAGAAGTTTGGAAGAATTTCTAAGTTATTGATGCGTAATGAATTTGACAGAGTATTGGCACTTTCAGAATTGTATAGTCTTTTATGTTCTTCTTCAAGTCTTCAGTCCTTTTATAGAGGGATAGAGAGACGTTGAGAAGGTGCCAGATCATCAATAGAGTCGTTTGAATTGAAGCTTAATCCAACATTGATTTCTTCCTTGATATGGTATGCGTACAGAGGATTAACGTTTGAATTGTTTCCTTAAAAAGGATTGGATGTTTCTTCCAAGGAAACAAAGTTGCAGAGAGCGGTTCTGACTCTGAGATTTTTGCAGAGGTCTTGTCGTACTATGTACTTTTGACAGTGACAGCAGTTGACTTCTGAGTTTCCTTCAGACTTCAGACTTCAGACTCCCAGTCTTCAGACTTCAGACTCTAAACTTCAGACTCTTTTCTTCAGACGCTGTTCTTCAGACGTTGTTCTTCAGACGATGTTCTTCAGACACTGTTCTTCAGACCCTGTTCTTCAGACGCTGTTCTTTAGACGCTGATCTTCAGATCCTGAATGTCTTCAGACGCTGATCTTCAGACACTATTCTTCAGACGCTGATCTTCAGACACTGTTCTTCAGACGGTGATCTTCAGACACTATTCTTCAGACGCTGATCTTCAGATCCTGAATGTCTTCAGACTTGCAACACAAGCTTCAATATTTTTCTTTGCTCTTAACTTGATCTTTCAGAACCACTATTAGATACATAATTTTAAAGTATATGGTCTAAATGCACACTAGAGCAAGTATTAGCATATCCAATTTTCTTTTTAACACTTTGTTATCATCAAAACTCAAAAGGGACTTGTTCATACATTTTGTTCCAACAATCTCCCCTTTTTTGGTGATGACAAACACAAGTATTAATAGAAAATTGTTGTTAATTTAATTAACAAGTTGACTTCAGGGTCTGAGGTTTATAAGCTCCCCCTGAGTCTGATAATTCACAAGGTGAGGTTTGTAAGCTCCCCCTGAGTCTTATCCAGGTTAACTAAATTCAGTTTAAATCAATAAAGAGTAATCACTCAGAATTATCTCACATAAAATATAATCAGAGGCTAAGAGATGAGAAGATGTTCTCCTAAGTTAATTAATTTTCAAAAATTAACTTATTCTGACTTGGCTTAGAGCCTGAAATACTTGTTACTTACTCCCCCTTTTGTCATCAACAAAAAAATTCAAGAATTTAAGACAAAGAGAGAGTTCAGATGTGAGTTAAAAATGCAATCAGATAAGCACTCAAGTAGCAAAGATAAATACCAGAGCAAACTATTTGAGCATACATAACTAGTACATAAACATTGCATTTAGAGACAGAGAATGATGTTCAGAAGCAAGACAAATTAAACATTGTTCAGAAACAAGTTAAAATTTAAAGACTAGGGTGTGCAATCTAAGGTTGAGGAGGTTTCTTCAGAAGCTCCAAAATGGCACTGATCCTATACTTCATTTCATCTTGACTAGTCAGAATCTGATCTTGCTTTTCACTTAGTTCTTGAATCTTGCTTTCCAGATTATCCTGTCTAGCTCTTTGTGCTACCAGCTCCACTTGAACTTGTTCAAACATGTGCTTCATGATAGGCTCATCCAAGTCCAGATTCAAGTTGTCAGGATCTAGTGGTTGCTGAACAAACTTTCCCAAGAGTGAGTTCTGAAGACCATACTTCAGAATCTCAGGGATTTCCAATAAATCAGCATTGTCAGCATTTACCACTCCTGAAGAAGTTCCACATTCAATCAGTCTTGAAGTATTTCTTCTGAGTTCCACAGTCTCCATTCTCCTGACTACATCAGACAGCCATGTCTAAAGTGCCTCATGCTGAGACACTACAAAGACAAACTGTAGAGTGTCTAGGGTATTGTTGACTAAGGTTCTTAGCTTGTTCCATTTTTCCACATAGTTGACCTCATGAATGGGATGCTGTCTAGCAGGCACAAGTTGTTCCAAGCATTTGAAGATATTGCTTTATCAGCAGCAACTGAAGGTTCTGCACTAGCTTCTGAAACTTGCAGAAGAGGGGCAAACAGGTTCTGAGCTCCTGGTAGAGTAGATTTCTCTAACTCTTTGGCCATTTTAACTGCTTTCTCCATTTGTTCCTTGAGCTGAGCTGGTGACATGGTCTCAGTAGCTTTCTGAACATCAGGTAGAGTCCCCTTTTTGATAGCTTCTTGCCTCAGAATCTCCTTGAGCCTATTATTTTCTGCAATTTCCTCCTCATATGTCATATTTCCTTCTTCTTGCTCATCAGTTTCCAAAATCATCTTCCTCAACTTCTTCTTCTTCTTCTTCTTCTTCTTCTTCTTCTTCTTCTTCTTCTTCTTCTTCTTCTTCTTCTTCTTCTTCTTCTGTTTAGGATGGACCATTTAGCATGTTGAAGAATGGTCTCCATTGTTGATGGTCCACATATTCTGAAATATCACACCCGTTCAAGGCTAAAGATTCAAAATCCACTGCATTCTCAATAATAAGCTGTAAATCCTCCTTGTTGAGAGGCATGGTTTTGGGTTTGATAATAGTGGCTTCTTGAGATTGAAAGTCCATTGCAAGTTTCTGAGAAGAAGAGGATGAACCAGCCATTTGATTCTGAAGGATTGAGGTTTTAGGGTTCTAAGAGGATTTTTGAAAAGGAAGAGTTTTTAGGTTTGAAAACTGAACGTGTAAGATGTGAAAGCGAAAGTGTGAGAGTGATCAAGTGTTTTTGTTGAAACGTTTCAGAAATTGAGAGTAGACAAAAAGCATTAAACACATCTGCACATTAATGACGTTAGGGGGCGCAAAGTACAACTTTCAAAACTAACTCATCACTGCCCTGCAGTTATTACCCAGTAGTTTCAGACCACGTGTCAGAGTACTATTCAGATTCACTTTCATTAGTGGGCCACGTGTAAAGTGTCCACTTACAATGAGTTTTATCAGAAGCCAAAAAATCAGATTCTGAAACTCAGACTCTAATGTCTTCAGAAGCTGAACTTTCTTCAGACTCTCAAAGTGAGCGTCTGATAAGTCTTAGCTTCTGATGTACTTTAGAAGCTATCATACCTCTGGTGGATTTGACAATTTCCACTGGTGTATTTTCTTTCAATCCTATCACTAGCATAATCAGCATCACAGAATCCAACCAACTTATAATCTAAGGATATCTTATACAGAAGTCCAAGATTAGTTGTTCCCTTCAGATACCTGAAGATTCTCTTGACAGTAGTCATATGGGATTCTCTAGGATCTGATTGGAATCTTGCACATAAGCATGCACTGAATAAAATATCTGGTCTAGAAGCTATTAATTATAACAGAGAACCAATCATACCTCTGTGCAACTTCTGATCTACCTTTGAGCCCGTGTCTTCTTTGCTTAAGTTGCAAGTTGGATGCATTGGTTTTGTCATCAATTTACAATCTTCAAGCTTGAACTTCTTCAGAAGCTCCTTTGTATATTTTGATTGATGAACATACACTCCATCTTTGCATTAGTTGATTTGAATTCCAAGAAAGAACTTCAATTCTCCCATCATGCTCATTTCAAATTCATCTTGCATTAACTTAGAAAATTCCTTGCAAAGAGTGGCATTAGTAGAACCAAATATAATATCATCCACATAGATTTGAACAATTAAGATGTCTTTCTTAAGTGTCTTTCTGAAAAGTTTAGTGTCAACATGTCCTCTTACAAACTCATTCTTGAGTAAGAAATTACTCAGTATCTCATACCAAGCTTTGGGAGCTTGTTTCAGACCATACAGTGATTTCTTAAGCTTAAAAACAATGTCTGGATGTTTTAAATCTTCAAAACCAGGAGGTTGTTTGACATACACTTCTTCAGAGATGACTCCATTTAGAAAAGAACTCTTAACATCCATTTGATTTAAAATGATATTATGATTTACTGCATAGGAAAGAAGTAACCTGATTGCTTCCAATCTTGCAACTAGAGCATATGTTTCAGTGTAATCAATTCCTTCCTGTTGACTGTAGCCTTGAGCAACAAGTCCAGCTTTGTTTCTGACTACCTCTCCTTGTTCATTCAGTTTGTTTCTGAACACCCATTTTGTTCCAATAATGTTCTTGTGATTTGGTTTTGCAACTAAATCCCAAACATCATTTCATTGAAACTGATTGAGTTCTTCTTGCATAGCCACAATCCATCCATCATCAGAAAGTGCTTCATCAATTGTTGTAGGTTCAATCATGGACAATAATCCAAGCAAAGAGTCATTATGTCTGAATGCTGATCTGGTCTTTCTTGGACTATCCTTGTTTCTAATGATTAACTCTTCAGGATGTGAAGACTTGTACTTGAAGGTGTTTCTGGGTGGATTTGCTTCTTGAGATTCATTAAGACCTTGTTCAGAAACATCTTGATGTTGATTAGCTTCAGGAGGAGAGCTAGCTTCTGAGAGGTTTTCAGTATCTGGAGGATTTTCAGCTTCTGGAAGATTTTCAGCTTCTGAACTTTCTTCAGACTCAGAAATCTGATCAGGTTCTGAAGTACCCTCTGAAAGCTGAATATCTGCAAAATTCTCAACTAGCTCTGATATTTTATTATCAGGCTTCTTGTCATCAAATCTAATGTGCATTGATTCTTCAACAACATGTGTTTCAGAATTGTACACTCTGTATGTTTTTGATCTCTCTGAGTATCCTAAGAAGATACCCTTATGAGCCTTAGCATCAAATTTCTTTAGATGGACTTTATTGTTTAGAATGTAACATGTACATCCAAACTGATGAAAATAAGAAATGCTTGGATTTATTCCTTTGAATAACTAATATGTTGTTTTATTCAGAATTGGTCTAATATAGATTCTGTTCTGAATATAACATGTGTTAACAGCTTCTGCCCAGAAGTACTTTGCAATGTTAGATTCATGAATCATGGTTCTGGCCATTTCTTGCAAAGATCTGTTCTTTCTCTCTACAACTCCATTTTGTTGTGGAGTTCTAGGAGAAGAGAACTCATGGAGGATTCTGTGCGCACCTCGTTTTTTAAAAAAAAACGCGCAAATCCTCCGAGGACGTCCTCGAACGCTCGGAGGGCCTTTGTGAAGTCGCCACCAAAGTTTTTGTGTAAAGGGAACGTTGATAAACCCTTATGTTTTTTTTTTGAAAGGGAAACGATAATAAAACCCTTTGACGATGAGGAAAGGATGGTCATCGCAACCATTGTCGAGTTCGGGAGTCGATTACGCAAGGGGAAGGTATTAGCACCCCTCACGTCCGTTGTACTCAACGGGAACCTTCTATTTGGCTAAAGCTTAAATTGTTTTTAGATGTTTTGCGCGCATGCTTGTCTATGTCAAAAGAAAATATACTAAAAGGGGGGAAAAAAGATAAAAACAAACGAAAGAAAAGAAAAAAAAGTTTTTTATTATTGCGCTTGACAAGATGTCGATCTTGCTCCTACGTATCTCTCGGTAGTCGGAGAATTCAAAGCGTACGTAGTTCTTTGGTAGAAAAATGTACATGTGTTGGTTAATTTTAAATGGACGATGTTTTAACCAAATTCTTGCAATTCAAACGTAGCTTGTATGCTCGCGCTCGGGAGACTTATTAAGCGTATAGCTTGTATGCTCGCGCTTGGGAGACTTATTAAGCGTTTGTTTATGAATCGCGTTAGAATTGTTAAAAGGTACATCCGTTAGGTTAAAGGGTTCGAATTGGTCGCTATGGGACCAAAAGAGGTGCAATGGACTCATACGAGTCAATCATTGACCGAGGGGACTCCAACGAGTCGAGGGATTGTTCGATTGATCCACTGGGATCAAGAACAGGTACAATGGACTCGGACGAGTCGAACATTGACCGAGTGGACTCAAACGAGTCGAGGGATGGAATCTAGTGGCCACGGGGGACCAAAAGGTTCGGATTGACCACAAGGGGCCAAGATTTGGTTTGGTTATGGTTGGATACGTTAAAAAGGAATGACGATTGTCCGAACGACGAGACATACGTCACGCATTCGTACAATCGGGGCAATGGAGAGACATACGTCACACCATCCCTTTTTCATTCAAGTTTTTGGGTAGAATTCTTTTAGAAATCCCAAGGTATATCAAATCATTTGGTTTGAAACCCAAAGTGAAGAGATTTTAGCAATTTGTTAGAAAACGCACAAGACGGTTTTGAAAAGCGAACGTATTTGGCGTATGTTCATGTTTGGGTTTTGAAAATCATGAACAATGTTTATTGTTCAAGTTAAATTTGAAATGATGAACATAGCTGGTTTGTTCATGCTGTTTTGAAAGTTTAGGAACATAACTTGTTTTGCAAGTTATCCACAAAATGTCACACGAACTTGTGAATTTGTCAATATTGTGCAAGATCCTTGTTATGGTTTGAAAAACATGGGTTTAAAAACTCTTAGGTTCTGAGCTCTTGGGCTAGAACCTCAAAAATTGGCCATTTGGGCACCTAAACTCAGATTCTGAGTTCTGTCATGGTCGCTCTGCGACCATGACTTCGCACTGCGAAGTATGCGAATTTTTGAGTTCAGAAGCTATTTCTGAACTTTTGTTCAGAAACAACTTCTGAACACACTCAGGACCTTTTAGGTGAGTGAAAAACTTTGAGTTTTTGGGATGAAAAGGCTTGGACAAACCAGTTTTGATGTTTTGAAAACCTTGGGATTTCTTTGAAATTCAAAAGGGGTTTTTTAGAACCAAAAGGTTTTGAACCAAAATTGCTATGCAAACACAATTGAAAATGCAAAACAAAAGCTTGGAAACTTACAGAGATCCTTAGCAAAGCTCCAGCTGCAATGGATTTGAATTGGTTGAAGGTTCTTGCAAAAGTTTTGAATGTTGGTGATGGTTTTGAACTTTGTGAGGCTTTGTGTTTGGATTGTTTTTTTCTGGTTGTTTGCAAGTGTTTGTAAGCTGGAATGAGTAGTGTTTCTTTGTGTGTACAATGCTCTTAGAATGCTATATTGAGAAGTGTTGTAACCTTGGGCATTGCCTTCTATTTATAGGCCAAAACCAAATCAATTTCATCATTAGAAATCCCCAAAATCCAGCTGATTTGTGGGCTAGGATCAGGCTGAATCCCTTTGCATTAAATGCTAATGGATAGAGGCAACCTTGCCTTGTGCCAAGGGTCAAGACTCAGCCTGATTTCAGCCACAAATTCAAAGGTTTTTGGATAGCAATGATGATGAAATAAGGCTGGATTGCAATTGGCCAAGCTTGGGGATCAATCCTTGCAATCTCAATGGTTGATCAATAAAAACGTGC
This sequence comes from Medicago ruthenica, assembly GCA_018208015.1. Taxonomy (NCBI): domain Eukaryota; kingdom Viridiplantae; phylum Streptophyta; class Magnoliopsida; order Fabales; family Fabaceae; genus Medicago; species Medicago ruthenica. Next base: position 15,496,613 of record CM031374.1, on the reverse strand, counting down.
ACTGTGATGTGCAGAGATTGGGGGATGCAAAAGGCTATAATTGGCTGGTGTGAGAGGGTGAAAAGCTGCTGCAAAACAGGGTAGGCACTCATGGCTTTTTCAAGTGAAAAATCCAGCTGGTTTGACTGGTTTTGGGGGAGCAAGCAGGAGGAAAGTCATCAAGCAGGTGGCTGGCAACCTTGGGGTGGTTAACAGGTCACTTGGGAGGGACAAGAGCTGCCCAAGGGCAAGCCCACTTGCTTGTCACATGCTAGGTTGGAAGAAAAAGCTTCCAACCTTGGCATTAATGGCAAGTCTCTCATTTCAGGTTTTGCTTGGCCCAAATAGCCATGAATGCTGGTTAAAATAAATATGGAAATGATATGCAACAAAATCTGGAATTAAATCTAAGAAACCAAAAATCTGCAGAAAAATCGCAGACTTCGCAGTGCGAAGTGTCCTTCGCAGTGCGAAGTCATCATTTTTGAAATGTTGACTTTTCTGTTGACTTTTGTTGACTTTGACTTTTTCTCCCTCTTTGATTTTTTTTGATTTTTTTTGTTTTAAAAGGCTTAGGACAAAATTGGGGTACTACAGCTGCCCCTACTTAATTGTGTCTTTGCATAGAGTGTGTGAGTGCCGAGGGCATCTCATGAACTCTTTGCGAAGATCAATTAGGTAAAAAGAAGGACCCGAATTTTGTCCTTCGCGGAATGGAAAGATTGCAGTGAAAGTAAAATATGCAAATGCAATGGTTCGAAAAGGTTGATCGTATCCAGCCGCTAACACTGGAGGTAGATCCACTGGGGATGAAGGTAATCGTATCCAGCCGCTTACACTGGAGGTAGATTCCTAAAGGCAAAGGTGATCTTATCTAGCCGCTTACACTAGAGGTCGATACCTAATGGGGAAGTGATCTTATTCAGCCGCTAACACTGAAGGTCGAACACTGAGGGAGGTGATCTTATCTAGCCGCTTACACTAGAGGTCGATACCTAAGGATAGGTAATCTTATTCAGCCGCTAACACTGAAGGTCGATTCCTAAACAGGGAAGTGATCTTATTCAGCCGCTAACACTGAAGGTCGAACACTGAGGAAGGTGATCTTATCTAGCCGCTTACACTAGAGGTCGATACCTAATGGGGAAGTGATCTTATTCAGCCGCTAACACTGAAGGTCGAACACTGAGGGAGGTGATCTTATCTAGCCGCTTACACTAGAGGTCGATACCTAAGGATAGGTAATCTTATTCAGCCGCTAACACTGAAGGTCGATTCCTAAACAGGGAAGTGATCTTATTCAGCCGCTAACACTGAAGGTCGAACACTGAGGAAGGTGATCTTATCTAGCCGCTTACACTAGAGGTCGGTACCTTAACTGAAATGGTCTTACCCTAAATAGGTGCCCCTGGTTGAACCGGAAAACATGATTGTATGATGCATGTTATGCAGTATGAAATGCAATGCAATATGATATGAGATAGACTCAATCAAAGATTCCTGCTGGGGAATTGGGGACAGTTGGTGAAGGAGGTTCACTGGGGAACGCTTACTTAACTATTGATGGATGCTGGTGAATATGTGATACTCACTGGAGAATCCTTGTTGAGGATGCATGACATGATTTATGAAATGCATGTGTATGAATGATTTGTATATGCATGCATGAATGAAATTGACATGATGCATGAATTATGTTATGCATGATATGTGGGATGTTGATTGGGCGCCGAGCAAGGTCGGTCTTGGTTGTGGTTGTGCCAATGATGATTGGACTTTTTGTTTGTTTGGTTTGGAAGGACAAGGTCCTTTGCCTATATACCCGAATGGGATCAAAACCGGTGTAGTTCGGGCTTTTTGTTTGTTTGGTTTGGAAGGACAAGGTCCTTTGCCTACATACCCGAATGGGATCAAAACCGGTGTAGTTCGGGCTTTTTGTTTGTTTGGTTTGGAAGGACAAGGTCCTTTGCCTACATACCCGAATGGGATCAAAACCGGTGTAGTTCGGGCTTGCCCTGGGGATTTGTGTTTGTCTGCCAATGATAATTGGACTTTTTGTTGGGTTGAGACTCCCTGGGGAATGTCAATAAGGTTTGGCTCATGGGGATATAAGGATCATTTTGGAAGCATGATCGATATCCAGCCTTGGTTGATGTTTGGATGCTTAGGGTGTTTACTGGGGAATTTTGTTCCTCTTGTACGACTGATAAACTCGTGGGGACGAGATTAGACCGGCAAGGTAAAAAGTGGACCGGTATAAACAATCGGTAATCCTCGCGGGGATGACGTCTTTAGGAGATATATTCGAATATGGACGGGGTAAGACCGCGATAATTGATAAAGGATAAATACCTCGTGGGGATTGTTAATCCGCTGTGTAAATCATGCTAAACTGCTGAGGAGCATAACTGATGGTTCCGCTGGGGATGCTTGTGCTCTGGTTGGTTAGTCTCGCTTGAATCGTCCCTTCAGGCTCTTGATTTGACGGGGATATTCCTTTTTGATTCACCGATGACCAGAAATCCCTTTAGCAAATAACCATGCTTGGCCTGCGAGGTTTACCTGCTCTATGGATAGATATTGATGCACGCTTTTAAGTACTCACAATTTAGAGAAAATGTGCTTGTTATTATTTATTCAGAAACATAAAAGATTCCACGTAATTTTTTTTGGAAATATTATTTTTTACACTAATCATAATGGAATTTTTTGACCAAAGTAGAAGACTTCGCTTGGGAAGAATTTTGTTAATGGGGAGGTGACCTGCCCCAAAGGTGTAGTTCCTTTAATCGTGTTTGGGATGGCCGATGCCAATTGGGCCCTTTGTTGGGTGTTTGAGGAATGTCAATGGCAATTGGGCTTTTTGTAAATTGTAGGGAGAGCGCCAAGCATGGTTGGGCTTTGATGGTGGGTTGCCGAGCGAGGTCGGGCTTTGATGGTTGGATGCCGCGTGAGGTCGGGCTTTGATGGTTGGATGCCGAGCGAGGTCGGGCTTTGATGGTTGGTATGATTCATATGAAACTTGCGCACGCAATTTTAATGCCCCTATTATTCCGAGATTGTACTGAAAAATTCGAAATAAATACCACACAAAAAAATTATATCGTACAATTCAATATTAATAACATGTTTATCAATGAACCAACCTATCACTCATTTAAGTAAATGAACAAATTGAATATTAATGTGAGGGGTAATGAACACTCATCCGGCAAGTTTGCTAACATTCCGATCGAGTTATGTGTCCATCCAATTATTGTTTCTTAAAAACATAAAAGCATCGATCAGAAGGTCTTTGAGGGTTGTAATTTGGCTGGGTTACAAAAGAAATGTCATATGTGGGGAAATTGAATTCAAATGGCCAAGAAAGAGGGAACATTCTTTCTAACTTATACCTTTTCTTGTTCAAATCACAATTTTGGTGACTCACAAATGCTTTTCTCTTTGATCTCAACAACTCATGGATTTTATCGATCTTCTTTTTTTCTTTCTCTTTTCTTTTTCTTGGTTTGCTTTTCTTTCTTTCTTTCTTTTCTTTGGTCGTCAAGATCAATTAAGAAATTCAACGTTGCTTGACTTTCACAACCTTCCCCTTTTTTTCCAACTTGTTTTAGTATGATACCCTAATTGAATGTTCCCTCCTTTTTTTTTTGGCAAGGGACACTAATCATGATGTTTTAAGGGTTCAAAAAAATCGAAAGGAAATTATCAGAATTCAGTGATGTTTTAACTATGAACTGAAAATATTTTTTTTTACAAACTCCGGCAATCTCATTAAGCAGTTGAGCTTATGAAAGCTGGCAGTTCATAGTTAAAAATTCTGATTTGTTAGGCTCGAAGGGGTTTAACAAATACTCACTTCTCACAGGGTGGGCTATTTGTGGTTGATTGTTTTCTCTTGTTTTCAAACAAATGCCTTGATCATGTCAATACTTTTATGCAATTAAAAAAGAAAATTCAGATTTAACATAAAAAGATCGAGCTAAACAAAAATGTCGGTCTCCTGCATATGTATTATGATGACCTTGAGGATTCCTCACATCTGGCTGGTTCTAAATGGTTCATAGAACAAACATATTAATAACGTAAATTGTATGGTATAATTTGGTATGGAATATACATTCTGCTTTCACGTTTAATCATAGAAAAAATAGGAAACATGCATTTTAGCTTTGCAAAAATTAATCACATTTACCATTACCCTTTGCCTATGGTTAAAACTTTGGCTTAACCCGTTGCGGAAAGATTTCACAAAATTTCGACATTTATGCATATTAAAATTAACCAGGCATGATGATGATGCAAAGGCCAAGCAATAAAAGCAAACGTACTCAAATAACAAAACAAGAGTGCAAATATAGCTACAAAGTATCAAACATAGAAAGCTTCTAAAGAGTGTACGAGAAAATGACATAAATATAAACAGCAAAACAGGAGAAAGCATAAAAAAGGGGCACTCAAGGAGTGAAAGCCTCATCATCCTCAGTCTCCTCATCCTCGTCATCCTCGTCCTCATCATCCTCATCCTCTCCTCCCTAGCCTCCGGCCGCTGCACCACTGCCTCCAGCCTCTGCATACTCAGGCCTATCCCCGGGCCAACGACCATGAGCTGCGAACATCTGGGGTGTCGGTATCTGATCGTCGGGATCTGTCGGCCTACCCAGCTGCCTCTGAAGGCGATACATGGAATCATGCATCATGGTCATGTATCGATGAGTGGAGGCATTCTGCTCCAATATGAAAGTGCAAGTGTGATGATCCCCTGATGCTGGTGGAGGTCTAGGCCGTGGCTGCTGTACCCTCGCCGCTCTCCTCCCTGTGCAGTGTCTAGAGATATACTCATCTGTGATTGGGTTCTTTATGGTCTCGGACACATGAGGAGGGATGGCTACTCGGGCTTCCCGGCAGAGTCCCATGATAAGACCCGGGAAAGCAAGCGGGCACATCTTCTTGGCCGGTGGCTTGATGCCACTCTCGACCACTATCTTAATCTCCTGGCAGATTGCCCTGGCCACATCTACTGGTTTATTGGTGAGGATATAGTAGATTAGGGGGGTCACATCCAAGGTGGTGGTGGAGGTATGGCTTTTGGGTTTTATGTTGTGGACTATAAGATGGAAGATGACATGGGCGTAGGTGGTGAGGTTGCCCTTGAGGGCCTTTGTGGGCTGCCCCGCCGCATTGAGCTCATACCCCTTTCCGGATTGAAAAATGGTCTGAGCGTAGAGATCGTGGTTCCAATTACCACAGTTTTGGTGCTTATGAAAAGCACAAAGCTCATCATTTTCCAATTGGAAGGGGTTTTGGAGATAGGTGTTGATGGCGTCGCGATCGAATCTAATGATCCGACCACGCACCATGGTCTGATATGTAAACTCCCCCTCCGGATCCACGGGAATGGCATTCGCGTAAAATTCCCGGATTATGTCATAGTTGAGGTTTAGGGGAGGGTTTACCAAAACTCCCCACTGGCGTTGGTTTATCAACCGGGCCAACTCTCTCCAGGTGCCCCTCTCACTTATAATAAACTGCCTCTCAGGCCAGAAGGTCCTGCCAAGAAGCTCTTCGTATCTCTCTTGGTTCCGAAGACTTAGGAAGCGAGAGGCGTCGAAACCCCCTTGGGGTCTAGATCCCGATGCCTCACTCCTCGAGCGTTTTCCTGCTGGTTTCGGTGCCATCTGCAAGGAAAATGACAAAGTCAGTATACAAGGTTCAATAATTGTAAGTGATATGGGGTGGAATCAATGGAATTGGAAAAAAACAGTGAAAAACAGAAGTTTTGTTTCTGCTACAGTCGCACTGCGAAGGCACGCTCGCAGTGCGAAGGTACTCGAAGAATTCTGGGTTGCCCAGAAACGGTCGCAGTGCGAAGTTGAACTTTGCTCTGCGACCATGACAGCAAAACCTCAGAAATCTTACCTATACCTCCTGGCTTGAGCTTCTAAAAAGCAAATCATGTAACTAAATGATTTCAGAATCAAAGGCTGGGTACCAAAAAGAATCTCTCAACAACCCTCCTTCTTTCAATTTCTTGCAAATGGGTTTCTTTTTATTTAAAAACAACTTGGAATTGAAAGAAACAGGCCTGTTTCAGATACCCATGATGCATGCTTGCTAAATCCTAACTTAATACAGCAAACTAGGGACTAAATGTAGCTTATTATGAACTTAAATTCTAACATGGGAACTTTAAAATTAGAAACCCTAAAACCCCTAAACAGTTGCAATACGGATTAAAGATGAACAGAGGGAAAGAAGAAAGGAAATCATACCTGGTTGTTGGTTCTGAATAGAAAAACACGAAATTAATGGAGGGAAGATTAAAAAATGGGTATGCTCACCCTTTCTCCTTTTTAGATTTGAGAGTTTTTTCTTTTTTGAAGTTATGGCAAAAAAATGCTGTTTTCTTTGTTTTAAGAGTTAAAGGAAAGAAAAAACGTTTGGAATAAATAAAAAATAAAAAAAGATAGTGGAAATGGGTGGTTGAGGGGGAGTAAATGAAGGGTCAGCTGAGCTGACAAAATTCGCGTACTTCGCACTGCGAAGTACCTTCGCACTGTGAAGTACTTGAATTTTTTTTTGAAAATTTTGCTACCCCTCAACACATTGGCCATTCATATCCCCAACTATGATTATGCATAAAAACAAGTAATAAACAAAAAAGTGTTGATTGCCCCTGCTAAAATAAAACATAATGTAACAAACATGAGCGAATGCGAATGGATAATATGTGGAGGTTCGGAATTTCCCCCATCCTCACATGTAGGCCCTAAAAGGTGAAATTTCCTAAGAAGAGGTCCTTAGAATCATAGACCTCACATGGAATTAGGGTTGTCTATGGACATACGTCGACATGACTTCAATTAATTCCACGTGAAAATCTCCTCTAAGCGGGGTTGGGCATCCTACCTCACGGACATACGTCAACGCGGGCCTCCGCACACAACCTCCTTCTAACTTAGTTTTTTTTCTCAAGCTCGGGTAGAGAGCCTCACACGTCCGGCATTAACCCGAACAATGTGGAGTAACATCACTCAAGTAACCCCCGCATTTGATATATATGATATGAATATAAAGCAAAATAAAGCAAATAAAGCATAGATATGACATAGATAAATAAAATAAAAGCATGGCACGCAAAGAAAATAAAAACAATTGGCTTAAAAGCCAAATAGGTTAGGCTTGACTCGCTAGTGGGAAAAGGATCCCCAGTGAAGTCGCCAGCTGTGCGCACCTCGTTTTTTAAAAAAAAAACGCGCAAATCCTCCGAGGACGTCCTCGAACGCTCGGAGGGCCTTTGTGAAGTCGCCACCAAAGTTTTTGTGTAAAGGGAACGTTGATAAACCCTTATGTTTTTTTTTGAAAGGGAAACGATAATAAAACCCTTTGACGATGAGGAAAGGATGGTCATCGCAACCATTGTCGGGTTCGGGAGTCGATTACGCAAGAGGAAGGTATTAGCACCCCTCACGTCCGTTGTACTCAACGAGAACCTTCTATTTGGCTAAAGCTTAAATTGTTTTTAGATGTTTGCGCGCATGCTTGTCTATGTCAAAAGAAAATATACTAAAAGGGGGGAAAAAAGATAAAAACAAACGAAAGAAAAGAAAAAAAAGTTTTTTATTATTGCGCTTGACAAGATGTCGATCTTGCTCCTACGTATCTCCCGGTAGTCGGAGAATTCAAAGCGTACGTAGTTCTTTGGTAGAAAAACGTACATGTGTTGGTTAATTTTAAATGGACGATGTTTTAACCAAATTCTTGCGATTCAAACGTAGCTTGTATGCTCGCGCTCGGGAGACTTATTAAGCGTATAGCTTGTATGCTCGCGCTTGGGAGACTTATTAAGCGTTTGTTTATGAATCGTGTTAGAATTGTTAAAAGGTACATCTGTTAGGTTAAAGGGTTCGAATTGGTCGCTATGGGACCAAAAGAGGTGCAATGGACTCATACGAGTCAATCATTGACCGAGGGGACTCCAACGAGTCGAGGGATTGTTTGATTGATCCACTGGGATCAAGAACAGGTACAATGGACTCGGACGAGTCGAACATTGACCGAGTGGACTCAAACGAGTCGAGGTGGAATCTAGTGGCCACGGGGGACCAAAAGGTTCGGATTGACCACAAGGGGCCAAGATTTGGTTTGGTTATGGTTGGATACGTTAAAAAGGAATGACGATTGTCCGAACGACGAGACATACGTCACGCATTCGTACAATCGGGGCAATGGAGAGACATACGTCACACCATCCCTTTTTCATTCAAGTTTTTGGGTAGAATTCCTTTAGAAATCCCAAGGTATATCAAATCATTTGGTTTGAAACCCAAAGTGAAGAGATTTTAGCAATTTGTTAGAAAACGCACAAGTTCGGCTCGTTTTTGCGAACGGTTTTGAAAAGCGAACGTATTCGGCGTATGTTCATGTTTGGGTTTTGAAAATCATGAACAATGTTTATTGTTCAAGTTAAATTTGAAATGATGAACATAGCTGGTTTGTTCATGCTGTTTTGAAAGTTTAGGAACATAACTTGTTTTGCAAGTTATCCACAAAATGTCACACGAACTTGTGAATTTGTCAATATTGTGCAAGATCCTTGTTATGGTTTGAAAAACATGGGTTTAAAAACTCTTAGGTTCTGAGCTCTTGGGCTAGAACCTCAAAAATTGGCCATTTGGGCACCTAAACTCAGATTCTGAGTTCTGTCATGGTCGCTCTGCGACCATGACTTCGCACTGCGAAGTATGCGAATTTTTGAGTTCAGAAGCTGTTTCTGAACTTTTGTTCAGAAACAACTTCTGAACACACTCAGGACCTTTTAGGTGAGTGAAAAACTTTGAGTTTTTGGGATGAAAAGGCTTGGACAAACCAGTTTTGATGTTTGAAAACCTTGGGATTTCTTGAAATTCAAAAGGGGTTTTTTAGAACCAAAAGGTTTTGAACCAAAATTGCTATGCAAACACAATTGAAAATGCAAAACAAAAGCTTGGAAACTTACAGAGATCCTTAGCAAAGCTCCAGCTGCAATGGATTTGAATTGGCTGAAGGTTCTTGCAAAAGTTTTGAATGTTGGTGATGGTTTTGAACTTTGTGAGGCTTTGTGTTTGGATTGTTTTTTTCTGGTTGTTTGCAAGTGTTTGTAAGCTGGAATGAGTAGTGTTTCTTTGTGTGTACAATGCTCTTAGAATGCTATATTGAGAAGTGTTGTAACCTTGGGCATTGCCTTCTATTTATAGGCCAAAACCAAATCAATTTCATCATTAGAAATCCCCAAAATCCAGCTGATTTGTGGGCTAGGATCAGGCTGAATCCCTTTGCATTAAATGCTAATGGATAGAGGCAACCTTGCCTTGTGCCAAGGGTCAAGACTCAGCCTGATTTCAGCCACAAATTCAAAGGTTTTTGGATAGCAATGATGATGAAATAAGGCTGGATTGCAATTGGCCAAGCTTGGGGATCAATCCTTGCAATCTCAATGGTTGATCAATAAAAACGTGCACTGTGATGTGCAGAGATTGGGGGATGCAAAAGGCTATAATTGGCTGGTGTGAGAGGGTGAAAAGCTGCTGCAAAACAGGGTAGGCACTCATGGCTTTTTCAAGTGAAAAATCCAGCTGGTTTGACTGGTTTTGGGGGAGCAAGCAGGAGGAAAGTCATCAAGCAGGTGGCTGGCAACCTTGGGGTGGTTAACAGGTCACTTGGGAGGGACAAGAGCTGCCCAAGGGCAAGCCCACTTGCTTGTCACATGCTAGGTTGGAAGAAAAAGCTTCCAACCTTGGCATTAATGGCAAGTCTCTCATTTCAGGTTTTGCTTGGCCCAAATAGCCATGAATGCTGGTTAAAATAAATATGGAAATGATATGCAACAAAATCTGGAATTAAATCTAAGAAACCAAAAATCTGCAGAAAAATCGCAGACTTCGCAGTGCGAAGTCATCATTTTTGAAATGTTGACTTTTCTGTTGACTTTTGTTGACTTTGACTTTTTCTCCCTCTTTGATTTTTTTTTTGATTTTTTTTGTTTTAAAAGGCTTAGGACAAAATTGGGGTACTATAGATTTCATGTTCTTCACAAAAAGTTTCAAAAGGTTCATTCTCAAATTAACCACCATGATCACTTCTAACTTTCAAAATTTTCAGTTCATTTTCAGTTTGTACTTGCTTGCAAAAATTGTTGAACACATCATATGTTTCATTCTTGGTTCTGAGGAATTTAACCCAAGTCCACCTACTGTAATCATCAACAATTACCAATCCATACTTCTTCCCATTGATTGATGTTGTGCCAACAGGACCAAACAGATCAAGGTGAAGTAGTTCTAAGGGTCTGGAGGTAGAAACAATGTTTTTGGATTTAAAAGATGTTTTAGCAATTTTTCCTTTCGGGCATGCTCCACAAAGAGCATCTGAGTGATAGTCAATGTCTGGTAAGCCTCTGACCAGTTGTAACTTGCTAAGCTTAGAGATGAGTCTCCAGTTAGCATGTCCCAACCTTTTGTGCCATACCCATTTCTTATCACTCACTGACAAAAGACAAACTACCTTCTGATCAACTAGTTCTGAAAAATCAATTTTATAAACATTGTTCTTCCTCTTTCCTTTGAACACAACATATTTATCTTTGTTGTTGATTACAGTGCAAGTGTTCTTATAAAACAAGACATCATAACCACTATCACAAAATTGACTTATGCTAAGTAGGTTATGTCTTAGTCCATCTACCAACCAAACATTATTAATGGAAATGGAAGAATTACCTATCTTACCAGTACCAATGATCTTGCCTTTCTGGTTTCCTCCAAATCCCACAGTTCCTCCCTCTTTCATGATCAGGGTTTGGAACATAGACTTTTCTCCTGTCATGTGACGCGAGCAACCACTGTCCAGGTACCAAGACTTCTCCTTTTCTTTGGCTTTTAAGCATATCTGCAACAGACATGATTTCAGACTTAGGTACCCATATCTTTATGGGTCTTCTTTGGTTAGTTCTGAAAGGATATGGCTTCTTTTGTACCTTTTGTCTGACATTCTGAGATTTAAAAGGTTTTACATACACTGGTTTATTATCTTTTGAAGATTTTACAAACACAGCTCTTTGAAAATGTGAGTCTGAATTTTTCAGAGTCTAAGACTTGCTTGTCTTGGGTTCTGATCTTTTCAGACTTTGAACCCTTTCAGCTCCTTGTAATGTTCCACACAATCAGCATTTTGATGTTTTGGAATGAGAATTAGAGTATTGGCTTTGTACGTTGGTAGAATCCATCCAGATACAAAGAACTGCATCACAGCATCTATGAGGTCCTTGTGTATGATATCCCAAAAAGTTTGGAAAAAGAATGCTCCAAAGCCATCAGGGCCAGGGGCTCCATCCTTGTTAAGACTGAAGACTGCAGCTTTTATTTCTTTCTGAGTAGGCAAAGCAAGAAGTAACTGATCCTGAAAAAAATGTTAGTACCAAACAAGTTCTTATAATAATTAACAATATGTTCTGAGATTTGTGTTGGATCACTGATTATATTCTCTCCATTTCTCAAACAAGATATAAGTTTAGTCTTGTTTTTAATTTTAGAGAGTCTGTGAAAATAAGCAGTGTTCCTATCACCATTCAAATGCCAATTTGTTCTAGCTTTTTCCTGCCAATAGCAATCTTGTCTATCTAAGGCTCTGTTTAGTTCACCTTGAGCAGATTTTTCAAGGTCCAGAAGGTTATCAGAAGGGCCATCTGTGTGAATTTGGTTTTGGATGAGGGATAGGTTGGTTTCAGCAGATTTAACAAATTCATGGACATTTCCAAAGATCTCCTTATTCCAAACTTTTAGTCTTTCTTTCAGAATTTTCAATTTTTTGGTAAGAATAAACATGGGGCATCCTGTGATTCTAGTTTGCCAGCAAGAAGATATTAACTCTTTACAATCATCATGCAATGCCCACATTTTCAGGAACTTAAAGCTAGAAGCAAAGCTACTTTCAAAAGTTTCAAAATTAAGAAGAGGGTAGTGATCTGACTTGGTTTTGATAAGGGTTGAGCATGAAGTGGAATGACACATGTCTAGCCAGGCTTGGTTGCAAACAGATCTGTCCAGTCTTCTTTGAGTGTGTCTTCTACCTCTTCTGCCATTACTCCAGGTGTAGAAGGCTCCTCTTGTTGGTAGGTGCAATAATTCAAAAGTGTCAGACCAGTTTTGAAAGTCTTGCATTGGTGTTCTGGCTGGTGAAAAGTAGCCCTGGTGTTCATGGGCTCCAAGGACAGCATTGAAGTCACCAATCAAGTTCCAAGGAAGGTCATGTTGGGATTGCAAGTTGTTGAGGGTCTCCCACATATGTCTTCTTCTAAAGCAAGAGGTTGAAGCATACACAGCAGCAATATCAAGTTGCTTCCCCTTATCTGAAAGGGAAAAGGAATCACCAATGTGCAGGATGTGAGGGTTAAGGTTTGTATTACAAAAACACCAGAGATTAGGAAGTAAGTTATCTCTGTTGTTCAAGGCAAAAGGTTTTAGGTTGAGTCTAGTATACCAGTTTCTAGGAATGTCTTCAATATTCATCCAAGGTTCAAATAAGTAAACAAAATCAGGTTTATTATTGATAATAAGGTTTCTAAGGGCCAATCTTGAAGGGACATTGGCAAAGCCCCTTATATTCCAAAATATGCACTTCATTTGAAAGGTTTAGGGTTGGAAACCTTAGACCTAGTTTGGTAGGAGGTTTTGGAGGTTTTAGAGGTACTCAGCTGATTCTTAGTTATTTTCTTGTGAGTAACTAGCTTAAAAGAAGGGTTCTGGGTGGTATGATCTTGCAATTCATCTTGCTCCAGGTCCTTTAGCAACAATGCTTCTGCTTCTTCATTCTTTGCTATGTTGGCCCATGAATCCTTCAAAAACTCAGCATTCCTTTGGTTTCTTACTTCAGAAGATTCTTGTTGTTCTACTTGAATATCATCAGAATTCTCAGCATCCTCAGTTATTCTGTTCTCAAGTTGAGTAGCATCAACAAACTCGGATTCTTGACAGCTATGTTCCACTTGTTCAACATCCTCAACATTAATTAGAGCATCAAATCTGTTGTGTTGTTCCAATGATTCATTGTTTGCTTCAATATCATTTCCTTCATTTTCTGCATTACCTACTGAGATAATTGTTCTTGCCAAAGCTTCATTCACTTCTTTCTCCAACTCAGCATCAGGGCTAAGTTCCTTCTGTGTATCTTCTTGAGCCTTATTACCTTCAGATACTTCCAAGTTAACCACAGATGCACCTTTCCCCCGGCCATCATTGGTCTGAACATAAACTTTCTCAGTTCTTTTAGGTTGTTTATTCCTTACTAATGGATCATGCATCTGTCCATTTTCTTCCTCATGATTCAATCTCTTGCAAATATCAACATAATGTCCAATGGTTTTTCAATTGGTGCAATAGTCAGGGAGATTCTCGTAATCAACTTCACTAAAAAAAGCATAACCTTTTCTCTCAACAAGCAATTTGTATCTAATGGTTTGTGAAATGTCCATATCAACCAAAACCCTAACGTATTGGCCAAATGTTCTATCAATTCTAGGTTTTGTCGTAGTAACATCAGTGCATATTGGTGTTCCTAGGCTACCAGCAATAGTAAATAAAATGTTCTTGCTCCAATACTCTTGTGAAAGGCCATAAAACTTAACCCAAACCTGAGCTGATGAATTCCTTTGAGATTTAGGGTTAAAGTGCTTTGACCAAGCAAAAAGCTTTAACATACCAAGGTTTAAACTCTATGAAGCCACCGACCTTACCCTGTTAACATCTTCAAGAGTGGAAAATACAAATTCATAGTAGCCTTTCCCCAACGAGGTGATCCCCCACCTTGACAAATCTTTCCTGCACAAAGAGACATTGTTATCATCAAAACAATGGTGCACACTTGGAACAAGCTTTAGCATATCCAATTTTATTTTTCATACCTTGTTATCATCAAAACTCAAAGAGACATTGTTTACACATTTTGTTCCAACATGTTCCTGTGAAGCAACAAAGATAGAGTAGGGACAAAATTGTGACAGGCTAGCCAAATAAGGAATTTGTATTTTTTCAGAGCTTTCAACTTCCAAATCCAAGTCCAAGATTGATGAGTGATAGTGTCGTCATCTATTTCCGAGAGAGAGAGAGAGGAGCCAAGTGTACCCACTCTTTGTGGAGTAAATGCCATTTTTGTTATGGGACCAAATAAATGCGTCTTCTATCGAAGCATTAAAGTTAATGTGAGTGTTGTTGATGTATTCTGCAATTGTTGATGGAAGAATGGTATAAAGAGCTTGAGTGTGGTGTCCATTATTGGTGATCACATCTTTAACTGATAGATGAACATCATGAATATCAACGAAAGGAACCTGAGTACCAAGGAAACCATGAGAGCTCCAGTTGCTGAACCAAAAGGATGAAGAACCCAAACCAGCTCGCCAAGAGTATCCATTTTTTAGAATGTTTTTGGCTCGAATAATGGATGACCAGGTTTGAGAGCTGCTGCTGTGAGCATATCCGTGGAGGATGTTTGGCCCGCCTGTGTATTTATTTGAGAGAAGATTCACCCAAAGGTTGTTGGTTGATTGGACCATGTCCCATACAAGTGTTTGAATGAGAAGTTTGTGGTTTCTATTTGAATTATATATTTATGTTAAACAAAATTTATGGATTGGCGATTTTTGGAGTTTGTGGTTGCTCAAATTTATGGGCTATGATTTTTGCATTAGTTTTTTGTGTTAAAATCAATGTGTGATTCATATTAAAACAATTCAAAAGATTTATGAAAAATAAATAACTTTATATTTTATTTGAATTTGATCAGTCTAAAAATAAAAAATAAAATTAATTAAAATTTAAGTTCTTCTGGTTGAATTAACTGAAGTATCATTATATTATTGTTATTATTGATATCAATCAAATAATTATTTTTATGGGTAGGACAAAAATTTAAATATTTCAATGAAAATTTAAAGAAAATGTCTCTTTTAATGGGTGAGACGAAAATAATAGAACGTTGTTTAACTCATACACTTAGCTTGAGACCCTTAATTAAACAAAACAAATAAATTAATATTAAATGATATTTGTTACGAATAAATGAAAGGCTATTCAATTTAGAAAAGTTGACCCTTTTTTGATTACTCATTTTGTATAAACGTGTAATTAGATGTCACATCATGTAATAGGGGCTGTTTCTTGATCACAGTGACTATTATAGAGATAATGTATTAAATAGTAACCGACAAATAGCTTCACCCAAATTAATAAACGTGTCTGAAATGAATAAGTTTGTTAATACTTCATTTGAAAAAAAAAATCAAAATAATATATTGATTTGTAACAAATTATAACTATTTTTTATAACTAATGTTTTTCAGAGAAGATTCATAACACCTACCAGTGTGTAGTAAAATCCTCTATTATTTTCTTTTTGTTAACTTTCTCATTTGTTATCTTTATAGTCTATACCTTTGTCTATTTATTTGTTTCTTTCTTATTTGTGTATATTTTGATTTTTTTTTTCAATGATGTATGGCATGAAAGGGATACTACTTGGTTCTTCCTTTTTTTTTTTTGTCTATTCTTTTTGCTGGAAATAGGAAATGAATGGGGGAGAACGATAAATTTTATATTTTTTAGACGCTTCCTTATATCATGTAAAGCATAAGATCAAAAACGGATTTTCCAAAATCAAAGTGATCTAAATGTGAGGATTTGTTGAGAGGCAAAGTGTAATTGAAAAAAAAATCAAAAACGGATGAAAAGCCAAAAAAAAAAAAGGAATAAAAGAGGCAATATAAGTAACAAAAAAAGAGTAAATTTCCTCAAAAAAAAAAAGAGTAAAGGCAAGGCAAAAACGCGTGTAATTAGTGAATATGTCAAATTATATGTTGTCATTTTACCAAAATATCTTGTTAAAAATACTATATATTAGACATATGACTTAGCAAATTTTCCACATCAGAACTCCATTTGTCTTTCTATTTGTTTACTTTGTTCTATTATTTGTTCTTCTTATCTCTTTACAATTTTGATGGATAATAAGGTTGTTTGATACTATATGTTTCTTTTTTATATTTTTAGATCATTTTTTATATAGTAGATAGTTTGTTTTTTTTGTTCGTTTGTTTTATTATTTTATTATTATTATTTCTCAATCAAATATGACACTCATTGAATTCGTTCCTGATATCTCCATTCGTAGAAAGAAATTTGGAGTATCAATGGTTGAATCATGTGGTTGATATTTTTTAGATCTTTTTTTTTTGGTGGTATATAGTAGGGATTGTATGATTCAGTTATTTGTATAAAAATTGTGAAGAATGCATCATAAGCTTAAATATCGTAATTAGTTTAAATAATCACTATAAACCGGTAATAGTGGTTATTTTTTAAGATAATTGTAATAATGTCATTAAACTTTGATAATTCATATTTACAAATATTAGTTTATAGTACAGTGGTTAATGCGTTAATTTACAAAAAAAAATACTTCGATTATTTTACTATGACTCTTAGAAGTTCAAAAATTATATATTTGAGTGAATTGTATTTGTAATTATTTTTAATAAAAAATGACATTATGTGTTATTAGTATGTTGTAAATTCATTTTTAATTTAGTTTAAAATAATTTATTTTTTAATAAACTTTTATAAATACGCTAATTTTCCATGCTTAACACGGTTATCATATAAGATCTCTTAATCGTTGCATCAACACATATAGGACTTTGAAAATTGTGATAGTAAATTTGAAAAGATAACTAAATTAAATGACGTTTTATAGTTTAAGCGACCAAGTTGTCATTTCCATATTTGAGTGAATAATTTGTCCAACTCTTTCTTGAGAGGTTGTCCAAACTCCAACTCTTATAATTTTAAGCACCAAAATGATTTTTCACTAAAGCTACCACTGAGTCAACTATATTGCAATGAAATTCCAAGTTCGTGTAGCTTAGTAAATTCTAGATTCAAACATAAATTAATTATTCGTTATGTCTACCACTCAAGACTGAACTTTCATGCACCTTACTGATATGACAGAGTATTAAGTAGAGTATATATATACTGTGTCCAATTTAGTCATCCAACACAAATTAAGAAGTGCTAAATCATAACGTTCTTATTCATAATAAGGAGTACAAAGGCACCATTTTCTTTCACATTCTTGTCTTGGTAATAACATTTGTAAACAAACGATTGAATTGAAGATTTCAAGAATATATAATCCTTGCTTAATTTGGAAACTTTATATATATATGTATATATATATATATATATATATATATATATATATATATATATATATATATGTATATCTTATTTAACTTATTTAATTAAAAGCATGCTTTAAGAACGAGTTGTACCATCGACCCGAGGGTACTATGGGTGGTGAGGAGGTCCGTAAACCGGTGGCTTCTCGACTGGAGGCTTGTAAACTGGTGGCTTGTAGACTGGAGGTTTTTCAACAGGGGGCTTGTAAACAGGTGGCTTGTAGATTGGAGGTTTCTCAACTGGGGGCTTGTAAACAGGTGGCTTGTAGACTGGAGGTTTCTCAACTAGGGGCTTGTAAACAGGTGGCTTGTAGACTGGAGGCTTGTATACAGGTGGCTTGTAAACTGGAGGCTTGTATACAGGTGGCTTGTAAACTGGAGGCTTGTACACCGGAGGCTTGTAAACAGGGGGCTTCTCAACAGGTGGCTTGTAAACTGGAGGCTTCTCAACTGGTGGCTTGTACACTGGTGGCTTGTAAACAGGAGGTTTGTAGACCGGGGGTTTCACTACTGGAGGTTTGTACACAGGTGGCTTTTCTACTGGAGGCTTGTACACAGGTGGCTTCTCTACTGGTGGCTTGTAAACTGGGGGTTTCTCAACTGGTGGCTTGTACACTGGTGGTTTCTCTACTGGTGGCTTGTAAACAGGAGGCTTCTCTACAGGGGGTTTGTAGACTGGGGGCTTTTCAACTGGTGGCTTGTACACCGGTGGTTTCTCTACCGGTGGCTTGTAAACTGGAGGCTTCTCTACTGGTGGCTTATACACAGGTGGCTTCTCCACAGGAGGTTTGTAGACCGGGGGTTTCTCAACCGGTGGCTTATACACCGGTGGTTGGTAAACCGGAGGCTTCTCATAATTGGCAAGACCATGAGGGATGGCAAAGAGAGCAAAAAGAAGCAACACTAGGAAGTTTGACGAAGCCATGTTAGTGACTTATGAGTTTGGTGCATAAAACACAAGAGTGACTAGCTGCTTTTATACTAGTCGCGATCTTAGTGAAACCACTCACAGCTGCATGACTCAATCTTGAGTCGGAAATGACTTGGCACTCTCTTGTAACAAAAGTCAATGGTTGTTGGTGATTTTCTACATTATTTACCTATGATTTTGTTTTCATATGGTTGCCAGGTTTGAAATTATGTGTGAATTTGAAGGACAAATTGCATAATTTTACAATACACCGACACTATCAGTTATTAAATATGCCAAAAAATATGTTATTATATCATTTTTCAATGAGAGTTGTTGCTATCATCATAACTAAGTGAAGATCTGGTACGAGATTGAAGACTGTACGAATCTTAAAAAAATTATGAAAAATAATAGAGACGTGAAATTCGGTTACATACATTATAAAATTTATTTTTATGATGAATGATAGGGTATAGTTGCCATTTATAAATGCAAAACAAAGTAATCCTTTTGAGCTGGCATTAAGTTAGACTGAGTTTAGCTTCACCATATTATATAGCTTGAGTTCCTGCGTTTCGTAATGAGTGAGGTATATATGCAAAAAAAAAAAAAAAAAATACCAAAAATAAGGTATTTATTCATTCAAATCGGAGTATTATATCAAAAACAGCACAAGTTATGTGTCTAAAATTCAAAGATTGAATTTGTAAACAAACTCACAACATCTAAACCAAGAGCACGACATAATGTCTTCAAAAATAACAAAGTTAAGGGATCAAAATACTCACATATCTTAATATATAGTGTTGATGCTCAAGTCATTATTAGTTAAATCAATTATAAGACAAAGCCGATTTATCAATTTGATAGGAATAAGTACCATAATAAAATGAAACAACCGAACTATACTGCACTAAGAGGAAAACCAAACAACGTCTCACTTTTGGATATATTACATCTGTCCCTAAATACAGGACCCTTTTGTTAAAATTACAGGAATTAAGAATGTTGGTAATAGTATTAAATTTGTTTATAATTATTATTGTTTTTACAATTTTATTCTTAAGAAAGAGAGTTAGTTTATGTTCTCAATATAATATATATTGTTGATTGAAGAAAAATATGCAAAATAAATAGGGGTATAGTGGTAAAGAAATAATTAATGTGTAATTGGTATAACACCCAGATCCCCGAGACTACTATTTAAATAATAATTCATTTAATTCAACAACATCGAGGTATTACAATACATCAAACATCTCATGCCAATTTCTCATAATAAAAATTTTGTCAACAATTATCACAACACAGTGGAAAATAAACATCTCAACATAATAATCATCTCGGGTCTCCTAGATCAGAACACCTAATCTAGACATCCTTGAAAAACGCAACATAAAAGAGAAGGCGTAACGCCGTCCTCAGCACAACTCGCCAAACAACTACTCCTCAACTTGCAAGTCTATATCCCCAAGGGTAAAACCCATGGATGAGGCGACAATAATGCCACTAGAGGGTAAGATATACATTCAACAAAAGGATATAATAAACGCATGTAAGTTTCAGGCAAAAACATCACTTAATATATAAGTATTCATCATTACATAAAGCCTGGTTAATACTCATGCATAATTCATAAATCATAGGGTAAATTACACTTTTGGTCCCTTAAATAGGGGACCAATATGAAACCTGAAAAATATTTAAGGGACCAAAAATGTAATTTACCCTAAATCATAGTATACCCTCATCATTATATAATTACCAACTTAAGTATACATCATCAGCAATTAAATCATAATCTCAACTATAAATCATCAACGAATAATCATCAACTCATCTATAAGTCATCAACAGATATTTATCACTTATCTATAAGTCATCAACAGATTAAATATCACTCATTTATAAGTCATCAACAGATAAATATCAACTTATCTATTTTACATCATTCATATCTCATCATCAATTCAAGCATAAAGCATTCACCACGTCATCAATATCATCAAGTATACATTTACCACATAAATGCACAAGTTCACACCAAAACATTTCCACATACGACTCATCATGTTCATGCAATGTGCCTAACACGACGCTAAATGCATGTGGTACCAAAGTTTGGATATCAGATTCATCGGCATGTTAGATTACTAGAACCCTCCGCATATTGGATTACTAAAACCCTCGGCTTGTTGGGTTATCAAAACCCTCAGCATGTTATCATCAATTCACAATTCGACTGACTATGTATGCATGGACACCACGTATAGACTCGGCAATGCACTCATCATGCCGTTATATAATTTACTCCGTCATATAACGTATCTTCACATCGTCACTATTGCATTATCAAATCAATACATCCATACAATAAAAATCATGTTATCATCACAACATCACTTTATCACATTCATCATGTTTAATCATCACAACATCATTTCATCACATTCATCATGCTTAATCATCACAACATCATTTCATCACATCCATCATGCTTAATCATCACAACATCATTTCTTCACATTCATCATGCTTAAATATCACAACATCATTCATCACTTCATATTAATGCATTTTTAACAAGTTTAATCATCGTCTTACCATAAACATTTCAACATCTTACATTCATTCATTATAATTCTCATAATTCACATTATTCACATTTCATGATTAAAATTAAGCAAGGTCACAACAACCTATCACTACCCCACATTATAATCATGATTCAACTTCATTCATACTTCTGTAATTAATTAACATGTTCATTTCAACAATTATCAAGTTTTTCAAAATCACCAAGTTCTACTCAAAATCAAACCTTATAATCAATTCATTGCAAGCAATCGTTATCCATCAACGAATGATCAAAACACCAGCAAAACAGCACAAAAGGAATGCCCATGGATGTCCGGAAACATCCCTAAGGACCAAAACGCATGGAACAGCACATACTGTTATTGTCATGGTCGCCCAGCGACCAGGGACTTCGCTTAGCGAAGTCCTGTTAAACATGGTTTTCACTCCGGGAAGACCCCAAATTCCACCCAAAAATCCCATTTTTCAACCCAATTGACCCAAAATCATTTTACAAACAATACCCATAATCAATACACTTAAATTGAACAATAGATACACAACGAAACATCAAATTGACATGAATTCTCAAGGTTTTACGGTTAAATTCAAACTTCGTCTCAAAAATCCATTTTCACCAACAACTTAGCAAATAAGCATGCATAACAACATCAAGAGTATTTCATCAAGTCGAACATCACTATAATCACCTATTCAAACTATTTCAACAACAACTTATTCATTTAAGCAACAACTTATTCATTTTCACTCAATTAAGCTATGTTAGCAAAACACTAACAACAACAACTTAATTCACATCAAAGCTACACAACCAACATAATATTTTCATGCTTTTCATCATATGGCAGCAACAACTTAATCAAATTCACTTAATTAATCAATTTTCCCAAAATCACTTAAATCACAACTTATTCAACATAACTTCATGATTTCTCAAACAAAACACATACTCATGCTCATAATCAACTTCATAATCAACAAACATCATTCAATTATCATGTTAATCATCAAGATCATCAAAATTCACAATGGTATCAATTTAACATAATAAAACATGAATTTTGACATGAAGAAAATGCAATTTCATCAAGGTTTAACATGCTTAATTTAATCAACAAAAAGGAGCACGAAATTCACCAAAATCAGCAGCAATTAACATGCAATTAATCATAATTTAAAACACACAAACCTCATAATTACTTATTAAATCCATTTGGTAAAAGTAATCTCCCCTCTTACCTTAATTCTTCACTTCTCTTGCTACTTTTAGTTGAATCCTCTCTTCCCCTTGAGCTCTTCTAGTTTCCTCTTCTTCAAGCCTCTCCTTTCTCTATTCTCTCACTTACCTCTCTCAAAATTTTGTGTTAAAATGTTTAACCTAGTTTACCACCACTCACTACTATTCTATTTATAATATGGGTTAGGGTGACTCCCACTAATGGGCTTAGTTACAATTAACTCACAATTATTTTCTCTACACTTTTACTTCACTTAAAACCCTCATTTTAATTATACACCACTATTCTCTAAAATTCAGATTACTAGTTCTAGCATAATTACAAAAATGTCACTCATACCAAAATGACTAAAATACCCTCAATTACTTAATAATCCTCTAACCTACCAATCACACATAAAATAATCATTAATTAAATAAAATAAACAATTAACAAATATCGCAACACTAAAAATCTGGCTGTTACAACTCTCCCCCACTTAAAGAATTTTCGTCCTCGAAAATTGCCTCGATCTAACAAACACCAACCGACCTGCAAGCTCCAAGTCCACCTTCTGACCCTCTTCAGAAATATTACTCGTCAGCTTCAACATCCCTAACTTCACACCATTAGGTGTCTACTCACACACTAAGCTCGAATCTCTGAATTGCTCAACCAACTCCAATTCCTTAACCGTAAGCGCCAAAATGTGCAAAGACTTCCGACTCAAAGCATCTGCAACTACATTCGCCTTGCCTGAATGATAACTCAACTCAAAATTGTACTCCTTCAAAAACTCCATCCAACGCCTCTGCCTCATGTTCAACTCCTTCAGGTCAAACAGATACTTCAAACTCTTATGATTGCTAAACACTTCAAACCTCGAACCAACAGATAATGCCTCCAAATCTTAAGCGCAAACGCTACCGCCGCCAATTCCAAAAACTTCTGATCTCGGTAACAGGCTTATGAGCCTCCCAATGCACCACAACTCTAACCTTCGACAGACCAACCATAATTCCACCTTTAGAAATCACTTGACCAAGGAAACTCACTTTCTGCAACCAAAACTCGCACTTCGACATCTTAGCATACGTCTTCCTATCCTTCAAGGTTCGTAACACAACCGCATACAACCATTCTCCTCCTTAACCCCCAACACTGGCTCTCCATTATTGAAACACTCGGCCTGATGAACTTCTCCTACATCAACTCTCCCAACTGCTTTTTCAACTCGCTCAACTCAGATGCAGACATCCTACACAATGCCATCGACACTAGACTAATTCCAGCAATCAACTCAATTCCAAACTACACTTCTCCCTCAGGCGGTACATCAGAAACGTCATCCGGAAACATATCAGGAAACTCGTTCCCTACCGGTACACCACCACCTCCTTCCTCACTCCCACCTTCTAAGAAGCAAACATCACAACATACTAGCCTATTTAATGATGCCTTCACTTATCTTGCGGACAAAACTTCTCCTCAATACGCTCCACCGATTTAGGAAAAGTAACCGACTTCGTCAAACAATTAAAATTAACATTAAAAGAAAACAACCAATTCCTACCAAAGATAACATCCATGCGAGCCAAAAAGTAAACAATTAAATCCGACATAACAAGATTCAACCTTATCACACAAACAAGAGGAACAAACGAATGTGTTGTACCGGCAACAAAAAACTAGCAATCAAAGAAGTGTTGTTAACGAAACAAATACCTCAAATCAAGTTGTCCTGCTCCTGGACCTCCTTCGGTGTGGTACACTTAGTACTGATGTGACCCGCTTCACCACAATTGAAACACACTATCTCCTTAGTCTTGCACTCGAAAGAACGATGTCTATCCTTGCCACACTTGAAGCATCTCAATCCAGGATTCTTACAATCCGCAAAACGGTGTCCAATACCTCCACACTTAAAGCACTTAGGTTCTCCCCCACTTGGGTTTGAACTACCACCATACACCTTCTTTCCCTTACACCTTGCTTTTCATAAGGCTTTCCACGATCATTCCCCTTTCCTTTCTTATCACCAAGACTCTTGTAATAGCTAGCCCTTGCTCTACAATCATCATCAAACATACGACACTTATTCACCAACACAGGAAAATCCCGAATCTCGTGGAAACTGATAAACTGCTTAATCTCAAGTCGCAAGCCGCTCTCAAACTTAACACACTAGAACCACCTAACAGAACGAAAAAAAGTATCGATAGTATTCTACATACATGTCGCATACAACATGACAATAACCAAGTGTTGGCCCAGACTAGACCGACCTGCTCTAATACCATATTATAACACCCAGATCCCCGAGACTACTATTTAAATAATAATTTACGTAATTCAACAACATCGAGATATTACGATACATCAAACATCTCATGCTAATTTCCCATAATAAAAATTTCATCAACAATTATCACAACACAACAGAAATTAAACATCTCAACATAATAATCATCTCGGGTTTCATCAAAAATATCTCAAATAAATACATCGTCATAAAAATTCAACAAGTAAAATAAATCTTGGACTCCTAGATCAGATCTAGACATCCTCAAAAAACGCAATATAAAAGAGAAGGCGTAACGCCGTCCTCAGCACAACTCACCAAGCAACTACTCCTCAACCTGCAAGTCTACATCCCTAATGGTAAAACCCATGGATGAGGCGACAATAAAGCCACTAGAGGGTAAGATATACATTCAACAAATGATATAATAAAAACATGTAACTTTCAGGCAAAAATATAACTTAATATATAAGTATTCATCATTACATAAAGCCTAGTTAATACTCATGCATAATTCATAAATCATAGTATACCCTTATCATTATATAATTACCAACTTAAGTATACATCATCAACAATTAAATCATAATCTCAACTATAAATCATCAACGAATAATCATCAACTCATCTATAAGTCATCAACAGATAAATATCAACTTATCTATTTTACATCGTTCATATCTCATCATCAATTCAAGCATAAAGCATTCACCACGTCATCAATATCATCAAGTATACATTTACCACATAAATGCACAAGTTCACACCAAAACATTTCCACATACGACCCATCATGTTCATGCAATGTGCCTAACACGACACTAAATGCATGTGGTACCAAAGTTTGGATATCGGATTCCTCGGCATGTTGGATTACTAGAACCCTCGACATGTTGGATTACTAAAACCCTCGGCTTGTTGGGTTATCAAAACCCTCGGCATGTTATCATCAATTCACAACTCGACTGACTATGTATGCATGGACACCAAGTATAGACTCGACAATGCACTCAACATGTCGTTATATAATTTACTCCATCATATAACTTATCTTCACATCGTCATTATTGCATTATCAAATCAATACATCCATACAATACAAATCATGTTATCATCACAACATCACTTTATCACATTCATCATGTTTAATCATCACAACATCATTTCATGACATTCACCATGCTTAATCATCACAACATCATTTTATCACATTCATCATGCTTAATCATCACAACAACATTTCATCACATTCATCATGCTTAATCTTCACAACATCATTTCATCACTTCATATTAATGTATTTTTAACAAGTTTAATCATCATCTTACCATAAACATTTCAACATCTTACCTTCATTCATTATAATTCTCATAATTCACATTATTCACATTTCATGATTAAAATCAAGCAAGGTCACAACAACCTATCACTACTCTACATTATAATCATGATTCACCTTCATTCATACTTTTGTAATTAATTAACATGTTCATTTCCACAATTATCAAGTTTCTCAAAATCACTAAGTTCGTCTCAAAATCAAACCTTATAATCAATTCATTGCAAGCAACCGTTATCCATCAATGAATGATCAAAACAGCAGCAAAACAGGACAAAAGGAATGCCCAAGGATGTCCGGAAACTTCACCCAAGGACCAAAACGCACAGAACAACACGTGTTGTTACTGTCATGGTCGCTCAATGACCAGGGACTTCACTTAGCGAAGTCCTGTTTTCTGGGCGGTTTTCACTACGGGAAGACCCCAAATTCCACCCAAAAATCTCATTTTTCATCCCAATATCCAAAATCATTTTACAAACAATACCCATGATCAATACACTTAAATTGAACAATGGATACACAATGAAACATCAAATTGACATGAATTCTCAAGATTATTTGGTTAAATTCAAATTTCGTCTCAAAAATCCATTTTCACCAACAACTTAACAAATAAGCATGCATAACAACATCAACAGTATTTCATCATGTCCAACATCACTATAATCACATATTCAAAATATTGCAACAGCAACTTATTCATTTAAGCAGCAACTTATTCATTTTCACTCAATTAAGCTATTTTAGCAAAACACCAACAACAACAACTTAATTCACATCAAAGCTACACAACCAACATAATATTTTCATGCTTTTCATCATATAACAACAACTTAATTCAAACAGCAGCAACTTAATCAAATTCACTTATTAATCAATTTTCCCTAAATCACTTAAATCACAACTTATTCAACATAACTTCATGATTTCTCAAACAAAACACATACCCATGCTCATAATCAACTTCATAATCAACAAACATCATTCAATTATCATGTTAATCATCAAGATCATCAAAATTCACAAAGGTATCAATTTAACATAATAAAACATGAATTTTGACATGAAGAAAATACAATTTCATCAAGGTTTAACATGTTTAATTTAATCAACAAAAAGGAGCACGAAATTCACCAAAATCAGCAACAGTTAACATGCAATTAATCATAATTTAAAACACTCAAACCTCATAATTGCTTATTAAACCCATTTGATAAAAGTAATCTTCCCTCTTACCTTAATTCTTCACTTCTCTTGCTACTTCTAGTTGAATCATCTCTTTCCCTTGAGCTCTTCTAGTTTCCTCTTCTCTTAGTCTCTCCTTTCTCTATTCTCGCACTTGCCTCTTTCAAAATTTTGTGTTCAAATGTTTAACCTAGTTTACCACCACTCACTACTATTCTGTTTATAATATGGGTTAGGGTCACTCTCACTAATGGGCTTAGTCACAATTAACCCACAATTATTTTCTCTACACTTTTACTTCACTTAAACCCCCCATATTAATTATACACCACTATTCTCTAAAATTCTAACTACTAGTTCTAGCATAATTACAAAAATGCCACTCATACCAAAATGAATAAAATACCCTCAATTACTTAATAATCCTCTAACCCGCCAATCACACATAAAATAATCATTAATTAAATAAAATAAACATTTAACAAATATCGCAACACTAAAATAATTCTAATTCTAAAAATCAGGCTGTTACAATTGAAAATACCAAAAGGGTCTTATAAATAGAGACAAAAAAAGTTTTCAAAAGAGTTTTATAA
The DNA here is from genome assembly GCA_018208015.1 of Medicago ruthenica. Classification (NCBI taxonomy): domain Eukaryota; kingdom Viridiplantae; phylum Streptophyta; class Magnoliopsida; order Fabales; family Fabaceae; genus Medicago; species Medicago ruthenica. The sequence goes on along the minus strand of CM031374.1, from coordinate 15,469,212 downwards.
CTTGGGATGGAAGTAGTATAAAATATTGTATTTCAATTCACCTAACTTTTTCTTAATTGTGCATGCACCCTTTATCCTTCCACCCACTCCTTTTGTCTTGGTGAATTCATTGGTTCAACTGAAGATCAATGACTAATGACAATGAGTTTTAACAAATTGTGTGACTACATTGGTAAGGAGTTGCACCAAAAGCATATTCAAGATAAGTGCACCGCTTTCGTAGAAATTAAAAAAAAAAGGTCAATTTTAGAAAATACTTACATAAGACATCTAGTTTTATATAAACCAATTGCGGTTATAATTAATACACACTCAAAAGCTTGATTGCAACTTAGCAATTCCGCCAATGTAGAAAGCAAACTAAGAATTGAAATCTCACAAATACAAATTAATAGAGAAGGTAAAACCTGCACAAGTAGAACTTAAAAACCTGCATCAATAGATCAAACAAGAACCAAAACTAACCACCCAATTACACCACTCCACCTTTCAAAAATATAAAAAAATAAGGGTTAAGTAAGTAATTAAACTCCTAAATATATCAACGTTTGATTTTAGTCCCCTAAAATATTCATTCTGCTTTTGGTCCCTCTAAAATTTTCCATCTATGAAATTTGTTCATACTTTTTAGTCAACTCTTGTCTAACTTTCATGTTTTTTAATGAAATTTTCTAGAAATGGGTAGAATATTATGACATTCTCTCCAAAAAAAAATCAGAATTTTTTAACAAAACATGAATTAAATATGAATTTTTATGTTTTTGGTGCTAAAAAATTCATATTAAATTCATGTTTTTTATAAAAATTCCAATTTTTTTTTGGAAAATATTGTCATAATTTTTTACCCATTTATGAAAAATTTCATTAAAAAATATGAAAGTTAGACATGAGTTAACTAAAAAATATGAACTAATTTCATGGATGAAAATTTTTGGAGGGAACAAAAGCCTAAGGAATATTTTAGGGGGACTAAAATCAAATGTTGATATATTTAGGAGGATCATTTACTAATTTAACCCTATTATATATATGGTAGAAAAACAAGAGTAACTTCGTTCATTCAACTATGATCATAAAAACAAGAGTAACTTCGTTCTCTCAACGGATCCTCAAGAGTGCTCCCACACCTTACCAAAAGAAAACAAGAGTACTTCACTTAACTCTTTGCAGATCGATATTAAACTTCATCGATTATTTTATACCTCTGTCTCAAATTAAGTCTCACTTTTGAGTTTTACACAGTTGTTAAAGAAAGGATTAGAAATATGATTGAAATATGTTTTATTTTATAAAACACTTTTATTAATTATAGTTAGTACAATAAATAACAGTATATGTTAATGAAAAAGAATAATAAATATTTTATTAATATCATAAAAGAGACAATTAATTTGAAGCAAAGAAAAATAGTAAAGATGATATCTAATTTGAAGCAAAGAAAAATAGTAAAGACAATTAACTTTTGCTGATTTTGCAACAGTTCAAGAATTCGATTAGCCCCTCTTCTGCTTTCGGATATATGACTTTCATTTTTTTCATTGTATTTGTAGGGTTTTTGTAGATTGGCTACATTTTGCAAAAACATCTACTAGCCAGATGCTGGGACAGATGTGGTAGCATATGGAACAGCATTACGTGAGTTGTGTTTTCGCGCCAGCTAGCGCTTTATATTTGTGTACGCAATCTTCCAAAAGATTTGCCTGAAGTTTATTTTCCTCTAGCTTGCTGATCAAGGCGCGTGTATCTGATTGAAGATTTGTTTGAAGTTTTATTTGCCTTGCTATTTGTTCCACAAGATATTGTTCTATATTTGGAAGCTTTTTATTATTTCTAGAAGATCTTTTCAGCTGGACCAGACAACGTCCATGCTCTATTTTGAAGCCCAGACCCGTGGTATCTGAGTACTATATATTCATGAAGGCAAACCCTAGTTGGGTAACTAAAAACCGTGTGTGTTAGTAAAGCGTGTGTTTTAAGGTTTTTAGGGTTTTGTTTGTTAATTGTGAGCCTTGCTTGTATCACCCTGATTCAAGCTAAGGACTGAGTTTGTTTTGAGTTGTATTTTGTAAGCTGCTCCTAAGCTTTTAAGTACGGAGTAAGTATGTGTCATTAGCGTGTGTTTCTCTTGGTTGAGTTTTGTGTTTTGTGTGTTTGATAACAACACTGTCTGTGTTGTTGGTAGGAATTGAGACGGGGTCTCATATCTAGGAGTTCCTAGATAGAGTTGCCACTGGTAGGGTCTAGGTGCAAGGTCAAGTAGTGTGTCTGCGTTGGTCTTTTCACTAGAACTATAATAGTGGAATCATTCCTGGATTGGTATCCCCCAGAGTAGGAGAGTTGCTCCGAACTGGGTTAACAAACTCACTGTGTACTTTATTTTTCCGCTGTGTTCCTTTTAAATTGTGCTTTGTTACGTTGCGCTATTTTAATTATTGTTCTGAGTAGTCACGCGCTCGGACAGTTGTGCCATCATTGTGCACAGCATATTTCAGTCAGGTTGCCAGGAATTTCAATTGGCATCAGAGCAGGCACCCTGTTCTGTGTGGGTGAGCTCCAGGGAAAGAAGTTTCTGGCTCAATGGATAAAGAAGGAGGACTGGTGAACAGACCACCCTTGTTGGATGGGTCGAACTATGACATTTGGAAATCACGCATGACAGCTTTCTTGAAATCTCTAGACAGCAGAGCTTGGAAGGCTGTGATCAAGGCATGGGTCCCTCCTAAAATAAAAGATGCGAATAATGTTGATACTGATGAGTTGAAACCAGAAGAGGAGTGGTCTACAGCAGAAGACACTGCAGCTATTGGAAACTCTAAAGCCCTGAATGCTTTGTTTAATGGTGTTGACAAGAACATGTTCAGGTTGATTAAACAATGTACTATTGCCAAGGAAGCTTGGGATATCCTAAGAACAGCTCATGAAGGTACTCAGAAGGTCAAGAAGTCAAGGCTACAACTGCTAACAACACAGTTTGAGAATTTGAGAATGAAAGAAGGAGAGAGTGTTCATGACTTTCACATGAATGTACTAGAATATGCTAACACTTTTGAATCCTTGGGGGAAAAGATATCCGATGAAAAACTGGTAAGCAAAATTCTCAGGTCCCTGCCTAAGAAATTTGATATGAAAGTATGTGCTATCGAGGAGGCCCAAGATATTGGAGATATGAAGGTTGATGAGTTGATTGGATCTCTTCAAACTTTTGAATTAAAGGTTAATGAAAGATCTGAAAAGAAAGACAAGAACATTGCTTTCATCTCCAACACTGATGAAGATGATGTGGAGAGTAATTTAGATACTGATGAGAGCATCTCAGAAGATATTGTGTTGTTGGGCAAACAATTTAATAAAGTTGTGAAGAGGATGGACAGACGCCCTAGGACAAATGCTCCGGACAACAGTCGCAGCATCTTTAAAAATGTCAACAATCAGAGGAAACCTAGAACTGATGACAAAATCAATCAAAGCAAAGGGGTGCAATGTCATGAATGCGAAGGTTTTGGTCACATCAGAACTGAGTGTGCAACGTATCTGAAGAAACAAAAGAAGGTGATGACTGTATCTTGGACGGATGAGGATGAATCAGAAGAAGAATCTGAAACTGCAAAACATGTGAATGCCTTGACTGGAGTGTGCACATCTGACCATGAATCTAGTGATGAAGAGGTAACATATGATGAATTGGCTGATTCTTATAAGGAGCTATATCTCAAAAGTGAGGAAGTTTGTAGAACTTTAGAAAAACAAAAGAGGACCATTACTCTCTTGCAAGCTGAGAAAGACAAGCTTCTGAAAATAAACTCAGACCTCAATGATGAGGTTATCTTACTTACTTCCAAGATTGGCAATATGAACAAGCAACTGCGGATGATGAACAAAGGTACTGATGCTTTAGACGAAATTTTGGAAATAGGACAGAAACCTGGAGATTCTAAAGGTATTGGGTTTGACTACAGTTCCATGCCTCAGCAGAAACAATTACCAGCAAGACAATTTGTGCCACCTGTTAATACTCATGATCATACTATGTCAAGACAGATGCCCCAGCATCAGGTGAGACAACAGGCATCAGGATATAGACCCAGATCAAAAGGAAGGAATTATAGTTGGGTATGTCACTACTGTGGAAGAAAAGGACATATCAGACCTTTCTGCTTCAAATTACATGGTTACCCAGACAGGACCTATTCACCAAGACCTGATCCCACAGTAAAGATCACCAAGAAGCAGTGGAAGCAGAAAAATGATAATGTCACAAGCAACACTATGAATCCTAGAAAAATGGAACCAGAAGCTGATGAGATTGCTCAAATTGCTCATACTTCTCTGAGAGTGTCATCCAGAAATGATTGGTACTTTGACAGTGGATGTTCCAGGCATATGACTGGTGATAAAAATTACTTGACTGATGTTAAGCCTTATGCTACAAGCTTTGTGACTTTTGGAGATGGAGCCAAAGGAGAAATAAAGGGTGTAGGAAATCTTGTGGAAGAGGATCTACCCAAACTTGATAAGGTGCTTCTTGTGAAAGGATTAACTGCAAACTTAATTAGTATTAGTCAACTATGTGATCAAGGAATGAAGGTCAACTTTACTAAGAGTGAATGCTTAGTGGCTAACAGTGAAGGGGACATCCTGATGAAAGGTGTTAGATCAAAGGACAATTGCTACTTGTGGGTCTCTCAAGATAAAGCAAAGTTATCTAATTGTCTAATAACCAAAGAAGATGAAGTTAAGCTATGGCACCAAAAGCTTGGACATCTGAATCTCAGAAGCATGAAGAAAGCTATTGCTGAAGGAGCCATCAGAGGTTTACCAAAACTCCAAATTCAGGAAGGAAGTATATGTGGAGAATGCCAGATAGGAAAACAGACCAAGATGCCTCACCAGAAGCTGCAACATCTGTCCACATCCAGAGTTCTTGAGCTATTGCACATGGACTTAATGGGACCAATGCAAGTCGAAAGCTTAGGTGGTAAGAAGTATGCTTTTGTTGTTGTTGATGATTTTTCTAGATATACTTGGATAAATTTCATTAAGGAGAAATCAGACACTTTTGAAAAATTCAAGGATCTTTGCTTACAACTTCAGAGAGAAAAGGATTGTGGAATTGTTAGAATCAGAAGTGACCATGGGAAGGAGTTTGAGAATGGTAAGTTCTCTGATTTCTGTATTTCTGAAGGAATATTTCATGAGTTTTCTGCACCCATTACTCCTCAACATAATGGGATAGTTGAGAGAAAGAACAGGACTTTGCAAGAATCTGCTAGGGTTATGCTACATGCAAAGAAGCTGCCATTTTTCTTTTGGGCTGAAGCCATGAACACAGCCTGCTATATTCATAATAGAGTGACTTTGAGAAAAGGGACATCTACAACCTTGTACGAGCTATGGAAGGACAGGAAGCCAACAGTGAAGCACTTTCATGTGTTTGGTAGTAAGTGTTATATTCTAGCTGACAGGGAACCAAGAAGAAAGATGGATGCTAAAAGTGAAGAGGGAATCTTTCTAGGCTATTCTACAAACAGCAGAGCCTATAGAGTATACAACTCCAGAACTAAGACAATGATGGAATCCATAAATGTTGTTGTAGATGATGAAGGAAATAATGCTATGCCAGATGATGCTACATTTGACGCAGCATCTGACCTACAGGAAGCAAAGAAAGCAGATGAAGCAAGTGATAAGCAAGATTCTGAAGTAACTGGCCCAGAGAAGACTGCTCCCAACAAAGGACCATCTATCAGAGTTCAGAAAAATCATCCCATAGATCAAGTCATTGGGGATCCTAACCAAGGGATCACAACTAGAAGGAACTATGATGAGGTATCTAATTCTTGCTTTATATCTAAACTTGAACCAAAGAATGTTAAGGAAGCTCTAACTGATGAGTTCTGGATAAATGCTATGCAAGAAGAATTAACTCAGTTCAAAAGAAGCAATGTGTGGGATCTAGTTCCTAGACCAGATAATGTGAATGTTATAGGTACCAAGTGGGTTTATAAAAACAAGTCTGATGAAAATGGTACTATCACTAGAAACAAAGCCAGACTGGTTGCACAAGGATATTCTCAAATTGAAGGTGTAGACTTTGATGAGACTTTTGCTCCTGTAGCTAGGTTGGAATCTATTAGATTGTTACTTGGGATTGCATGCATACTAAAATTCAAGTTGTATCAGATGGATGTCAAGAGTGCCTTTCTCAATGGGTACTTAAATGAAGAGGTTTATGTGGAACAGCCTAAAGGCTTCATTGATCCTAGTTTTCCAAACCATGTGTACAAATTGAAGAAAGCTCTATATGGCCTGAAGCAAGCTCCTAGAGCTTGGTATGAGAGACTTGCTGAGTTTCTAATCAACCATGGCTATAGGAAGGGAGGAAATGACAAGACCCTGTTTGTGAAAGATGAAAATGGACAGCTGATGATTGCTCAAATATATGTAGATGACATAGTCTTTGGAGGAATGTCTGACCAGATGATAGAGCATTTTGTTCAGCAAATGCAATCTGAATTTGAGATGAGTCTTGTAGGTGAGCTAAAGTTCTTTCTTGGTCTTCAAGTGAAACAAATGGAAGATACCATATTTATCTCTCAAAGTAAGTATGCTAAAAATATAGTCAAGAAATTTGGGATGGAAAATGCTGCTCATAAAAGAACTCCTGCTCCCACACATGTAAAATTATCAAAGGATGAGAAAGGTGTGGATGTTGACCAAAGCATGTATAGGAGTATGATAGGAAGTCTTCTATATCTTACAGCAAGTAGGCCAGATATCACATTTGCAGTTGGAGTGTGTGCCAGATACCAAGCTGAACCAAAAATAAGTCATCTGACTCAGGTAAAGAGAATTCTGAAGTATGTGAATGGTACTAGTGATTATGGTATGTTGTATACTCATGGGGAAAGCACTGTGTTGTTTGGATATTGTGATGCTGACTGGGCTGGAAGTGCAGATGATAGAAAGAGTACCTCTGGTGGATGCTTCTTCCTAGGCAACAACCTTATATCCTGGTTCAGTAAGAAGCAAAATTGCATTTCTTTGTCTACAGCTGAAGCTGAGTACATAGCAGCTGGTAGCAGTTGTTCTCAATTGTTGTGGATGAGACAGATGCTGAGTGAGTACAATGTCAAGACAGATGCTATGACATTATATTGTGACAATCTGAGTGCAATTAATATCTCCAAAAATCCTATTCAACATAGCAGGACCAAACACATTGACATTAGACATCATTTTATAAGGGATCTTGTTGAAGACAAAATTGTTACTCTTGAACATGTTTCAACTGAAGAGCAATTAGCAGATATTTTTACCAAAGCCCTTGATGCTAATCAATTTGAAAAATTAAGACGGAAGTTGGGGATATGCTTAGTTGAAGAATTGTAGCAATTAATGTGCAAGGGGCGTGCAGCTATTATTTTTTTCCTCGTCAACCGCTTATTGCACGTCACTCAAGGAGGTTATTGCACACTTGCCTTTTTCAAAACTCTTGCACGTTATCATCATTATCTTTGTCTTAACTTCTCTCAACCTCTCATTGCCTCTCTTACCGCGCACATCTTCATTCAAAAATCGTCCACTTCTCATACCTCCACATTCAAAATCATCACCATGGCTGATTCGTCTTCTCATCCAACCACACAAGATCAAGCTGCTGAAGCCGTCATCACTGATGCGCAACCCCTCACCACTATCCCTAGCGCTCCTACAAAGAAGCGTCGAACTAGGGCATCTGCACCACGAAGGAAGACACCTGCCAAATCTAGCAAAGCTGCCTCCTCCACCGCTGTGAACACCAGATCAAAATCAAAAGGTAAATCTTCTACCACTCCTGCTGCTCCAAGAGTAGGACTTAGTATGGATGATCTGTACCTTAAGGACAACCCCTTTGTATCGACTGTTGTAGAACCACATGCTGAACCTTCTGTCACTGAATCTGAAAATGTCGCTGTTGAGAGTACTGTAGCCATGCCCGAAACCCTAGGTTCTGATAATCCTAAGGTAAATGAAAAATTAGTTGGTGATTCTTCGAATTCACCTATGGAAAAAGATGTTACTACAGATTCTGGTGCAAAGAATGATGTTGATACGGCCGTGTCTGAGACACCTGCTGATTCCCCTGCCACAACAAAGAATGTTGTGACAGATGCTCCCGCATCTTTGTCACAAGCTCGAGAGGAGCCTGACGTGGTTGTTCCTAATATTTCTGGTTCTGTGAGTGTCCCTGAGAGTGAGTCCTCAGAGTCTGAAGATGAAGGGACTGAGACTCAAGATGTTGTAGATGATACTGAGACTGCTATGTTAGACTGTGCTGACACTATTGTTGTTGAGGAAGTTGTGCCTGAAGAAAGACCTCAGGAAGAAACTGGTACCATTGGTGTTGCTCGCAGGACAAGGAGCAAAGCTGACAAAACTGCTGCAGTTGTCAGTGAAGGACAAAAGGATAAGAAGAAGAAAGCTGTTAAGGCTGGGAAGAGGCCTGTGTATGGTCCCCCCAAGGCTGGAAGCAAGAAGGTGGCTCAAAGTGGTCACAAGAAGAAGAGCTTAAAAAGAAAAGCCCCTCCCTCTAGTGATTCTGAGTTTGAGGTTGCTGAGCCTGAAGCTGCCACATCTGGTGGGGCTTCCAGAAAAACAATGAAGGGTATGAAGATACCTCTGACTATTCCTCCTGCCCCTCTTGATAATGTTTCCTTTCATTTGGAAAATGGTTCCTCTAGGTGGAAGTTCATATATCACAGAAGACTGGGTCTTGAAAGAAATCTTAGAGAAGATGTGTTCAAGTGTCAAAAGCTGGTTGATTTGTTGGAGTTTGCTGGTCTGATGAAGACTGTGAGGAATCTGGGTCCTTGCTATGATAAGCTGGTCAGGGAGTTTTTGGTGAATGTTTCTGATGAGTGTGATGACACAAGAAATCCTGAGTATAGGAAAGTTTTTGTTCGTGGTAAGTGTGTGAATTTTTCTCCTATGGTGATCAATGCATACCTTGAGAGGTCTACTGAGGAGACCCCTGAGCTTGAGGTCACTGAGGACACAATCTGCAAGACAATCACTGATAACAAGCTTAGACATTGGCCAAAGCATTTGTCTTCTGCTCAACTGTCTCCTTTGTATGCTGCTTTGAATCGAATCTGTGCTCAAAATTGGACTCCAACCACTCACTCAAATTCTGTTGCATCTGGGTTGGCCAAGTTCATTTATGCTGTGGGGACCAAGTCTCACTTTGATTATGGAGCCTACATCTATTATCAAGTTTTGGAGCATGCTAAATCTTTTGCTATTAAGTTTCCAATTGCTTTTCCTACCCTCCTGTGTGGAATTATTCTTCAGCAACACCCTGATATTTTGATCAGTAGTGATGAGCCCTGCAAGAGGCCTAGCCCTATGGCTTTGGATTGCAGTCTGCTGTCTGAGACACATGATGCTGATGTAGCTGGTACTTCTGTCCGGACATCTGGTGTGCTCTCCAGAAAGCAAATGATTGCTGATCTTACTGAAACTAGTGTGGCTCTTGGAGCTAGGAAGGTGAAGATTGACAAGATTATTGCAGCTTTGAAGGCTGAAGCAGTTGCTGCGGGTGAGCAGGATGAGGAAGAAGGAGGAGATAAGGATGTTGCTTCTGCTAGTGACTCTGAAGATGCCTCTGAAGATTCTGAGGATTTTTGATTTTCTTGTTTTGTTCTGAATCTTTTTGATGTACTCTTTTTGGTTTTCTTGTTGGTGACTGGGCTATGCACTGAATATTCATATGCACCTTGTGTGCCTCTGGTCTGTAATATGCACTCTATGTGGTTTCTCTGCACACTTTATGGTTCTATGCACTTTCTATGAGTTTGCCCTATCTGTTGGTTGTCAGAATTTTTGGCTAAAAAGGGGGAGTAGAATAGAATTGATTATGTCATTGATTTATGGTCATTGATTTATGCCCTATCTGATTTGAAGCTTAGATTATGTATGGTTACATGTGTTGAGGGGGAGTGCCGTATATGTTGAGGGGGAGTACTGGTACATGTTTGAGGGGGAGCTCTCTTAAGTTTTCTTGGTGTGTGGAAATTTATTTTTTCCCTTGTCTATGTGATTCCACTATATGAGAGTTTATTTCTCTCTGGTTGTTCCTATGAGGCTAGATGTTTGTGTTATCCGGTGCATGCCTCTGATTCTACTTGCAAGCCATCTTTCACTATTTCTCGCTTGGAAGTATTCTCGTATATGCTATGATATTTTCTTTCCTTGTTGTGTGCCTATGTTGACGTGAAGGAAACTTTTCTGTGTATCTCCCAAGGAACTGGCTCTAGAGTGTTTTAGCCAAAATTTTGCCAAAGGGGGAGATTGTAGGGTTTTTGTAGATTGGCTACATTTTGCAAAAACATCTACTAGCCAGATGCTGGGACAGATGTGGTAGCATATGGAACAGCATTACGTGAGTTGTGTTTTCGCGCCAGCTAGCGCTTTATATTTGTGTACGCAATCTTCCAAAAGATTTGCCTGAAGTTTATTTTCCTCTAGCTTGCTGATCAAGGCGCGTGTATCTGATTGAAGATTTGTTTGAAGTTTTATTTGCCTTGCTATTTGTTCCACAAGATATTGTTCTATATTTGGAAGCTTTTTATTATTTCTAGAAGATCTTTTCAGCTGGACCAGACAACGTCCATGCTCTATTTTGAAGCCCAGACCCGTGGTATCTGAGTACTATATATTCATGAAGGCAAACCCTAGTTGGGTAACTAAAAACCGTGTGTGTTAGTAAAGCGTGTGTTTTAAGGTTTTTAGGGTTTTGTTTGTTAATTGTGAGCCTTGCTTGTATCACCCTGATTCAAGCTAAGGACTGAGTTTGTTTTGAGTTGTATTTTGTAAGCTGCTCCTAAGCTTTTAAGTACGGAGTAAGTATGTGTCATTAGCGTGTGTTTCTCTTGGTTGAGTTTTGTGTTTTGGGTGTTTGATAACAACACTGTCTGTGTTGTTGGTAGGAATTGAGACGGGGTCTCATATCTAGGAGTTCCTAGATAGAGTTGCCACTGGTAGGGTCTAGGTGCAAGGTCAAGTAGTGTGTCTGCGTTGGTCTTTTCACTAGAACTATAATAGTGGAATCATTCCTGGATTGGTATCCCCCAGAGTAGGAGAGTTGCTCCGAACTGGGTTAACAAACTCACTGTGTACTTTATTTTTCCGCTGTGTTCCTTTTAAATTGTGCTTTGTTACGTTGCGCTATTTTAATTATTGTTCTGAGTAGTCACGCGCTCGGACAGTTGTGCCATCATTGTGCACAGCATATTTCAGTCAGGTTGCCAGGAATTTCAGTATTGATCTTCAATGATCCTTTCAATAGCAACTTTCAAGCCTTCAGCAGCCTCTTTGTGCTCAACAAAATTTCCAGCAATAATCTCCTCAATAGCTTCGACAACATTGATGTCCACTGGTTCATCGTACATTGTGTCAGTTACTTGAAGAGGGTTAGAATCTATTTGCATGGGAGGATTTTTCTTATCACTGAACTTCAGTCTACCTTCGTTGAGTGCTTTCTGAACCAGGTCCCTGAAAAGAACACAACGAGATGTATTATGACTCGGAAAGTTGTAAAATTTGCAAAAATCTCTTTTCTTTCATTGCTCCACTGGTTGAGTTTTCAAGCCCTTAGGCACTAAAATCTGGCCATTAGTGACCAAAAGATCAAAGATTTCGTCACATTTAGTAATGTCGAAAGTATAAGTTTTTGCAACGAATTTGTCTTTTTTAGGTTCGACAGGATTCTTTCCGTCTGATGGTTTTAGCAATTTACAAACATAAGGAGATCCAGGCTTTAACTCAGCCACATTAATTTCATTTTCTTCGATGGAATTATATTCGACGTCGAATTCTTGGTCGTTGTCGTTAGTGTCGACGTATGCAACCTTTCTTTCTTATGGAACCTACTAGTTCTAGCCTTTTTAGCTTTAAACCTTTCGACTTGTCGGACCCTGTACCTTAGGTGTTGGGTATCCAATTTCTTTCGAATAGAATAGTCTAAAACACCAGCAGCCATCTCAACTAACTCATGTTCAGGCACTTGAGTAAAGCACCTTGCTTGGAGAAGTCTGAACCTATTCAAATAATCATCAATAGTTTCAGGGACTTTACGTCGAACTCTAGCCAATTCTTTAAGGCTAATCTTAGATTGCCCCATATAAAATTGATCATGAAAAGCCTTCTCCAACTGATTCCAACTAAATATGGAATGTGGAGGCAAGGTGGTAAACCAAGTAAATGCATTTTTAGTTAGGGAACTTGGGAAATATTTCATTCTTAGATTTTCATTATTTGACATGTCCCCAGCCTCAGTTAAATAACGAGCAACATGCTCGACAGTGGATTCACTGGTATCACCAGCAAATTTTGTGAACTTGGGGACTTTCCATCCTCTTGGGAGTTCAATTTGCAAGACAAATTCAGACAAGGCCGACACAAAGTTTGGCCTCTGCAGGCCCACATTGAGGCCATTTTGAACTAGAATTGTTTCGACAAGGTTGGCTATATTATTTTGGGCTCCAAAATTGTTTTGTTGGACTTACCTAACCACCTCATCAGCATTTTGGTTCCTATTAACCAGAACAACTTCATGGACTCTTTTGACTGCCCCTAGAGCAGGTTGCTCGAATTCTTGGGGAACAGGTTGTTGTCCCTGATTTCCCTCATTGTTTATTCTTTCGCCTATTTGTAAAGGCCTAGGATTTTGGGGTTGGACAGGGGCAAAGAAATCTATAATCCTCCCCATTTATGTAGCCAGTATTTGGTAACTTTGGTTCGTGTTCTGAATCATGGGATTGAACATTGTTCCAATTTGTTGTGTTAACATGTTTACCATTTCGTGGTTACTTTCATCCATATGTTGCCTAATGGACAACAAAGATGATGTGGTTAACACATGTTGAGCGTTTCGACCAAGAACACTTATTGCAGAACCATGAATAGGGGACAAGGACGTATTTGCATTATCTTCATACATAGCTGCATTCGTCTGAAGGCTTGCCATCAATGATGTAGGCATGCTATAGGATAATCCCTATGTGCCATTGGCAATGTGAATTGTGGCATAGAAGGCATAGAGGTACCAATTGGGCCAATCAGAGGATTTCTATCGAATCCTTGCGCCAGTGGCCTAGAAGCCACTGGGATAGCCTACATCGACGTTGCAGTTGTCGAGAAAACCACATGAGTAGTTACTCCTACATTCATTGAAGATGGTATAGGGGCTGTTACTCCCACTACATTTGTAGGGATTGCACTACTAATTGGAATTTCTTGTGAACTTTGCGCATTAGATTGCGCACTGGATGCAGAATCAGAATTTGAATTAGGTAACTTTGGTTCGTGTTCTGAATCATGAGATTGAACATTGTTCCAATTTGTTGTGTTAACATGTTTACCATTTCGTGGTTACTTTCATCCATATGTTGCCTAATGGACAACAAAGATGATGTGGTTAACACAGGTTGAGCGTTTCGACCAAGAACGCTTATTGTAGAACCATGAATAGGGGACAACGACGTATTTACATTATCTTCATACATAGTTGCGTTCGTCTGAAGGCTTGCCATCAATGATGTTGGCATGCCATAGGATAATCCCTATTTGCCACTGGCAATGTGAATTGTGGCATAGAAGGCATAGAGGTACCAATTGGGCCAATCAGAGGATTTCTATCGAATCCTTGCGCCAGTGGCCTAAAAGCCACTGGGCTAGCCTACATCGACGCTGCAGTTGTCGAGAAAACTTCATGAGTAGTTACTCCTACATTATTTGAAGATGGTATAGGGGTTGTTACTCCCACCACATTTGCAGGGATTGCACTACTAATTGGAATTTCTTGTGAACTTTGCACATTAGATTGCGCACTGGATGCAGAAGCAGAACATGAATTAGGACAAACCATTTCAGGAAGATGTTTACCACCTCTTAGTCGCATACGAAAATGAATTCACAAGTTTTAAAAGATCAAGAACGAAAACAAAAACTTCAAAGGAGAAAATTTTCAAAAATTTTAATTTTAGCACACAAATGTCCCACTGGGCGTGCCAATTTGTTCACACTGAATTTTGGTAAACAACCGCTGGTTACAAAAATTGTTGCTTGCGAGATCAACCAGAAATCTCAGGAAATATGTGTGTTAAACTTTCCCAGAAAAGTATGTATGTTCACGGTGTTCTTGAGTGTATTTTATGAAAAGAGAAAATAATCTTCAAATTCAATGGAATTGAATTTGTCGAATGAAAACTTATAATGTAACTTGAAGGTAAATTTGTAGAAAATGAATAAAATGCAAGAAAACTTAAAGAACAAACTTAAATTGCATTGATTCGAATAAAAAGATGTTCACAAGGACCATACATTGACTTGTTACTCATTTCTCGCTTTGACATGGATATTTTGAGTGTTTAAGATTCATGTATCTGATTTGTGACCCCGTTTTCCTCATGGCAAACTCTTATTTATACTAAGAAAAATAATTGTACAATCCTATCTAAACTATAACTACCACCAACGTCTTTTAACGGGAGAATCTTCTGATTTGAATTTGATTCTTCTTTCTTCGACAGCAGTTACTTGATCTTATCCACTATCAACGTAGAATATTTTATTTGTCAAATTCATTATCTTTCAACTTTCTCAATTCTGCTAAGTCTCTGACTCTGTCGAAATCTTCTCAAAAAATAGAAAAAACCTCCACAACCTCTTCAATGTCGAAAAATACAAACTAACACATACGTGTAACAGAAAATAGTATTTACCAAGTAACTTGTCCTCTCTAGTAGCTGCCAATATTGATGGGAAAGACATAGAATCAAAATGACAACTAGGTATATATGTGTTGGAACAAAATAAGTTTAAACAATGCCTTTGATGATAACAAGGTATTAAAAGATCAATTGTATATGTTAATATCTGTTCAAGTGTGCAGGACCATAGACAAAAATTTATATTGATTCAATCATGTATTGGTTCTGAAAGAACAAATAAGGAGGAAAGAATTTTCAAGAGAAGCTTAGTTCCAAGTCAGAATCTGAAGGTCAGAATTTGAAGATCAGAAGCTGAAGACTCAGACTCTGATGGCCAGACTCTAAAGGATACCCAGACTCTGAAGGCAACCCCAGAAGCACAAACCGTACCTCCAACAATCCCATATGCATGTGTACGTTGCTGCAAGCTGTGTCTCCTAGGAAAAGAACGGTTCATTCCATATCAAGGAAAGGAATCAAATTCATTCCTTCATAGGACATTAACCAAATCAAGCAACAAATCATTGGTGATTGATCAAGTTTCTCTAACGACTCTCTGATGTGTTGGCACTCTCTTCAACATCTCTTTTCAACCTCTATATAAAGGATTGAAGACTTGAAGAAACAACAAGACTCTACAAAATTTTGAAAGTGTTAAAACTCTATCAAATTGAATTACGCATCAAACACTTAGAATTTCTTATCAACTTTTATATCTTAGAAATTCTTAAGTCTTAGCGTCTGAACTGTGTTGTATTTTGTGAACACCTCTGATTGTATATCAAGTGTTCAATCCAAACAATTTTTCTTTGTATTCTTTGTTTTTAAGAAGTCTCTTGCTTGTGTGCTTGAGCATTGGAAGTCTCTTGCTTGTGTGCATGAGCAATTGTAATTTGTGTGATTATAGTGAAAATCTCTTGTAAGTGGCAAGGGGACTGGACTACTTCTGGATTGTGGAAGGAACCAGGATAATTGCTTTGTGTATTTCTCTTCTCTCTCTCTCTCTCTCTCTCTCTCTCTCTCTCTCTCTCTCTCTCTCTCTCTCTCTCTCTCTCTCTCTCTCTCTCTCTCTCTCTCTCTCTCTTATATCCGCTGCATTTGACTCTGAACATTGTTTCAGATTCTGAACTCTATCAGAAGCTGAACTTTGATCTTAGTTAAAAAGAAAAAAAAACTAACACAATTCAACCCCCCCTTCTTGTGTTTTTCTCACCTTTAATATGCAGTTGAAATTTTGAAAACCATGGTTGAATGGAGAAAATTAAGCTTATACTTGTGTTCAGTAGCCTTGTATGAAGGATTATTGCTAGCAACCATAAAATTTACAAAGGCATAAGCTGAGCCTTCTTCAATTTCACCCTTAAACTTCTGAATCAAATTATTTATGATTCTTGCATGAATTTTTCCACACCTCCAACACAACCGTTCTCTCTTAACGCACACATATACACACACCTTAATACAACAACACAACCTTTTTATGATATTGAAAACGAGAAAATCATTCGATGTTTTCACACTATGGACAATCGTAGAGGACAATTATGATGTATATTTATGTTTCAAAAATGAAATGTAATATATATATATATAATGCTTCAAATTTATATATATGGTGCCCCCACTTTTTAAAATTCTTGGATCCGTCACTGGTTTCAACTCGGCAACTAGCGTTACTTATTAGATGCAGAAAATAAATAAAATAAAGCGGAAAATTTATGGGGGTTTTCAAGTTTGATTTGATTGCGCAGAGTGGGAGTTGGTTAGTAACCTAGTTTGATTGTAGAATGTTAAACGACGGTTAGGATGCTTCAAATCCCCTCTATTTTCTTGTTGGATTTAACAAACAACACTTCATTTAGGTATACAACAATGGTTTTATTTTTAAGTTATGAGTTTGTAGGGAAGTATGTCCATCCAGCCGTCAAGTTTCACCTATTAATCGCTCTAAGGTTATACATGGAATATTAGAGTAGGGCCTTACTCTCTCAGAGGTAATTAAAACATAAGTGAATTGGTATTCCTAAATTGTCATCTAAAGGCTCCAACTTCGTCTATGAATCTTAGAAGTTCATAACATATTCAATATTACTTTATTAGTTCTACAAACAGACATCCCTATCTCGTCTATCTTACCAAGGGGGATGAACAAGATTCATATGCAACGTTTAGAAAAGAACTTGCTCTAAAGATTAATACATATATTCGATGTCGGAGTTGAATAGCAATGTACATGAATTTGCATCATGCATAAAACAACTCACAGTGGATTTAAGAAGAGATTGCGATAGAGAATTAGACTAAACAAAAAAGGAAATAATAGAATATATATTTTTTCGGTTTTTGATGTAAAAAAAAAACTAAATCTAAACTAGATACTATCCTAAAAACTAGAAACAATAAAAGCAAACTAAATCTTTTATTGTATTTTTTAAATATGATAATAAAATAAAAATAACCTAATAAAAACAAAACAAATCTAATCTAACCTAAAAACAAGGAAAATAAAAACTAACTTAATCCTAAAAGATAAGCCTAAACTAGAAAGTAGGAACTAACCCTAATTTCTAGTATCTAACCTAATACTAACTAAAAAAATGGAAAAAGTAAACTAACCTAAACAAATTAAACCTAATCTAAAATAGAATATATATTTTTTCTGTTTTTGAGATAGAGCTTGCGATAGAGAACTAGACTAAACAGAAAAGAAAATAATGGAATATATATTTTTTCGGTTTTTGATGTAAAAAAACAAACTAAATCTAAAGTAGATACTATCCTAAAAACTAGAAACAATAAAAGCAAACTAAATCTTTTTTTTTATTTTTTAAATATGATAAGAAAATAAAAATAATCTAATAAAAACAAAACAAATCTAATCTTTATAATACTAAAAATTTATGAAAAAACTCCTGGTGGGAATTGAACCAGGTACCACATGTTTCCAAATCACAACTCTTACCACCAAGGTACTGATGTTTTTTATAACATGCAATTGCTTCAATGTTATGTATTCAACACAAATTTTGGGCCCTCTTTCTTTCAATCTCACAATTTCTAAATCATTTCTCACTCACTTTCATCTCTCTCACCATCATGCAATTGAACCTAATAACCATAACCCCGCCCTTTTTGAAAGACCTAATTAATTTTTATGAAAAAAAGGTCTGCAAGGAATTGAATCAGGTAGAACATGAAAATGTCATTTTTTTAAAAGCCACTAACGTCATTGCAATTCCTTTTTTGATAGCAGTTCCTTTTCATATACTTTTATCGATACAATTTTAGTGTAATTTTGTCTACCTTTTTGTTTCTCCTATATTATATTAATTACTTGAAGTTATTTATTCTGCCTTTTTATTTGCAAAAATCACTACACTAGATTATAACATTACTTTGTTTTCTCACTTTGACTTTTGAAACATGTTTACTATTTTCAATTTGCGTATTTTAGTTGTTCTTTTAACATGAATGTAATCGAATATGAAGGTTGAGAAAGAAGGAATTCGGAAACACAAACTGCTAATATTATTTGGTAACAAAATAAAATTAATAACTTAAATTGGTGTAACTCTTGCACCTTTTCTTTTGTTTTTTTTTTCGATCGTTTCATAACAAACCAAGTTGAAGATGGTCTAGATCCAATGATTTGCCAATACGACATTAATGTTTATAATGTCTACATGTTTGATTTCAAAACATATATGCAATTAAAGAGAAGGAAAACAAGAAATCCTATTTCCCACTACCGCCCCCCACTTTCTTTCTTTCCCCAAATTTGATTCAGCAATTAACCGTCAATTGAGATATGCAATTAAAGAGAAGGAAAACAAGAACTCTTATTTGCCACTACCCCACTACCGCCCCCACTTTCTTTCTTTCCCCAAATATAATTCAGCAATTAACAACTTTTACACATAAATTAGTAATTGCATGCATACAATGATTCAAAAAAGAAAAAAATTTAATTTTTCCGAAATGAACTTTCTTTTGCTTGTTTTGAGAATATGAAGATAAGGCAATGATGCTTATTCTGTTTTGTTTTGATATTATATATTAATATGTTCTTGCAATTGACGTTTATATGAATCAGTTTAAAGCATTCATTTATTTTTGCGAAGTTCCTACAAAATGCAGATAAATAGATTGTTGAAGGCATGCTGTTTATGCGGTTGTTATAGACAGGTTATCTCTAAAATTCATCATTGTTCTGCTCCTGTTTGGATTTTTTTACTAAATATGAGTGTCTCTGTTGCGCAAGGTTTGTACCTTCATCTTCTTCTACATTAGATTCTCGATTTCTTTTCCTATTTTATTTGTTACTTTGAACTTTTATAGTGTAGCGTGAATTATTTTTTACTTTGATATGGTGGTCCTGTTAAGCTCTACAAAGTAACAATTATTTAGTTGTTCTGCTTTTGTCTTTAATCTAAAATAAGGTTTCAACCACTGGGATACTTTAAATAGGCGTGGCAGCAGACAAGCCATGCAGATTAGATATTTATGGCTTATGTGTTATTTGGTATGTTCTTGAACTATTTCTACTTCTCATTCTCATTTTATTTTTTGAAAATGATGTTTCTTATGGCTGTTGATGTGACTTTCCTTATAGTTTGGTTCTCTCATATCATCGTTGATGCCGCTTTCCCTCTGATTTTTCTCTGCATCTTTTTATTTATTTTTTGGAGAACCATTTATAATGTTGGATTTCTTTTAATTATCATCTGCTTATTGTGACGGTCAAATACAATATTGTGTCGGACAGAACAATCTACGTCAACTTGATTTTTATTCATTTGTTAATTTTTCTATCTACAAATTTGCTGCTCACAACTCATTGTTGTGTGTGTTTTTTTACAGCAAAGTAGTGATGTCGATTATTTCAGAGACTCAACACACCAAAATTGGAATGAAGGTAGTCAATGGATTTTATATTATGTATCCTTTTCGTTAATCGTATTCTACTTTTTTTTTTTGAAGAATTTAATCGTATTCTAACTGATAACTAAATAAAATTAATCCCTTTAAATGCTAATTCTTGGAGCATAAAGTATGAACCGGAAGAAAAAACATAAGTTCAACGAAGCAGCAATTTATGTTAATTCTTCTTTTACAATTTTCTATTGTATTTTATTTTTGAACCATGTATTTGCTTTTTGTTTTGCTAATTTGTTCTTTGTTTTAATTAATTTTTCCTGCATTCTTTTTGTAGACGGTGCACTTTTGAAAGATGCTCACATTGGGTAACATCCATGACTAGGGAAATATGATGTTAACCTTTATATGGGACTGCAAAGACATAATTTACTGATATAAGAGATACCATCAAAGACATGATATTTGTGTAGGGATGTTATGAGGGAGCCATTTTTACTTGGTGTTTTGAAGTTAAGGTGTAGTCTATGTTACATTTTTTAGATGTGCAGTGTGTTTTAATTATGACTTTCTAAAACAACCCGTGCATCGCACGGGTCGAAGTCTAGTCTAACCTAAAAACAAGGAAAATAAAAACTAACTTAATCCTAAAAGATAAGCCTAAACTAGAAAGTAGGAACTAACCCTAATTTCTAGTATCTAACCTAATACTAACTAAAAAATCGAAAAATTAAACTAACCTAAAAAAAATTAAACCTAATCTAAAACAGAAAAATAAACCTAAATATTTACAAAATAAATTCAGCTGATTACCTTGTCAAAATATCAATAATCCCGGCAACGGCGCCAAAAACTTCATGAACAATAATTGACAAGTGCACCAAATCGTAGACAAGTAATAAAGTAGTAAGTTATCATCTCGATAGGGATCGTCATTCAACTTAGCAATTAACGGAATTTATTAGAAGTAAATAAAATAGAAGAGATAAAGTGGTTGTAGGGTTTTAATTATCTTGCCCAATGCGAGATTAGGTTGGTTTGATTCAGATGTGTAACGGCGGTTATGGTATCCTTGAATCCTCCTTCCTTATTTGTTTGAATTAACACGGTTAATTACTAGTTTATGATTTGTCTTTTGATTTATGAAAGTAGAATATGACCCCATTGTGAAGAATATCTCCTTCTAACTTTAAGTGGGTTTTGATGATAACAACATCACATCACAAAAAGAATAAATGCTCATGGAGGCTCAAGTTAAAGAATGAATATTAATGTCTAAGGCTTCTTGGTTATACTCTTTGTAAGTATGTCACTTGTAATATCCCGCTCAGGCATGACTTTTAACAGTAATAGAGGAATGAAACGTATGAAATGGCAAAAGCGTAATTTCACGTATAAGGGCTTTAAATACTACGCCAAGGCTATAATCATTCATTTGCACTTATCCTTTCTCTCTCTAGCAAGCTGATTTCTCCTCCCTCTCTCTCTAGAAACTCGGCCACCATCATCATCAAGCTCTAATCCATCAATCCTCTCCCTAGATCAGGTGTATTACAAGCAAGCAAGTGTGGGGAAGCTTGGAGCAAGAGAAAAGTTAAGGAAAAATCAAGAAAAGAGTAAGAACCAAGCTAGGGTTTTGGTTGTAAAGCTTGGCAAAGATCATCATAAGTACTAGGTGAGCTCCCTAGGGTTTTGGAACCCACTTTGAGTGAGTTGGGTGTGTTTATGCTTTTGAGCAAAGTTTTGTAAATTATACCCTAATTTTCTATGCTTGCCAATTCCTTGCTTATATATGTTTAAAACTATCTTTTTGTAGTAGAAAATCATTCTAACATGGTTGGAAAGCTTGGGTAACTTTGGTTGAGCAAAAATGGTGGGAAAACACGTTTTTGAACAAGTTCTGTACTGTCATGGTCGCTACAGCGACCAGACAGCATTTTGGGTTCTGCCTACGGTCGCTGTAGTGACCAGGCCGTCGCTATAGCGACCACACCAGAACAGCTCATGACAGTTGAGCTGTTTTGGGTGTTCTGGTGCGCGTAGGCGTGGCTTTTCGCAACCGTTTTCTCCTGAAACATTTTAGAAACATTATCCACCATTTTAACTCATCCAAAAGGCTTCCAATGGTTGAGATATTATAGGAGCAAGGAATACGCAATGTATGGGAAATGCAAGAACAAGGGTTAAATGAATAGGTAAGCCCTAAGAACGGCATATGATAACGATATGTCGAATCCTTTGATAGGAAAAAACAAGATTTAAGAGTATGAGGGTAAGGATTAGATGGATAAATCCATTACATGTGAGTGGATAACTCTTAAGGAAGGCATACTACTTTGATAAGTCAAGAACCTACATTAGGTAAGCAAGATTAGAGAAGTATTCGGTTTAGAATACAAGAGTAATAGGAATGTTTCGACAATCAAAGTTTCAGATAAGCTTATAGTGTTGGTTCTCCAACAATTAATAGGTGGCTTATGAGAACGATAAGCCAAGAATCTTAAGTTATAGGTTAAGTGTTATGTGATTGTTATTATATGATTAATGCATCAGATATGCATATGTAAAGTTAAAGAATTATATGTTAAAGTTATAGGCGTGTTCAGCAGACTCCGGGATTCGCCGGATGGGACTTCTCCGAGAGGATTGTCCACATGTATGTTACAGTTATAGGTATGTTCAGCAGACTCCGGGATACGCCGGATGGGACTTCACCGAGAGGGTTGTCCACATGCAAAATTAAAGAGGAGTCCGGTGATTAGCCTCATATAGGAATTTTCACCGGGTTATAGGGAGATGTACTTCGGGGTTACTCCACCCGGATGCACTCCGTAAAATGAACCCAGATAATAATGTTTGTTCAACGCTAACATCTAACATAATATCTGTTTATACGTATTATGTTTTATAGTTACAGTCAGAGTTATAGTTACAGGCAATTTACAGTTATAGTTATAGGCAGTTTACAGTTATAGTTACAGGCAATTTACAGTTATAGTTACAGGCAGTTTACAGATATAGTTACAGGCAGACTTATAGTCATAGGCAGATTTATATCCTTTGTGGATAAAGATAAGACTTGGCGATCATAGGAATTCCCAAGATTGCCAAGGTAGGCATGGCGACCCTAGGTTCCCTGAGATTGCCAACAGTTGGTTGGGTGGAGCTCACTGAGACATTATGTCTCATCCCACTCCTTCTGGTGCAGGTTTACAGGTAAGCCAGAGGTTCGTGATGGAGTTCTTCAGAGAGATACTGGATGGAGTACAGTTGCTCGTCGTGTACCAGCTCAGGAGCTTATTGGACTTTTGTATAAGTATTGTAATGGTATTTGATTATTTGTACAAACGAGTAAACTTGTATTCATTCAGATGTGATGTAATATTATTATTGAAAATTTTAAATGTATCCAGTATCAGTTTAATGCACATGCTAATATTCTAGATTAAATTAGTATGGGTGTTACATCACTTGTCTTTTGATTTATCATTCTTAACTTATGGAACAACTTAGAATGCTCAGAAAATAATTACAAACATTTTTTCTAAATCTCCCTATGAAGCAATGCTAATGCTCTCGTGAAAATAAATCACACACTCACATTGGTTTTCATTTAAAAGTGATTTTGCATGAAAATATTTTCATCAAAAACCGTAATTTATTTTGGAAATTGCATATTTAAATATCATCTTAAAAATAGGCGTCTTTTAGCATGCATATAGAACTTTGAAAATATGCTATAATCAATTATGAATTTGTTTAATTCATCATGGTATTGAAAATCTTTCTTTGTGCCTTTACAGTGATCAATTATACAAATGAATATTTGGAAATGGCACTCATGTTCTTTTTTAAATGAGGAGACAAAATACGGCATAATTGGTTTCGGTAAAAATTTGTTTTGCAACGGCTATTTCTCATTACATAAATTGATTACAAAATGACATATTATGATCAATGGCTATTTTTTTGCTCAAAAAAAAAAAAAAAAAAAAAACGGCTATATTTAAATTAAAATGTCGAACGGCTATTTTTACTTTACAGTCCAACGGCTAGTTTTCAATTTTCATATTAAGTGCCAACGGCTAATTCATTTTATTTGCACTATGAATAGGTGTCTTTTCAAATATGTTTCTATTTATTGATAACCCTTTTAAAGGATAGTATTGTTTTATAAATATTTTTTTAGCCTCTATAAATTTGATTGAGAATCAAAGCAATTTACACACAACAACTTTCAAATTCTTAATTGTGAATTTTCAATATCGCTTTCTTCCAAACTTTTATTCAAATTGTTTGAAAAACTTTGCCCACACTTTAACATTCATTAAAAAGTTTTCTGAGCACTAAGTTCATACTGTTAGAGTGATATTGATAAAGATATACAACCATACATTTGATATTCTTCATTTCTTTTGTAAAAAGTTTCTTGCCATTGTTTGGTGGGAATTGTTGTAAGATAGTGGGGTGATATCTGGTGTATTTAGAAAGATTGTTAGGGGTTCTTGGGGTGAGATTACTTGTAACAAACATTCTAACATAATGAAATTCTTTCACGGTGTGTGGAAGGAGTGAATGTACCTATAGTGGAACTAGTATAATTCTCTTGTGTTCTTTCTCTTTCTCTTACTCTCTTTATTTTTCTGCATTTCCATTCAAACCTTCATAATAACTTTTCAAAAAAATATCAAGATCACTAAACTTGCAAAAATTATCCCAAAAATCCAATAACCTAATCCCCCAGGTTATAATCTGAACTTACATCTGTGATATAGCAGTGGAAGTTTTAATTTTATATCGCCACAATTTAACCAATTATAATTGCAGCGTTCCCTTAAGATGATCAAAACCCTAAATTTATACTTAAATTCGATTAAAAGAATTTAATTGAGAAACTAAGCAATTAACCCTAAATTCATATTGTCTTGTTCAGACGTATGTAGGATAAAAGTGTCCTCAAACCATGGACAACTCCTCTAAATAACCTCTTATTTCCCTTCAAATGCAAAGAAAATAACTAAAAACATAGCCTAAAATATCATATGATGCTCTGTCATCAGCTACCACCCCATCTACTAGCTGACAACCTTTAATAAAGGCTGACTGATTTGCTGAGATAATTTTATCCATAATAGACACTAAACGCGCCGCCAAGACCTTAGCAATTAACTTATACAACCAGCCAAGCAAAGAGATGGGGCGAAAATCCCCCAGCTTGAGAGAAGAGTCCACCTTTGGGATCAGGGTAACAAAATAAGAAGAAAAACTCTTAGGGAGACTGGAAGAGGCAACAAACTGGTTAAACATAAGACCCACATCCGATCTCAACAAAGTCCAAAACCTTTTGAAAAAGGAAAAATTAAAATCGTCCGGACTTGGGCTCTTGTTTCCATCCATCCTAGAAACAACGTCATCAATCTCAGATGCTTGAAAAGGAGCCATTAGAGCTTTTGCATCTAGGTTTCTGATCTGATTAAAAGTTATCCCATCCATATTTGGTAGATTATGAACTACTTCAGTAAAATGATTGGTAAAGTAGCTCACAACCTCCGCTCTGACATCTGCAACATCCTCCACCCATCTATCACCTACTCAGAGAGCCCAAATATAATTTCTCCTACCACTATTATTCACACATGCATAGAAAGAGGTTTGTATTTGCATCACCCTCTTTCAGCCATCTAACTCTAGAGCTTTGGATCATTTGAGACTCTTTAATCTTTAGGAGAGACCAAATATCTGCTAAATGCTCATTGTGAGTCTCCACCTCTCCTATAGATAAAGGTATATCCTCGGCCAAGACGTCTATTTCCTTAACTCTATCTCTAAAGTCATCTGATCTAAACTCTAGATTCTTAAAAGTCAACTTGCTCCAACCTTTCAAAAAAACCCTTCAGACTCTTGAGTTTTTCCTTTAAAATGAACGCCATCCATCCCGACGGAGTATTGGCATTCCAATTTTGAGACATCAAATCACCAATACCAGGATGGTCCAACCAGAAGTTTTTGAACCTAAAGGGTTTTGGGCCCTAGAGCTAGTCGGAGTAACGAATAATAATGGGGCAATGGTCAGAAACGTCCCTATTGAGGGCCCAATGAGAAGCTACCCCTCCAACAGTCCTACCAACCCTCGAAGATCAAAATACGGTACAACCTGCTCGTAGCGGAGCCATGATGCCTGAACCAAGTAAAGTGTCTACCCAATAAAGGAAGGTCCATGATTTATTTATTTAATTATTTTATGTGTGCTTAATTGTTTATTTTGGTGATTTATTGAATTTTGAGAGTTGAAGGATATTTTAGTAATTTGAGGGGTAGTGACATATTTGTAATATGTTAGAAATTCATAATTTGAAATTAGTGGTGTATAAGTAATAAGGGGGGTTTAAGTGTAGTAATTGTGTAGAGAAAATAATTGTGAGTTAATTTGACTAAGCCCATTAGCGGGAATAACCTAGAAACTTATTATAAATACATTAGTTAGTGGTGGTGGTGAACTAGGTTAACATTTCACAAATCATTTTGAGAGAGGCTAGAGAGAGAGAAAGGGATAAGAAGCTTGGAGGAGAGGAAAGGCTAGAGCACCAAGAGGAGAGGGGAAGATTCCATAAGAAGTAGCAAGAGAAGTGAAGAAACTAAGGTAAGAGGGAAGATTATGATTATCATAAGGGTTTAAGAAGCAATTGGGTGATTGGGAGCTTTTAGCTTATAGCTTGATTTCATGAATTATGATTAATTGTGTTGATTTTCGTGCTCTTTGTTGATGCATGAATTAAGTATATACTGAGTTGTTGTTTCCATGCTTTTACTACATCAAAACTCATGGTTGATTATGTGGTTTGTGAATGTAACACCCCGATTTTTAATCTTAGTTATTAGTAATTGGTATTATATATTATTATTATTAGTTTTGGTTTGTGGGATCTTATTTATTTAATTGGTTGTATTTATTGAGAAATAGATAATGAGAAATAGATGAGTTGGTTGACTTGTTAAAAGATGAGAGAAACTAATTTTTAAGAAGAAAATAGCCTTTTTGGTGAGAATAAGGAAGTGGAATATAGTAAATATGTCTAAAGTTTATGTGAGAAAATAAAAATAAATAAAATCTGAATTTGTTAAAAGATAAGGGATAGAGTTTCAGAACAACTAAAACCTAGATAGCCTCTATAAATAGAGAAGAGCATTAGAGAATCAGGGTTACAACAAACAGAAAAAAAAAATTAGAGATCAAAGGAAAACTAGGGTTGTGCAGAGAAGAGGCAAGAATGCATAGCGAGATGAACCTGGAGAGACTTCTACAAACTAGAGGTAAGGGGGAGTCTCTATTCACCATAAGGGTTGCATGAACATATGGGTAGTGAAAGATTTGTGTTTTTTTCTTTGTTTTTCATGATCTTTTAATGAATTCATGTTAAATTCGTGCTCTAATTTGTTGTTGTGATTTTATGTATGTTTTTATATTTAAATTCATGATGTTGATATGCTAAATTCGTAATTGGTTTTTGAATAAACAATTTACTATTATTTTTGAATAATCAATTTGGTTCTTCAAATACATGACTGGCTGTGTGAGTAAGCAATTTATTATTATGTGGTGAAGAGGTTACGATTTCGAGTGATAGAATAAGCCTCTCGTGCAAATGACAGCATCATAGTGTCTTTTTTTTAATGTTTTCTAGGTAAGCATTTTCCACTACCTAGCCATATTTACTTAACGAAAAGAAAAAAAAAAGTTAAAATAAGAAGGGTTAGCTAGGCTAGTTCTTTTGTTTAGAAGGTATATTGAACTGATAAACAGGAGAAACAAGGTTAGCTAGATTCGTTTTGAAAACCTGGCAGTTCTATGTAAAAGGAGAAACGAAGTCTGTGTTGTGATAATATGATTTTTTTTAAAGAGTAAGTTTATAATGGAAAGATTCTGTTGAATTTTATTTATGTATACTCTATTCTTAATTGTGTAGAGAATCCGAGAGTGGAAAAGAATAAGTTTTATATTGTAGTTGATGTGTTGATTTATGATGTGTATTGTAATTGATGAAGTATTTGACTAAGTGTAATTTGTGAATTATTTAGGATGTGTAATTGATGTGCTAATTAAAGATGTGATATTTGAAGATGTGTTATATAAAGATGTGATATTTGAAGATGTGTTATATAAAGATGATGTGATATTTGAAGATGTGTTATATAAAGATGTGCTATTTGAAGATGTGTGATTTAAAGATGTGTTATATAAAGATGTGTTATTTGAAGATGTGTGATTTAAAGACGTGTTATTTAAAGATGTGTAATTGTTGAATCATATAAAGATGTGCATTGTTGAGTCATTATTTGATGTTCATGCATTCATGGTCAGTCCGATTTAAAGATGTGATTTAAAGATAGGGGATAAATCAGTAACATACCTCTGATATCCAAAACCGGTACCACATGCATATAGAGTCGAGTTAGTGACATTGCATACATAGTTGTGAGTCTAATTTGAAGATGTGTAAATTAAAGATGTATTATTTTAAGATGTGTAACTATTTAAAGATGTGATATTCAATGATGTGCTTATATATGATTATATGTGAATGATTAATGTTTTTGTTAATGTCTACTTGATGTTATTATTTGTTTTTAAAGCTTACTTGTTATTATAAGATGCTGAATTGATGTCTGGTGATTGAATTCAATGAATGTATATGTTATAAATGTGAATATTATCTGAGTGTAATTTATACATGTCTAACTGCAATTAATGATGACTTTATCTGAATCTATACATGTGTTTGTACCTCTCTTGTGTTGGATATATTCTCACCCTCTTAAATTGGACTGTACTCTCACCGGATACAGATTCACAGGAAGAAGATAATTAGTAGCAGTGAGTCTCAGAGGATGGCGTTGGAGCCTTCTTATTTACTTTTGTAGCTTTTGGAAGTTTTATCGAGTCGTCGCTCTGATTAGTAACACTCGGGAATGGGGATTTATTTTATTTTAGATTTTGTTTTAGAATTCTTTCGAATTCAATTTTGTTGTGAATTTTATAAATATGAAAAATCACTTTGAATGCTTTGAAATTTATTCCGCTGCAACGTTTTAAATTTAAATGAAGTCCTTTTATTTTGATGAAGATGTGTAACACCCTTGCGTGTATGATTATTTATTGTATTTTTATTAGAAAAATAAAATGTGGGATTTAGGGTGTTACAGTGAACTTTGTGAAATTTGGTGAATTTGATGAGAAACATGATAATTGTGTTGGAACAAAATGTGAAACAACTCTCTTCTGAATATAGGGGGAGATTGTTGGAACAATTTGTATGAACATCTCTCTTTATAGTTTTGATGATAACAAAGTGTTAAATAGAAAATTGGTTATTTGCTAATGCTTTGTTCAAGTTATTTCAGAACCACGTGCTTAATGATTGGTATTTGATAAATGGTTATGGAAGAACAAGCTTAGAGCAAGAAAGGAAAGCTTAGAAGCCAAGGTACAAGTTTGAGAGAAAACTGGGTCTGAAGGGGAGTCTGAAGCTTGCGTCTGAAGACAGCTTCTGAAGTCTGAGTCTGAAGGAAGTCAACAAAAGTCAACGTCTGAAGACCTGCTTCTGAAGTCTGAGTCTGAAGAAGTGCTTCTGAAGTACTGTTCACGCAGAAGCTTCTGAAGTCTGATGTGGCAAGGAAAGCAACTATTACTGTGCGCATTTAATGCCTGGATATGTCAGAACAACTCAATGGAACAGTTGTCTCCCTGACTCAAACATTCCCCAGCTTTTAAGGAAAGCAAATTCAAAAATGGCTGCTGCACTCTGTTTTCTGCAAAAGTTCAGCACACATTTGCAGCTACCCTAGCTCTCAATTTGCAACGGCTCTTTCCTAATTTTATGGGCAATCTTCAACAGCTATTTTCTGCTCTATAAAAGGAAGATGATTTGAAGAGAAAATGCTAAGACTCTGTATAGAAACACAAGCTGCAAAACCTGAACTGCAATACTCTGTTTTCGTTTTCTGTCACAAATTAGCTTAAGAATTCTTATAATTGTTTATCTTAGAATTTCTTAAGTGTTAGAGTCTCAATTAAGTTGTATTAAGTGAACACCTCTGATATTTGATCAAGTGTTCAATTCAAGTTTCTTTCTTTGTAAACCAGTTTGAAACAAAGTCTTAGCCTGCGTGCTAAGCAACCTGAGTCTCATTCCTTTGTGGTCTGAGCAAGGAAGTCTCATTCCTTTGTGGTCTGAGCAAGGTAGTCTCATTCCTTTGTGGTCTGAGCAAGGAAGTCTCATTCCTTTGTGGTCTGAGCAAGGAAGTCTCATTCCTTTGTGGTCTGAGCAAGGAAGTCTCGTTCCTTTGTGGTCTGAGCAAGGGAGTCTCATTCCTTTGTGGTCTGAGCAGGGAAGTCTCATTCCTTTGTGGTCTGAGCATTAGAAGTCTCTTACTAGGTGTTTGAGCATTGAAGTCTCATTCCT
This sequence comes from Medicago ruthenica, assembly GCA_018208015.1. Classification (NCBI taxonomy): domain Eukaryota; kingdom Viridiplantae; phylum Streptophyta; class Magnoliopsida; order Fabales; family Fabaceae; genus Medicago; species Medicago ruthenica. Next base: position 15,439,127 of record CM031374.1, on the reverse strand, counting down.
TTGTGGTCTGAGCAATTGTAATCAGTTTGATTATAGTTGAAATCTCTTGTTGAAAACAAGGGGACTGGACTACTTCCAACATTTGGAAGGAACCAGTATAAAACTTTGTGTGTCTCTCTTTCCCTCTCTCTTTTCATTTTGAATCCGCTGCAATACTCTTTGATAATAGTTCAAAACTTGTTTTTGAACTAGTCTTAAGTTTTGAAAAGAAAGAAACCAAGTTTTTGGAGTCCACACAATTCAACCCCCCTTCTTGTGTGTTTTTCTCACCTTCAGTTGGTATCAGAGCTTCGGTTCTGATATTAACACTTAACAGTGTGTCAGTCTTGATCCTGAGAAAAACATGTCATCTGGAAATTATGGGGAATCTACATCCAGAAGTAGTGGTGGTGGCTATGGTACTGAAAACAAGAAATCTCACTCACACAATAAACCCCCTTTGTTTAGTGGTGATGCTGAGAAATTCTCTTGGTGGAAAAGCAAAATGTACAGCCACATTATTGGAATTGATGATTCATTATGGGATATAATTGAAGATGGAATCTCCATACCAGTTGATGAAGAAGGAGTGGCTCTGAACAGAAGAAGTCTCACTGATGCTGAAAGAAAGATATACAGAAAGCATCATCATGTGAGAGGTATCATTGTGGATTCTATGCCTCACAGTGAATACCTAAAGCTGAGTGATAAATCTACTGCAAAAGCCATCTTCACCTCTCTATGTTCTAATTATGAGGGAAACAAGAAGGTCAGAGAAGCAAAGGCCAACATTCTGGTTCAGCAGTATGAAATGTTCAGAATGCAGGAGGATGAAAACATTGAGGCTATGTTCTCAAGGTTTCAGACTCTAGTTTCTGGACTTCAGATTCTGTAGAAAAGTTACAATACTGCTGATCATGTGAACAAGATCCTCAGAAGCTTGCCATCCATATGGAGACCTAAGGTGACTGCTATTGAGGAAGCTAAAGATTTAAATACTCTAAGTATTGAAGATCTTATAAGCTCCCTCAAGGTGCATGAACTGGGACTCAATAAGATGAACCAGTTAGAAATTCTGAGTCTGTAGCACTTAAATCCAAAGGGAAGCTTTCAATAGCTCTAAAAGCTTCAGAATCTGATGAAGAATTTTCTGAGGAAAGTTCTGAAGAGGATTCAGAAGCTGAAGAGCTAGAAAAGCTTTCCAAAAGAATTAAGTTCTTGCTGCAAAGACAAAAGAAATCATCTAACAGGAGTAGCAGCTTCAAAGAATCTAGTTCCAAGAAGGATGAACAAAAGAACTGCTCAAATTGCAAGAGAACTGGTCATCACAGATCTGAATGTCCTGAGTTTCAGAAGTACAAATCCAGAAAGAACAGTTCAAGATCAGGCAAAGACAGATTAAGAAAAAGTCTTATGGCTACTTGGATTAATCTTGACCAAGAATCAGATTCTGAAGATGAAAATGAAGATGAAGAAGCTAACCTGGGTTTGGTAGCATTAGTATCATCTGATGAGGAATCTGGATCAGAATCTGACCAAGAAAATGAAGCTGAATCCAATTTGAACCTGGTTGCAAATGTATCTTCTGATACAGAACCTGATTCAGACTCAGAAGCTGAAAATGAGGTATTTTCTGAACTCACTAGACCTGATCTTATTGAAACAGTTAAGGAACTTATGAACCACCTCAGAAGCAAGATAAAACAGTTAAAATCTTTGAAAAAGGAAAATAACTTGCTGGCTGATGAGAATCTTCAACTTCATAATCATATCAGTAATATTGATGAAGAAGTTGAAGAGCTCAAAGAAATGGTTCATAAGAAACCTGATGCTGTTCCCAGTGAACATGAAAATGCTCTTCAAAATTTTATTTTGGCTGGAATCAACAGAAGCAATATTGCTTCTATGATTTATAATATCAGCAGAAACAAAGGAGAAGGAGTTGGTTTTAAAAATGATTCATTAATTTTTTCAAATGAAACAAACCTTCCATCTTGTTCTGAAGATAATTTAAAAGGCTCTAAAGTATGTTTTTTTGCCTGCTTCTGAAAGTTCTGAGATAATGAAGTTAACAGAAACTGAGACTACTAAGTCTGAGGTTCTAAACTGCTCTGAGTCTGAAGCTTCTGAATCTAAGGGAAAGATGAAAGCAGAAGTTAAAACTTTGCCAAAGTCTAAACCCAAAGGTCCTAAGGATAAGACTATGAGAAAATCAGACTCTAAACCTGAAAATGTTCAGAGTCTGATGAGTTCAGAACCTGAAACTAGTAAGTCTCAGAGTCTAAAAAATCCAAACTCAGATTTTTCTAAGACTGTGTTTATAAAACCTTCAAGGATTAATAAACCAGCTTATTCAAAACACTTTCAATCTCAGAATGTCAGGCAAAGCAGACATAAGAAAGCCAATCAGTCATGCAATTCTGATTATATTAAGAAAGGTCAGAAAGTCTGCCTTGTGTCTGAAGCAAACAAAACTGCAGTTCTTAACAACTCAGAACCTTCTACTTCTGAATCCAAGATTCTGATCAAATCAGAATCAAAGACTGTTAAGTCTAAAGTTCTGAAGAAATCAGAACTCAAGTGTTCAATGATTCAAACTCTGAACAACTCAGAACCAAAGACCTTCAAGTCTCAGGTTCTGAAGAAATCTGAGTTAAGACCATTGAAAACTCAGGTTCTGAAGAACTCAGTTTATAAAACCAAGACTTATTCAAGATTAAAGGATTCACATCCAAAATATCTGAACAAGTCTGAGTTCTATAGCTCAAGACATAAGTTGCAAAAGGCTAAACCTTTCAGGACTAACCCTAGAGGACCCATATGGGTACCCAAGTCAGAAATCATTTCTGTTTCAGATATGATCAAATGGCAAAGAAAATGTGAAGTCCTGGTGCCTGGACAGTGGCTGATGGCATTGCAGAACAGAAAACAAGTCTATGTTCCAAACCCTGATCATGAAAGAGGGAGGAAATGTGGAATCTGGAGGAAACCACAAAGACTTGATCACTGGTACTGAGTTTCAGCTCTCAGAGGACACTTCAGAACCTGAACCAGAACCTGAGTCTGAAGAATGTCCAAATAGCTGAAAAGAGCATCTCAGAAGCTGATACTTCTCCTAAAGCATTTCAAGAACATTGTTGGAACAAAAATGGGTGTTCAGCAACAAATGAACAAAGAGAAGTAGATCAGAAGCTCTACTGAGGTATGTTTAGTTCTCAGTTATACTTAAGAGATTCTACATAAGTTAGTAATGTATCAGATTCATAAAATCAGCATAATCTTCTTTGTGATAACATTGTTGTAATATGTTTGTCTGAAAATTCCACTTCTACATTCAAGAGCCAAGCAATTTTGAACTTAAACATCAGTATATTAAGAGATTTTCTGAACAATGCATTTCATCTCTTTGAAAAATTTGCTTGAACTTGAATGGAAACTAAGATTCTGAGTTTATCATAAGCTAAGACTTATCAGACACTCATTTTCTGAAAGTCTGAATAAAGTTAAGCCCTGAAAAACTTCAGAGTCTGAAGGTTCAGAACCTGGATTTTTCTGACTACTGAATCTGATAGGAATCTAATGGTTGGTCAGAATCTGATAAGTATAACCCTGGGCAATGATGATTAAAGCTTTGAAAGTTTATACTCTATCCCTCCCAAAGCCATCAATATAAAATGTGATTTTCTGCTTTGATATCAAATGCTAAATTGCTTAACAAACAATTTCAGTTGGTATCAGTCTGTTTTAAAATGTTTTAACACAGACACATTTTTCAAATGCTCAAGTGTATCAGGCATGTTCAGGTTTTTAGAACTTATTTTAAAATTGGTATCAGTTGGTCTGAAAGAATTCAGCAGCACTTGAACTTTAAGTCCACACTGAACCAAATGTTATATCTTGGTATCAGCACTGAACCATATTTTGGTATCAGGCTCTGATATAAGTTCAGTTGTGCTTAAACCTTTAAGTGAGTATATGATCTGAACAATTTTGGTTAAAACAGTTCAGGTTTGCTCTGATACTGAACAAATTATACTGAACAATTATGGCTGAACATAGAATGCTCTGATCAGAAGCTCTGAACTATCTTTTTCTGCTTCTGAACAACATTCTATTTTTAATGCAATGTCATATACTCATGGAAAATCAAGCATGCTCTGATGCTCATCTTTGCTGCTTGATTACTTATATGATTGCATGATTATCTCACATGTTTTCTAACTCTCTCAAAATTCTAACACTTTTTGAAAGGGGGAGAAATTTTTTTTTTTCTGAAATTTTTCCAAAACATTTTGTTGATGACAAAAGGGGGAGAGATGTAAAACAAGTATTAAGACCTGAGCTCAAAATATAAGTTAAATTCTGTCAGTAATTTGCTTATGAAAGGGGAGTAAAAGGCATTAAGACCTGAGGCTCTGAACATAAGTTAAGTTCTGAATAAAATTAACTTATGAGAACTGATTTTAACTCTTAGCCTCTGAATTTAATTTTTGTGAGATATAAATAACTCTTAGTGAGTTAAAATGAATTTAGAATAACTTGGATAAGACTCAGGGAGCTTACAAAACTCATCCTGTGGATTATCAGACTTAGGGGGAGAGCTTACAAACCTCAGAACCTGAAGTCAGCAAGTTATTTGTAATTCTGAGTGATAATTTCACTTAATTGTTTTAAACTGAACTTAAATAACATGGATCAAACTCAGGGGGAGCTTACAAACCTCACACCCTGCAGTTAACTTGGTAATTAAGTTAACAACAATTTTCTGATTTAATACTTGTGTTTGTCATCATCAAAAAGGGGGAGATTGTTAGAACAAAATGTGAAACAACTCTCTTCTGAATATAGGGGGAGATTGTTGGAACAATTTGTATGAACGTATCTCTTTATAGTTTTGATGATAACAAAGTGTTAAATAGAAAATTGGTTATTTGCTAATGCTTTGTTCAAGTTATTTCAGAACCACGTGCTTAATGATTGGTATTTGATAAATGGTTATGGAAGAACAAGCTTAGAGCAAGAAAGGAAAGCTTAGAAGCCAAGGTACAAGTTTGAGAGAAAACTGGGTCTGAAGGGGAGTCTGAATCTTGCGTCTGAAGACAGCTTCTGAAGTCTGAGTCTGAAGGAAGTCAACAAAAGTCAACGTCTGAAGACCTGCTTCTGAAGTCTGAGTCTGAAGAAGTGCTTCTGAAGTACTGTTCACGCAGAAGCTTCTGAAGTCTGATGTGGCAAGGAAAGCAACTATTACTGTGCGCATTTAATGTCTGGATATGTCAGAACAACTCAATGGAACAGTTGTCTCCCTGACTCAAACATTCCCCAGCTTTTAAGGAAAGCAAATTCAAAAATGGCTGCTGCACTCTGTTTTCTGCAAAAGTTCAGCACACATTTGCAGCTACCCTAGCTCTCAATTTGCAACGGCTCTTTCCTAATTTTATGGGCAATCTTCACAGCTATTTTCTGCTCTATAAAAGGAAGATGATTTGAAGATAAAATGCTAAGACTCTGTACAGAAACACAAGTTGCAAAACCTGAACTGCAATACTCTGTTTTCGTTTTCTGTCACAAATTAGCTTAAGAATTCTTACAATTGTTTATCTTAGAATTTCTTAAGTGTTAGAGTCTCAATTGAGTTGTATTAAGTGAACACCTCTGATATTTGATCAAGTGTTCAATTCAAGCTTCTTTCTTTGTAAACCAGTTTGAAACAAAGTCTTAGCCTGCGTGCTAAGAAACCAGAGTCTCATTCCTTTGTGGTCTGAGCAAGGAAGTCTCATTCCTTTGTGGTCTGAGCAAGGTAGTCTCATTCCTTTGTGGTCTGAGCAAGGAAGTCTCATTCCTTTGTGGTCTGAGCAAGGTAGTCTCATTCCTTTGTGGTCTGAGCAAGGAAGTCTCATTCCTTTGTGGTCTGAGCAAGGAAGTCTCGTTCCTTTGTGGTCTGAGCAAGGGAGTCTCATTCCTTTGTGGTCTGAGCATTAGAAGTCTCTTACTAGGTGTTTGAGCATTGAAGTCTCATTCCTTTGTGGTCTGAGCAATTGTAATCAGTTTGATTATAGTTGAAATCTCTTGTTGAAAACAAGGGGACTGGACTACTTCCAACATTTGGAAGGAACCAGTATAAAACTTTGTGTGTCTCTCTTTCCCTCTCTCTTTTCATTTTGAATCCGCTGCAATACTCTTTGATAATAGTTCAAAACTTGTTTTTGAACTAGTCTTAAGTTTTGAAAAGAAAGAAACCAAGTTTTTGGAGTCCACACAATTCAACCCCCCCTTCTTGTGTGTTTTTCTCACCTTCAAATTGGTGTTGATTATGCATAATTGAGTTGATTATGAGTATGATTAATGTTTTTGTATGATGAAATCATGAATTTATGCTGTTTGGGTTAAGTTAGAATTGTGGTTGTTGTTGTTTATGTGAAAATTGCTTAATTTGGTCAATTTGAGTGAATAATTGATATAATTGATTTCAAGTTGGTTCATGTTGTTAATTAAGTGATTATGAACATGTTGATATGATTAGAAAGTTGGAATTGTTGTTGTAAAGTTCTATTTTGGATTTTAAGTTATTTTGGGAGAGAACGGGTTTTTGAGACGAACTTTGATTTAATCCGATTAAGTTAAGTTTAAGTGACTAAGATTAAGTTGTTTTAAGCCATTTTAAGTGGTAGGTGATAGGGTGTGTCTTGTTCAAGGTGTTGGGATGAATTTGATGCGATTTGGGTCGAAAACGATTTTGAAAAAACGGTATTTTCGCAAAAACAGAACGAAAAATCTGTCACCCCTAACCTGCATAGGTGGCATGACCGTGCGCCTATATGGCACAGCCGTGCGTGTCTTTTCTGCCCAGGAGGGCACGACCGTGCACTTTTTGGCACGACCGTGCCATCATGTCTGAGTTCCGAAACCCTATTTTTATGACTTTTTGAGGTATCCAATGACCCTAAATGGTTCCCAAAGTTTTAAACTTGATTAGCAAGAGTGTAATAAAGATGATTATGATTGATTAACTTGGATGTAAGTATAAGAGGACTTAGAGGTTAATTAATTACAATTGGACTTGTGAATTGTCTTGAAATTGAGTTATGATGAAACCATTGACTTAGTAAACGAGTAAAGAGTTAGGGTTGATGAGAATAAACATGAATCAACATGTGAATGATGGTATTTATGATGACATTAATGATGCTATTGATGGTGATAGTTATGATGATATTAATGATGCTATTGATGCTGATATTTATGATGCTAATGATGATGTTATTGATGATGATATTCATGATGATATTTATGATGCTAGTGATGATATTGAATGATGTATGATGATGATACATGTTATGTATTAAGTGACGATGTTTGAGTAAATGATGATGATACATGTTATGTATTAAGTGACGATGTTTGAATAATTGACTTGATGTGTGGCCTTAGTGATTTGATAATGCGTTAGGTGATGATTTGGTGATGATATGTTATATGACGGTGTGAATCGTATAACAAATGATGAGTATATTTGGTGAGCATTGTCGAGACTCTATATGGGTCCATGCATTCATAGGTCAGTTCGAAGATGGTACGGTGATTTCATGGCGGGGTTAAGCCTCGGGGATTTCATCAGTCATTGTATGGTGAATTCATTGCGGGGTTTTAGATCTCGATGAGTTCATCGGTGGCGGTACCGTAAAACATATAGAGTCGTGTTAGGTGCATTACATTCACAAGAGTCGTGTTTGGTAATGTTTTGGTGTGAACTTGTGCATTTATGTGGTAAATGCTTAATTGATGAGTTCCTGTGATTGTGATTGAATCGTAAATGAATTGATGCTACTTGATGAAATCTTGAGTGTTTGATATATGATTGAAGTTGCGATTGAGATTATAATTGTATATGAATGAAACATGTATGTTGAGTTATGTTACCAAGCATGTTAATTAAATGTTTATGTAATGATTATTGATGTTGCTTGCCTTACAAACATGCCTTTATTATCCTCTTATGTTAAACATATATCTTACCCTCTAGTGGCTTTATTGTCGCCTCATCCTTGGGTGAATCCCTCATGGATGTAGACGTGCAGGTTGAGGAGTAGCTTTTCCCGTGAGTATGTCGAGGACGGCTTTGCCTACTCGAGTTTATCTGGTTTGGAGTCTAGCTTTTAGGAGCTCTGATTAGGATGTGGGGATTTGTTTATTGATTTGATGCCATGTGATCGTATGATCAAACTTATTGAGATATTATTTATTTTTATTTGTATGTTATGCCCGAGACATGACATTTATGAGCCGTTGATGATATTATTCTGCTGTGCTATGAGAATATTTAATGAAATTTTTATATCATGAAATTAATATGAGAAGTATATTGAAGTATTAATGTCCCGATATGTGAAATAAGCATGCTTTGTCTGTTTAATTATGTTCTCGGATTCGGGGTGTTATAATTTGGTATTAGAGCAGGTCGGTCTAGTGCGGACCAACACTTGGTGATTATCCTGTTGTATGCGACATGTATGTGGAATATTGTGATACTTGTTTTGTTCTGTTAGGTGATTCTAGTGTGTTAAGTTTGAGAGTGGTCTTGTCCTGTTAATTTGGCGATGTGGATTTTAAGCTGAATTTAGTTTGTTTGCCTTTGGAGCATATGGATGTGATTTTTGGGATGGATTGGATGCTAACTTTTGGTGTTAACATTAACTGTTTAACCAAGAGTGTGACTTTTCCTAAGCCAGAGCAGCGTGATGTGTGGATGTTTTTGTCTGCAAGGCAAGTAGGAGCGTCGTTGGACGGAACGACCCAAGTATTTGTTATGTCTGCCTCGTTGAAGGTTGGAAGTGAAGTTCAAGTTAGCGATTAGCCGGTAGTGAATGAGTTTGTGGATCTTTTTCCATATGACATTACCGACTTACCTCCGAAGAGAGAAGTAGATTTTGTGATTGATGTTGTACCTGGAACTAGTCCTATATCGGCGTCGTTGTATCGGATGTCTACTTCTGAGTTAGGTGAGTTGAAGAAACAGTTGGAGTTGTTAGAGAAGAAGTTCATCAGGCCTAGTGTTTCGCCGTGGGGAGCACCAGTGTTGTTGGTCAAGAAGAAGGATGGTAGTATGAGGCTGTGTGTGGATTATCGGCAGTTGAATAAGGTGACGATTAAGAACAAGTATCCTCTTCCAAGGATAGAGTATTTGATGGATCAGTTGGTTGGTGATGAAGTGTTTAGTAAGATTGATTTGAGATCCGGATATCACCAGATACGAGTGAAGTCGGAGGATGTGCCTAAGACTGTGTTTCGAACGAGGTATGGACACTATAAGTATTCTGTGATGCCCTTTGGTATGACTAATGCACCCGGTGTATTCATGGAATACATGAATAGAATTTTCCATCCTTATTTGGATCAGTTTGTGGTGGTGTTTATAGACGACATCTTGGTATATTCGAAGTCCGAGGAGGAGCATGCAGAGCATTTGAGGATCGTGTTGCATACTTTGAGAGAGAAGAAGATGTATGCCAAGTTGCCGTAGTGTGAGTTCTGGCTGCGAGAAGTGAGTTTTCTTGGTCATGTTATTTCTAGAGGTGGAATAGCAATTGATTCGTCAAAGGTGGACGCGGTGTTGCAGTGGGAGACTCCGAAGTCTGTTTTTGATATTAGAAGCTTGTTGGGTTTGGCCGGTTATTATCGGAGGTTTATTGAAGGGTTCTCGAAGTTGGCTTTACCGTTGACGCAGTTGACTCGTAAGGGTCAAGCTTTTGTGTGGGATTCGAAGTGTGAAGAGAGCTTCCAAGAGTTGAAGAAGAGGTTGACGACTACACCTGTATTGGTTTTGCCGAGTGTGAAGGATCCTTTTGTTGTGTATTGTGATGCGTCGAAGATGGGTTTAGGCGGTGTGCTTATGCAAAGTGGTTAAGTGGTGGCGTATGTATCGAGGCAATTGAAAGTTCATGAGAGGAATTATCCGACCCATGATTTGGAATTAGCGACAGTGGTGTTTGCGCTTAAGATTTAGAGGCATTATCTCTTTGGTTTGAAGTTTGAGGTGTTCAGTGATCATAAGAGTTTGAAGTACTTGTTTGATCAAAAGGAGTTGAATATGATGCAGAGGCGTTAGATGGAATTCTTGAAGGATTATGATTTTAAGTTGAGTTATCATCCCGGTAAGGCGGATGTGGTAGAGGATGCTTTGAGTAGGAAGTCGTTGCACATGTCGACACTTATGGTGAAAGAGTTGGAGTTGATTGAACAGTTTCGAGATCTGGGTTTGGTGAATGAGCTGACTCCGAATGGTGTGAAGGTAGGGATGTTGAAGCTGACGAGTAACATTCCTGAAGAGATCAAAGAGGGTCAGAAAGTGGATTTGCAACTTGTGGACCGTTTGGCGTTGGTTAACCAAGGCAAAGAGGTAGATTTTGGATTGGATGAGTGGGGAATTTAGAGATTTCATGGTAGAGATTGTGTGCCGGATGTACCAGAGCTGAAGAGCAAGATTTTGGAAGAAGGTCATCGGAGTAGTTTGAGTATTCATCTTGGAGCGACAAAGATGTATCAAGACCTGAAGAAGTTGTTTTGGTGGCGAGGAATGAAGAAGGATATCGCTGAGTTTGTTTATGCTTGTTGGTGTGTCAGAAGTCCAAAGTTGAACATCAAAAGCCGTCTGGAGTGATGCAACTGTTGTTTGTGCCGGAGTGGAAGTGGGATAGCATTTCTATGGATTTTGTGAGTGGTTTGTCGAAGACTGCGAAGGGTTGTGATTCGATTTGGGTGATGGTTGATTGGTTGACGAAATCAGCGCATTTTATTCCTATCAAGATTACCGTGTCTTTGGATAAGTTGGCGGAGATCTACATTGAGCAGATTGTGAAGTTGCATGGTATTCCTTTTAGCATTGTGTCGGATAGAGATTCGAGGTTCAAGTCTAAGTTTTGGGTAAGTTTGCAAGAAGCTTTGGGAGCTAAGTTGACGTTAAGTTCTGCTTATCATCCTCAAACTGATGGTCAGTCGGAGAGGACTATTCAATATTTGGAAGGTTTGTTGAGAGCTTGTGTTTTAGAGCAAGGTGTAAGTTGGAGTGAATGTTTACCATTGATTGAGTTTACTTACAACAACATTTTTCATTCGAGTATTGGTATGGCACCTTTTGAAGCGTTGTACGATAGGAGATGTAGAACGCCGTTGTGTTGGTTTGAGTCGGATGAGAGTGCTTTGATTGGGCCGGAAGTAGTTTAGCAGACTTCGGAGAAGGTTAAGATGATTCAAGATAATATGAAGGCATCTCAGAGTAGGCAGAAGAGTTATCATGATAAGAGGAGGAAAGACATTGAGTTTCAAGCCGGAGATCATGTGTTTTTGAGAATGAATCCAGTTACGGGTGTCGGGAGAGCTTTGAAGTCGAGGAAGTTGACGCCACATTTTGTTGGACCTTATCAGATTGTGGAGAGGGTTGGAGTTGTAGCGTATCGGATTGTGTTACCGCCGTCGTTGTCGAATCTTCATGATGTGTTTCATGTGTCTCAGTTGAGGAAGTATGTGTATGATCCGTCTCATGTGATTCAAGTGGATGATTTGGAAGTAAGAGAGAATTTGATCGTTAAGACTATGCTGTAGAATATTGAAGGACAAGAGTTTAAACAGTTGCGTGGGAAAGAGATCGTTTTGGTGAAGGTGATTTGGGGAGGTCCTACGGGAGAGAGCATAACTTGGGAGTTCGAGAATAAGATGAAGGGGTCGTATTCGGAGTTGTTTCCTTCAAGAAGTTTCCGAGGACGGAAATTCTTTTAGGGGGGTAGAGTTGTAACAGCCCGATTATTAGGATTTATTTATTTAATTATTTTATGTGTGCTTAATTGTTTATTTTGGTGATTTATTGAATTTTGGGAGTTCAAGGAAATTTTAGTAATTTGAGGGGGTAGTGACATATTTGTAATATGTTAGAAATTTAGAATTTGAAACTAGTGGTGTATAAGTAATAAGGGGGGTTTAAGTGTAGTAATTATGTAGAGAAAATAATTGTGAGTTAATTGTGACTAAGCCCGTTAGTGGGAATAACCTAGAAACTTATTATAAATACATTAGTTAGTGGTGGTGGTGAATTAGGTTAACATTTCACAAAACATTTTGAGAGAGACTAGAGAGAGAAGGGGAGAAGAAGCTTGGAGGAGAGGAAAGGCTAGAGCACCAAGAGGAGAGGGGAAGATTCCATAAGAAGTAGCAAGAGAAGTGAAGAAACTAAGGTAAGAGGGAAGATTATGATTATCATAAGGGTTTAAAAAGCAATTGGGTGTTTGGGAGCTTTTAGCTTATAGCTTAATTTCATGAATTATGATTAATTGTGTTGATTTTTGTGCTCTTTGTTGATGCCTGATTTAAGTATATACTGAGTTGTTGTTTTCATGCTTTTACTACATCAAAACTCATGGTTGATTATGTGGTTTGTGAACTTTGTGAAATTTGGTGAATTTGATGAGAAACATGATAATTGGTGTTGATTATGCTTAATTGAGTTGATTATGAGTATGATTATGTGTTTGTCTAATGAAATCATGAAGTTATTCTGTTTGGGTTAAGTTAGAATTGTGGTTGTTGTTGTTTATGTGAAAATTGCTTAATTTTGTGAATTTGAGTGAATTGTTGATATAATTGATTTCAAGCTGGTTCATGTTGTTAATTAAGTGATTATGCACATGCTGATATGATTAGAAAGTTGGAATTGTTGTTGTAAAGTTCTATTTGGGATTTTAAGTTGTTTTGGGAGAGAACGGGTTTCTGAGACGAACTTTGATTTAATCTAATTAAGTTAAGTTTAAATGATTAAGATTAAGTTGTTTTAAGCCATGTTAAGAGGTAGATGATATGTTGTGTTTTGTTTAAGGTGTTGGGACGAATTTGTTGCGATTTTGGTCGAAAACGATTTTGAAAAAACTTTATTTTCGCAAAAACGGAACAAAAAATCTATCACCCCTAACCTGCATAGGTGGCACGACCGTGCGCCTATTTGGCACGACCGTGCGTGTCTTTGCTGCCCAGGAGGGCGCGACCGTGCGCTTTTTGGCACGACCGTGCCATCATGCCTGAGTTCTGAAACCTTATTTTTATGACTTTTTGAAGTATCCAATGACCCTAAATGGTTCCCAAACTTTTAAACTTGATTAGCAAGAGTGTAATGAAGATGTTTATGATTGATTAACTTGGATGTAAGTATAAGAGGACTTAGAGGTTAATTAATTACAATTGGACTTGTGAATTGTCTTGAAATTGAGTTATGATGAAATCATTGACTTAGTAAACGAGTAAAAAGTTAGGGTTGATGAGAATAAAGATGAATCAACATGTGAATGATGATATTTATGATGATATTAATGATGCTATTGATGGTGATATTTATGATGATATTAATGATGCTATTGATGATGATGTTTATGATGCTATTCATGATGATATTGATTATGCTAGTGATGATATTGAATGATGTGTGATGATGATACATGTTATGTATTAAGTGACGATGTTTGAGTAAATGATGATGATACATGTTATGTATTAAGTGACGATGTTCGAATACTTGACTTGATGTGCCTTAGTGATTTGATAATGCGTTAGGTGATGATTTGGTGATGATACATTATATGACGGTGTGAATCGTATAACAAATGATGAGTATAGTTGGTGAGCATTGTCAAGTCTCTATGTGGGTCTATGCATTCATATGTCAGTCCGAAGATGGTATGGTGATTTCATAGCGGGGTTAAGCCTCGGGGATTTCATCGGTGATTGTATGGTGAATTCATTGCGGGGTTTTAGATCTCGATGAGTTCATCGGTGGCGGTACCGTAAAACATATAGAGTCGTGTTAGGTGCATTACATTCACAAGAGTTGTGTTTGGTAATGTTTTGGTGTGAACTTGTGCATTTATGTGGTAAATACACTACAAGAATTCAGCTAATTAGCCTCCGATTTTAGCGTCGGTCCCCGACACTGACGCTAATAGCGTCTACTTAGAGTCGGTCAAACCCACTCAAACACAATAAAAAAATCCATTTAATCAATTTTTGTATACGGAATATTTAGAGTTGGTCTAGCCGATGCTAAGACTGAGACTGTGAAGGCTATTTTGATAAAAATATCACTTACTTTTTTAGCATCGGTGGGGCCGAAGCTAATGTTACCATTTAATGACAGCATTTTTGTAAAAAGTAATAATAATTATCATTAAATGAATTTTTCTCCTTCTTTCTTTTCCGTGTCACCTTCTAATACTCTTTCCTAATAATCTCCCCTCTCTTTCCTTTGTCCAAAGACTGAAAACCCTAATTTTCAAATTGAAAAAGCGAAGCCCCAACCTTTATTTTCTGTCATTCATCTCCACGAATCAATTTCATGAATTTCTCCATTGTCATCCCTTTCCTTATCTGCCACACACCCTTTTCTCTCTCTATCGTGAATCCTACAACCCCCTTATCGAGAAGCCTTCAACTTCATCGTCCAAATCTCTTCAATCGTGGACTTACTTCGCGATTGCAGATATTGTTGATGCAAAAGCAACTTGACATGCCTCAGCCGCCACTGTCCGTTCTTCTCCTATGTTCGTAGCAGTGGCCGACACGGTCCTACACTTAAGGAGAGCCACCAGTTACTCATGAGCAAATAACAGGTACTTCTCGTTTTCCTCTTCATGAAATTTATTCATTGCTCTGTAATTTCAATTTATGTTGCTTGTGTTTGTCTGAAACGATCATGAAATTGTTGTAGTTGGATCTAGTAAAAGAGTTTCTATCGTTTTGAAGGATTCTGGTAGTGATTCAAGTTAAATTCGTGATTTGTTACATGTGGTTTTTGTTCAATTTTTGTTTTTAGCTATTATCTTTGTCTTTAAAATTTGTTAGGTTTTATAATGTTGTGATTGATGTTTGGTTGAAAATTTAAGGTTTTTTATCTATCATATGTGAATCCTCATGGAATTGTATAGTATGAATTGGCTTGTTTGGAAATGTTGGCTTATTCTAGGTGATTCTTGTGTTAAAGACTAAGGGTTATGGTATGTTTATAGGAGCACTGACAAGGTAAAATATTGTGTAGAGTATAGATAATTACATGTGTTTCTACGATTAATTTCTTGTTCCGCATACTATCTATAATATCAATAACAAAACTTGTCATGTTAGTTTAATTAAGAAAAGTAAGAAAAAAAAGGAGTTATTATAATTAGAAAGATTAGCCAGATTTATTCTAAAATTTCTATTGTTTTTCCATTCCAAAAGACAAGTGATATAGCTGAAGTATGATTCACAAGGGATTTGTTATGTAGTTATTTTAAATTTTAAATTGAAAAAAGAGATTGAATGTCAGATATGCTAGTAAGCTACGGTGACAATGCCTGAAGTAAAATGTAAAATGTAAAATATAGTGGTTGGCTATGAAGTAAATTGTTAGAGCATTTTTTTAATGAAATAAATTGTTCAAGTCAGATACACATGTATGTATTTTGATTCTTAATTTAGATTTTTCATAAGTAAATTAATATGTATGTAACAGTGTCGATGTCCTATATTTTTTACATTAACGGTGTCGACGTGTCCATGTTAATGTTGTGTCAGATGTCCGTGCTTTATAGGTGGACTACCTATAAACACAACGATGTTGGACTGCTACAAAGTTATTTTAAGACATTTGAACCTTAGGTTTCAGTTCAAGTCATGAACTGATCCATTGTGGGATAACTCATCATTGTCTTTCTTCGGTATATATGTCATTTTCAATGTAAGTGCTAACTTAAAAAAACTAATAAATTACTATACAACACATATTGACTATGGAATAGAATTATAATCACACTTATCACACTTGCTATGCAGTTCATTTCTTGTTTCCAGTACACTTAACTTCCTAAAATGCAGTGTTCATTTTGGAACAGACGTGAAAGCATTTGAGTCTGTTGCATGCAGCTTTTACCGTTAGCCTTTAACAATTTTTTCTTTCATATTTTTCTCCTTTTTGTGTTGTAAGCTTGTAATATATATGAACTTTGTGTCTGTTGTACACAGGGCATATAAGTAATAGGAGAGCTGCCTGAGAGAGTTACAAGTTACGAAGGCGTGTACTATAATTACTTCACCATATAGGTACTTTGATCTATACAAGTTCTGGCATGATGTATTATAATTACATTGTTTTTGTTTTCCTCTTTTTCTTTGTGTATCTATCATGTATAGACAAATGTGACAAGTTTTCTTGGTTTAGGGTGTGATGCTATGTATTGTATTCAGTCTCACATCTACATATTAGCTACTTTCACTTCTTTGTGACAACAAATAGAAATAATGATCTAGAGTCCTCTAGAAACTAGTCTACAGTCAAAGTTGATTTGGATAGTTCTAAGTTATAAATGATTATTGATATCTAGTTGATTTATAATTTGTTTAAAGTTTAAATTGGAGTATGAGAGTTTCATGAGATTTTTCGACAACCTCCTGAAAATTCACTCATGATTGGCCATCATTGTTTTTTAATTAATATGTAAGCAATTCTTTAGGTAAGGTTAGTCATTCCCTGTTGCGGCTGAAGCTCTTGATTCCAAATTTTGCCTTCCCTTGGGAAAAGCCTAGGTACTTATTTATCTACATTATGGGCTTGTTCATAGATCATTCATTTACGATTGTGATTTTGAATTGTGTTCGGAAAGGATGAACTATTATGGGCTGGTTCATTTATAGTTTATGGTTGTGTATGAATTACATCACAAATAACCAAGGTTATTAGTAACAAGTGTTTAATTACTTCTCTATTTTAGATGATTATATTTTTTTCCGAACTTTATAAGACTCTATTTCTTTGGTAACGAAATTATTGCTATCAGATAATAGTTGTATCCATGGATGAACCTTTGCTTCAAGTTAGTCAATAAGTTGGACGTAGATTATGTTATTGACTATTATCCGTGTTCGAAAAAACAGAAAAACATGAAGGATTTATTTGTTTTTTAGGTTTTTTTATAGTAAAAGCTAGGCTTTGTTATTATGGTGAGTGAAAAATACTCAGTGATTCATCAAAATCTCCCTTAAAAGTTGAAATTTATTCTCAAGTTGGTCTTAATTAGAGTTTGATAGACCCATTGTGTTTGGTTGGATAAGTAAGTTGGTGAAAAATACTCGTTGATTCACAACTTAGTGTTTGGTTGGATAAGGACTAAAACTGTGACTAATTAATGCTAGTGGTCCCTGTAATATTGGAACCTAGTCTCATGCCTTATTAATATTCATTCACTAAACATAATTGAACTTTGTGTCTCATATCTTTTCAGCTATGGAAAAATTTTCAACTGCCAGCCTCCCATCCTCCTTCAAATCCTCATTATGATGATGATTTGGACGACCAATCATGTAGTCACTACATTCTTGTTATGTTGTTTCAGATAGTATTATAATGATTTTGCTACTCCAAACATGTTTATGTAAATATATTATGACTTTTTGGGGCATGATCTTATAGTTGTAACTTTGTTATTTTGTAGTTTTAGACTAATTTGAAACGACCCTATGTATGTGTTATTTTATTTGATGTGTTGTTCTTGTTTCTTATCATGCTGCTCGAAATAGGGTACTAGGTGCAGAACTACAGGCAACAAAAATATATAGTTTAGCGCCTGATACGCCTGCACCATTTAAAGTTTTTTTAATTAAATTTGAACTTAGTGTCGGTCAGACCGACTCTAAAGGAATTTGTTGACTATTCTAATGTTGACATTGGAGTCGGTTAGCCGACTCTAGTTGGTTCAGGATTTTTCCTTTGTCTTGATTTTAGAGTCGGCCTACCCGACGCTACTTGATTTACTAGACTTTCTAAGAAACGCCAAATTAGTGTCGGATGAGATTAGCATCGGATTTTAACTCGGCCTGACCGACTCTATGTTAGCCTCGGAAGCCCACGATCCAACGCTACCTGGTAGCTTCAACTTTTTTAGCTTGCCCCCGACACCGACGCTAAATTACAGTTAGCGTCCGTTTTAGCCCTGTTAGAGTGGGCTTTTGGCCGACGCTAAAAAGCAGTTTTCTTGTAGTGATACTTAATTGATGAGTTCTTGTGATTGTGATTGAATCGTAAATGAATTGATGATACTTGATGAAATCTTGAGTGTTTGATATATGATTGAAGTTGCGATTGAGATTATAATTGTATATGAATGAGACATGTATGTTAAGTTATGTTACCAAGCATGTTAATTAAATATTTATGTAATGATTATTGATGTTGCTTGCCTTACAAACATACGTTTATTATCCTCTTATGTTAAACATATATCTTACCCTCTAGTGGCTTTATTGTCGCCTCATCCTTGAGTGAATCTCTCATGGATGTAGACGTGCAGGTTGAGGAGTAGTTTTTCCCGTGAGTATGTCGAGGACAGCTTTGCCTACTCGAGTTTATCTGGTTTGGAGTCTAGCTTTTAGGAGCTCTGATTAGGATGTGGGGAATTGTTTATTGATTTGATGTTATGTGATCTTATGATCAAACTTATTGAGATATTATTTATTTTTATTTGTATGTTATGACCGAGACATGACATTTATGAGCCGTTGATGATATTATTCCGCTGTGCTATGAGAATATTTAATGAAATTTTTATATCATGAAATTAATATGAGAAGTATATTGAAGTATTAATGTCCCGATATGTGAAATATGCATGCTTTATCTGTTTAATTATGTTCTCAGATTCGGGGTGTTATACCTACCCTACCTCCGAAACATCTAACACTGAATTAAAGTCCCCAAGAACACACCAAATGTTACCACCATTGGAGTTTTTAGCAGCCAACAAGTCTCTCCACGTTGCTCTTTTCTCAACAGGCACACAACTAGAATAAACATTAACCACACAACACCTAGTATTGTCTACCCCTAACTCCAAACAAACTCCAAGAAATTCTGGTCCTGCAAAAGAGAAGACGGGAGCTCCTTTAGATTTACACTAAATAGACAAGATACCCCCACTATTTCTGGTTGAGGGGGAAAAACTCCAATCACAAAAAGAATTCCCCCATTGGTAGTAAACCAAGGACTCAGTAACCAATTCCAACTTAGTTTCATGCAACACAATAAAATCTAAATGATTTAACGAGATAAAATCATGCACCCTAGTCTTCTTAATCCTACCCCACAGACCTTGAATATTATAGGACTCCACAATCATCTAATAGCTTCACTAGACTCCCTACTCCTCTTCACAATTATATCATTTGCTCGAAAACCATAAACCTATCAATCTCCAACTCATCCTCTCTACCAAAACAATACCAAAAAGTTATCTGCATCCATACGGGGTCGAGCTCCAACTGACTATATCTCTAATATATGTCAAAATTTCCCTCGATGCAAGAGAATCAATTGTTTGGTCACTACCCCAAATAAAAATTATTTAGACACACATAAATGAAAAAAAAAAGGTAAATGGTAAATAAATTAAATAATATGTACTTTTGATATGATTAATCGATATCTATTTTTATGTGTGTGTTTAAATAATTTTTTTTTGAGGGGGTGAATGAATGATTTTTATTTAGGGTCGTAACTAGTTCAGTATTGTTTAAGTATTTTTCCTTTTGCAATTGCGTTAAATTCTGCCACCCAATTAAAATGTTTATCTCCTCAAAAATAAAAATAAAAATAAAAATGTTTATCAACCTTACTACTAGATTGTGAATTTAAAAAGAAAAGTTGTAGAACATATTTATTAACCTTTTAGTGTTTGCTATTTTGTATAGAACTATCGATAATTTTTCCCTCAAAAAAAAAAAAACTATCGATAATTTGTAATAAAAATAAATTAGTGATTTCATAGAAATTCATAATGAATAAAATAAAAAATTAAATATTCATATTTGGATTTAATTTGTATATGTTGACGGTATAAAACTATTTTACACGTGAATCCAATCAAATCACATCATATAGATATCTTTTGAGATATTTTAAGAATTAATCCATTAAAGTGACACTATAGTGTAATTTTATTAGATGCATGTGTAAAAAAAAGTTAACACCATCAATACCTAGAAATTAATCTCTAAGATAGATTGATTTCTCCTTTTTTTTCAAAAAAGAATATTGATTTATTCATGTTATAATTACACAATCTACATAATATGCATAATTATAAAGAAGCACAAATTTGTTGACCAAAAAATAAAATAAAGAAGCATAAATTTTAATTTCAAAAAAGTGAAGAAATGGCGGGGTTATGGATGCTCCCACTAACCGTCAAAACCGTTCATAATGCTAGTGGAACCAAAAATCCCATGAAACCAATCCACATAAAACCTAAACCATTAAACCAATAACATACTGCCACGTCACACAACAACAAAACAAAATCCTTGCATGCCCTCCACGTGGACAAGTGCATGTATTATTCATGCATCCAACCACACAATAACACAACCATCAAATACATTTCAAATATTATTTTGTCACACCATAAATAAATGAAACGTAGAAGAAACAAATTATGCATTGAAAGTATGGAAAGAGAATATGAAAGAGGTTACATAAAAAAAGGACCATGGAGTAGTGAAGAAGATGAAGTGTTGTTGAAACATGTTAACAAATATGGTCCTAGAGATTGGAGCTCCATTCGATCCAAAGGTCTTTTGCCACGAACTGGAAAATCTTGTCGGTTAAGATGGGTTAATAAGCTTAGACCCAACTTGAAAACGTAGTAACAATTTTCTTAACCCTAATTTTAATTATTTTCATTTTTTGTTCATTAATTATGGCTACACTTGACTTAAACATTGGCATTGATTTCATGTTGTGTTGCCACTTTTTGTTTTTGATGTAATGTGTTAATGTTTTGTGTTTTTTATGGTTGTTGAATTAGGAAAAAAAAACTTACTTGTGCGTTAAACTTTGATACATTGTTATGTTCTTCATGTTCCTTCCTTTCTCACAAAATTGTCATGTTTTTGTACCTTTTGAAAAATTGGTGATAATTATACTATATTTTTAGTAGACAATAGTAGAAGTCTTTGTAGCACTAACACTTCTAATCGAATGTGTGTTCTGTGTCCAACACGACACTCTGACAGATGCGATTATGTTCATTTTCTAAAATTATTATTGGTGTCAATGTGTCAGTGTTGTGTTTGAATCCATGGTTCCTAGGGAGACACATTAGATATAGTATTGTGTCTATTTATTCAAATTTTATTAAAACTGTTTTTGAAGGTACATTATGTAATTGTCTCTATGCATCGGTTTGATTTTAATTGAAAAATGTCTCTGCAGAAAATAGTAAAAATGGCGCCTACTTTTATCAAAGTTTTATCTGATAAAAATAGTTAATACAAGACAAGAATAATTTATTTACCTTGCAATAAAAGTAATACAAGTTTATTCTTTATAATTAAAAACTATTCTATTATTGTTTAGATGTTGTTTGTGTCACTTTTTAAAATAACAATGTGGTTTTATTTTCAAAATGGTAATGTATGAAAATTGTACTGGTTTATGATCAATGTTTGTTATGTGTAATTTCAATGATAGAGGGTGCAAGTTTTCATCAGAGGAAGAAAGGGTGGTGATAGAATTACAGGGGCAATTTGGGAACAAATGGGCCAAAATTGCTACATATTTGGAAGGAAGAACAGACAATGATGTGAAGAACTTCTGGAGTAGTAGGAGAAAAAGAATGGAGAGAAATTCTCCAAGGACACCATCACCACCATCAAAGCAGCAGAAAAACAAGGGAAAAGCTATTGCTAATCAAGTAAAAGTTGAAAAGGTTAAGTGGACAGATTTTTCTCTTCAAACTTATAAATAAAGTTTCTTTAAGCAAGTGAGTTATGTTTAGAAATAGATTGTCCGCAATCACTCAATCATTCTGAATTGTCCAACTTTGTTCGGATAGTCCACATTTTGACTTCGCGTTTTGAAACTATTTTGCAAATTTGTAATATGAATCATCTGATTAATATCGGAGACTAGAATCGTCTGACAGCGTGAATGCAAGGTTATCTCGATAAACGATAATTTTAGTGTGAAGGGTTTTCAAAATACACTTGATCTATTACATGGAAGATTAGAAAGTATGGACTTAATGGTGAAAATGTCTATTTCAGGTTCCTGAATGTGGTTCCAATCAGCTGGAGGAAAATCTTACTTACCCAACTTCTTATATGGGAAACAAAGAGGAGTTCAAGATGATCAACCTTCCAGATTTGACAAAGCCAAACTACCAAAATTTGGAAAGTGACCTTACTGGAATTGAGTTTGAGGCCACTCCACTTCACACAGTACCCTCATTTGAGTCTTCCTCAGCATACAACTTTCCATTACTCCCTGAATCACAGATGGACTTTCCACTATTCCCAGACTGCCAGGACCTTGTTCAAGAGCCCTTTGACCCCAATTTTATGGATATGTTTGAGCAGAAAAAATGTTCAGAAAGTGTGTGGAGCAAGAAGATTGGAACTAGGTTGCCAAGTCTTGGACTTGAAGGAAATTCTCAGAGTACAAGTTCAAACTGCTTCTTTCAGGACATCCCAACTGAGATTTTTGAATACTTTTCTCAGTAGTCATTTAATTCTTAATTTACATTTACCATCTTTTCCAAGTATGCTAATGCATGAACTTGTTTCAGGTTTCTTGAATTTACTAAAGAAAAACCTGATAATGCACAATATGTGACTAGTTGAAGGTCTTATTTAATACCTTCATATTCGAAATATTTCTATTTTAATTACTAATGAACATGCAAGTCTTATGCATTTTTTTTTCTTTTAATTACATAAGCATAACTTGAACAAATTCGCCTCCAATGACCGTTCAACGCGTCCCCTCAATAATTACTGAAAAATGAAAACTAGTAGCTGCACATGTATACTATGAATTCCACTTTAGCAAACTCAGGAGTTTCTGCACATTGATACTATGGAATCTACTTGCATACTCTTCAAATCAAACTTACTTTTCTACACTCCCTTTAGCAACACCCTTGCAATCACACATGTCTTAAATGTTGATACATATTGTTCTTAGGTGCACCAAATTGACCTTCATATATATGCAATCATGACTACATAAACTATAAACAGATCACGTATCATTATTTTTCCACCAAAAAAAATATCACACCACAATAAAGGTACATTAGTGATGAGAGTTTCTGCAAGCAGTAAACAGTAGCTGTACAATACTTTTTGCAATCCCACCTGCACCCCAAAAAATAAAATCTTGAAAGACCTAAAAAATTAGATATACCTTTCACTAAAACTGGACCAGTATCCATCATGTTTCCCCAGCATAAACATAGCTGCTATATAATGGTCGTCACGTTCAGATTGGAAAACATTATTCCAAATCCAATACATCCAAGTCAAAGAATCAATAAAGGATAAGTAGTATGATCATTCATTTCCAAACTGTCTCATTGGCGTCAGTGAAGACTGCATTATGATGTTCTATGAGCAGCTGAACAACCTCGATTGCACCAAAGTCAACTGGCATGCCTTCATCCAAAGGAATAAGAGAAGATGCATCCATGGCTTCACTCTCGTCTGCAACAGAGAAACAAGAAAATAAGATATATGGTGATCTCCAATCAGCACTATTTCAATGCAGACCAAGTTTAAGTTCAATAGAAGTAAAACAGCCGGCAGTTAAACTAACTTTTTTTAGTCTTCCAGAATATTTTGTGATTAGAGTGCAAATGCTGATCATGAGTTAGAATTACAGCTTCATGCAAATATTAAAATGTTTAGCCACACCCCTTGGAAAGAAGATCCCAAGAGGCTAACATCAGTTAATTATAGAAGTGATTTGTAGCCAAAATATTTCAATTGCACTTTAACTAAAGTACCAGAATATTTCTATATTGACTATTATCCTCCTTAAGAACAGTGTCACCTTCTTAGTGCATTTTCAGGTCAGGTAGTTATTCTTTCATGAAAACATTCAACTTCAGTAGGTGTATGGTTTTTTCAAATCCTTTTAGACAACTTTGGCGCTTCACTGATATCCCACTTTTGAATTTTTATAATTGAAAAACACTAAAGAACTTCAATATTTTTATTCTACATTGAATTCCCAGCACTAAACAACAATAGCAACAACAAAAGTCTTTTTTCATTACTTGGAGTTGAGTACAAAGATCAATTGAAGCTATCATTAGGAAAAACAACCACTTATTGGAAGGGCAATTAAGATCAATCTCTTTTAAATGTTTTCTCTTGGGTATTCTTAGTTCCTTCTACACACAAAGTTATCCTCCATATGATCAGATCCTATATGGGCCTATATTGGCCTTCTCCTCAAATGGCCAATATAGAAATAAAAGTATAGTGTTCATTGAAGATTATTGCATATCATTATGTTTTCAACGCACAGTACAACCTCTAACTCATAAATTATGACTTAGAAGAATATAGTTGACTTTTCATCACAGCCTACATAATGAATTGTATGTAAATAATCACATGTTTAGGCATCATTTTTCATACCAGCAAGCATGTCCCAAGTAGTTGAACCAGGTTCTGGATTCAAGCTCTGTTTGGAAGGACTTTCTGACATTTGACTCCAGTAATGACGATAAATTTCAGGTCTACATCCCTTTTGCCACATGATCACAGGTGCCATTTCCATTGCAAGGCTCCGAGAATCCATCTGAACAAGGTCAACAATGTTGAGCACGCTGATCAAAACCAATTTGCATGTAGAATCTAACAAGTAACAAAAGTTTGATTCTTCTTAAGGTCAGCCATTGATGGGAGAATAAAAACACTAAAGCACCATGATGATCATATTCAGGGAGTGAAGAAGGTCGCTAATTATGACAAAGCAAGTTATACAACTCGGGAAACAGAGCTAAAAGGAGGAGAGAAAAAAAGACTATAATAGAAGGGGAAAAAAAAAAGCTACTGAACACGGCAAATCCTTCAAGAAGTTAAAACAAAATTGTAACGTATTAAGGTGCATATACAGGTCAGTGACATAATCAAACAATGAAAACCCACAATAAGACCATTAGAAGAAAGTCTAAATTAAACTAGGAACAAATCCTATCCCAGAGAATATACAACAACAACAACCACGCCTTATCCCACTAAGTGGGGTCGGCTACATAAATCAAACGACGCCATAGTGTTCTATCAAAAACCATGTCTTTCTCCAACTCATTAATCTCTAGATCCTTAATAGTTTCTCTTATAGTTTTTCTAGGTCTCCCTCTACCACTACATAATTCACAGGTCTTCTCGCTACATGCCCAAACCAACTAAGTCTTGTTTCTACCATCTTTTCTATTATAGGTTTTACCCCAACTCTCTAATGTTATTTCTAATTCTATCCCGTCTAGTCTTACCACACATCCAATCATATGTATGACTTTATAAATAGTTATGACTAATCAAAGTTACCCTACATTTCAAATAGTATACGACATTTTTCAAATGTTTTACAAGTGGACAATAGTATGCTCCATTTACCGTGTCAATAGTCTTTGATCAAACAACAAAATAATAAGGTGAAACACAAGAAGATTAAAGAATGTTGTGAAGAATATGAAGGTAAGCAGATGGCCAAACACAAATTTGAGAAAACAACATGACTCACACAAGTGTCAGACTACAAGTGAGAAAATTAAGTCTACAAAATGGTTCAGAAACCATAACCGTCAAAACCAATTTTGTTAAATACATGACCTAACATATGAAAACAAATCAAATGTCTTAAAAGAAATGAACAATTCAAATGGCAATACAGATTTCCAAACAACAAAAGAAATGCATAATTCAATTTACTTTTGACATGGGTTAAAAGCTGAATACCAAGCAAAAAAAAGTTATTTACATTTTTACATCTTAGGAAAGTTAATGTGTATAAGAGAGTTAAGAGATTTGGGCCAAAAGAATCCACCATACATATTTAATAAATAGTAAAAATAGTGCTCATCCATATATGAAACCCAACCCCGCTTCCACCAAACAATTATTCACACTCACTTACAGAAGTCTTACCTTATTGAGAAGTGACTTCTGACTAGCACGGAGCAAAAGTGCGGTTATAAACTCCAGAGTCATATAGTTCACACTGGAAAGCCTCTTAAGTATGTTTCTCATGGAATATATGTTGGTTCGAGCACCTTTGATCTCATTATAAAGCTCCAATGTGGTCAGTGGCTCAGGAAGGCTAGCAAGATAGTATTTTACAAGAGCTGCTACATCAACTGGATTTGAGCCTTCTGGCACTGCAGCAGTTGAATCTGCAACATACAACTTTATAAGCAAATATAGCACTGTCTAACTTTAATGATATAATCTATCAATTACTAAAAGAATGATCGAAATACCTTGGTTGTATAGGGCAACCAACTGCTGAATAACCTTTTTGTCCCCTTCAGATTTAAAAAGATATGCCAGATTCAATCCTACATATAATTACAACCGTGGAATTACTACAAGATTAGAATTAAACAATCAGAAAAAGAAAAGAGACATAGACTGATACATGGATATAGAACCTTACTCTAAAAAAAAGCTACCTGAAACTACAAGGTAATCTGCACAATTGACTAGTATCTGGGGAATAGGCTTGCTGCAATCTTGCCTCTGTACAGTAATCTCAATCGGAACTCCAAACACTGAGGTCAAGATGATGAACGATTAACTACTAGAATGCAGGAAGTCACCAATTTTTAATTAAAGTAAAAATCTACATCGAAGAAAAGTATGATATGCATAACAGTGTGTCAAAATGGAATTCATCGTAAGATCCCTTGTTAGATCAACGGAACTACTTCTACATAGATAACAAAAAAGACCCTGGATAGTTCTACATATTCAGTCCCATTCAGTCCCATTTCCGTCAAATAAATATGCAGTTGTTCAATTATGTGGTTTGGGAAACTTACCATCAGTTTTAGCAACTCCCTACAAAAAAAAGGAAGTAGTAAGAATTTTTTAGAATGATCTATACTGGTAAATAAATGTGACACAATTTGCCAAATGTCATATACCTTTTGCCATCTTTCAATGTCTGTCAAGATAGTCTTACTTTTTTGCGCCGTTATTTTTGCCACCTGAAACAAATGATAATAATGCCAAATAAAAGAAAGAAAAAAATAAAGAATCTGAGCATCAAATTGGTATAGTAAAAATATAATTAGTGCTAACTTGGTGTATGACTAGTAAATAAATGTTACAATTGGCCAAAAATCATTTACAGAACCACATTACCTCTTCAACCTTGGATTTCCCCACAACCACCTTTTCTTTTGTTCCTGACAAACCTCTCCTTAGGAATGCACTGGTTGTAGCAGCAGCTGATATCATTCGATCTTGCACAGCGTGTCTTGTAGATGGCTCCTGAAGACGTGCCCACCGACTTTTGACTATCGTCCCAACTTTTCCCGCCACTTCAGCTACATTACTCTTTGTATCCTTTGTGACCTCGCCAACAAATGTTCCCGCTGATTCCTTAGCTTCTTTAAGCTTGACCCCTGCATTAAATTTATATATAAACAAACAAAGAGCATACGGTAGTAAACAAGAAAAGGAAAAAAGTGCACAGATTTAGTGAAAGGTACCTGAAGAAGAAAAGAAACCACTCGCCTTATCTTGCCACTGAGGTGAGATTACAGAAGGCATTGACTCAAGCAAGTTACAAAAACAACTCAATGACAGAATCAGTTGAAACTCGATTCTGTATAGAAGTAAAGCGCCATTAAAGACAAGTTATCATCATCATCATGAATTCACTTAAACAATCTTCTGTTTATAAAAACCGAAAAAATAAAATGAAAATACATTTTCAATGTAAACCAGAGACATCTAACAAAAATCCACTATTTTTCCATATCACCCTACTTTTGTAAGGACATGGAAGATTGGCAGTTTCAGATTGGATGTCAGTGTGAAACTGAGTTATGTGCACAGTGGATGTGTATTAAGGTTTTGTTCAGATAAATTGTTGAATTAAGCGCTTATAGCATATGCACGCACTTATCATGTAAGGGCCTATTTGGATTAACTTATTTAATCTTATTAATTTGGGATAAACACTTGTTTGGAAGAACTTGTGCCATGTTCATTCATAAGCTATTTTCATAAGTACTTCAAGATAGCTTATAACGTATACTACAAAAACAATTTAACTTTGTTTTATCTTTTGTTATAGAAATAACTTATGCTAAAAGCAGCAAATTAAGTTGTTTATCCAAACAGAACCTAAGTGCTTATAGGTAAGCTATTTCTATAAGCTGAAAACAGCTTGTGAAAAGTCTCACAGTTAGTAAATAAGCTGAAATTAGTCAATCTAAACATGCCATAATCTCTAAATAAATCAAAATAAAATAAAAAGAAGCAATCAAAGGAAGATTATGAATATGAATTTCAACAAAATCATGAATCATACAAATAATAATTTACTTTTTAGATTTCAACATAAAAAATATTGTGCAGTAAAGAGTAAAATCAAATTCAAATACAGAAAATATTGTTAACTAAACTATAACAAATGAATCAATCAAAAAAATGATACCTTGTTTGTTCGATTCAGTGGAAAGTAGAGAGAGAAAGAGAAGTGTATTCAAAGAAAGAGTTTAGAGAGATATGGATTAAGAATAGGACTGCTCTGACGAAGTCGTTAGATCGAATCAAGTAACAACAAAATTATAACGGCACTTCTTTTGTCTTTAACTCACACTTTTTTTTTCATTCTTTTATCTCCATTATTAATTAACGTCAAATATAAACAAAGATTTTTTATTCTGATTCATTGAATAATTGCTGTATTATTTATTAAATAATTAACGAATATGATATATTAAGTATTCGATGATGATAATAGTTGTTTATGTTTGAGATTGGAGGGAGGATGTGAAAAAGAAAAAGAGCTTTCAATTAATAAACTATCGTTTAATCTTAAAACTATTTCTCTTTATAGTTTAGCTTTATAAATTATATTATCTTTGTCTATAAATATAAGATTCTTTTGATGAAAGCAAAAAAAAAAAATACGGACAGTAGTTTTTACATTAAATTTATCGAAGAGAGAAATAATTGATATTTTAATTAGGGGTATTTTTATGAAAAGTTGACGCATTTTGAATTTTAGAAGGTCTTATAAAAAAGGGACTGATAACACGCAAAATACAATGTCTAAGTAACTTAATTTTTTATTTGTTTTAGGGTCATTTGTCGTTTTTTGCATAATATATGCTGGTATTTTGATGTGTTTCAGAAACCTAGGGTGTAGAAAGCAAAAATGAAGAAAAACAGTAAAAAAAGTAAAAAAGGCTAAAAAAGTCCACAAGTCAAATGGGAAGTCAACACCTATGGTGATTGAAGAATTCCTCTCCACTTTCAGAAGTAGTTACCTCCACTTCCTCCATGTTCTTCACCTCTTGGGACACTGTCAGAAGCACTACTGATAAATTTGTTGCCTATAAATAGACCTGGAAGAATAAGTTTTTGGGGGTCCAATTTTGTAAAACCTTTAGCTACGGTAGTTTTATTAATAGTTCTGCAGAATATTTTGAATTCAGTATAATTCGATTTTCAATTTTGACAATTCCTTTTCACTCCAATTTAGTTTTTTTTCATTAATAGTTGTTAGAACCTTTATATTTGTTGTGCTGCAATTTCAAACCGTGAGTGCATATTATTCTTGCGTGGGTATTTAGTTTAAATTTCATTGATAAGAATTCATTGAGGCCATACATGTAGTTGTTGCCGTTTTCTTTCTTTGTTGCCGTGATTAACAAAGGCTGCACCAATTCGCTTAATTGAAAGTATCCATCAATTAACAGGTTTGTTTCTCTAACTCCTCTTTAATATGAATTCATCAAAAATAGGTTTAGAATATTATTTTATCATGTATGAGTAGATTTTTATAGAGTTCGGAATTACGATGAACGTCGTACCAATGATATTCTGTTAAGTTGTATAATTAGAAATTGTAACAGAAATTATTTTTAAGTCTGAAAATTCTGATTTTTAACGATAAATATTTACAGTGAAAGCTGGAATAACGCGATACCGGTTTCATGTCGAAAGAGTGAAACTTGTATCTGACCTTAGGAAATTCAGAAATTAATTTTACAATTCAGCGACAGCATTTTCTTTAATTAATTTAGAAATTACAAATTTCCAAAAAGAGATTTTAAAATTGTAACTGTACATGCGAAAGCTGGAAGTTATAAGCTTAAAATCTGGTAACGGGCGCGCGAAAGCCAACGGTACCTTTAAATTTGTTTTCTACTAAAAATAACTTTTCGCACATAAATTGATCATTTTTCAAACAGAGTTTTGAATTGTAAGGCGTACGCGCGAAAGGTCGAATAGATTACAAAGTCAAAATTCGGTGTCGTGCACGCGAAAGCTGGCGACCCCTTTAATTTAATCATTTTTACGCGCGAAAATATTTTCATGTTACAATAATGAAATACAACTTAACAAGTATTCACGGTCGACGCGAATTATATTCCGGTTTCTCATCATTAAAAGTAATTAAAAACAAGTTATTTTCCCAATTTTGCAACCAAACTAATTAGCACCGCCTTAGATAAACAACGTGACAATAGATAACGGTACTTGACGTTGGTCTCTGTGGGATTCGACATCTTTTATACTAAAACCGATATTTCCGTGCACTTGCGGACCTATTAGGGACAACAAAAATTTGTAAATGAGTCTCATATATATAAAGATTAGAGTAGTATAAAATTCGTCAATCAAAGTCTTGTTTGGATAAACAACTTATAACTCGTTTTTTTATAGCCTTTCTCATAAAAAAATATTTTTTTAAAACAAAATAATCACCTTTAGAAGTTTTCATTTGCTTGTCGCAAATTTTCAAAAGAATTGGAATCCAAAAAAATCTAAAAACTGCTTCATGTGATAATCTATTTTTAGTGGCTTATCTGAAAATCATTTTCTCTTAACTATTTAAAAAAATTTGATTTTCATTCTAGTAAGGAAACACAAAGTAGTTCATACTTTGTTTAAAAATTTATAAAAATTAATCTAAAATAATGAAGTATTAAAATCACTTTTTTGTAATTTGTAACAAAGGAGCTCTTGATTTGAATCTTATGACATAAGTGCTTGTCATAGTTTGCACTTATGTATAACCAATTTCTATAACAAAAGTTCATATAAGCTTAATTTATTTGTATAAGCTATAAGTTGTTTTTATAAGATATTTTAGGGAGCTTAAGAAAAATAAGTTAAAATTTATTTAAAAACATATCATGGTTTTTTCATTTGTTCTCTTAAATTGTCTCACATGGGAGCTTATGAAAGTAGATAACCTAAAGAAAAAAAAATCAAACAGGCTCTTAGTCTTTGATATATTAGTAGTATGGATTAAATTGATGAATTTCACATAGTTGAGCAACTACTTATTATATTTATACATTTTAAGGACTAAATTAAGAGTGAATAATAATTTAGAAATTAAATTGATGGTTATTTTTAATAACAAAGAAAATGATCCTTAATTATACATCCCTTATAAATATTATCTCTCGTTTAAATTTAAATTATAAGAAAAAATGTGTAATTTTGCATCAAATTCAAATCCTCAAATATTAAATTTGTATTTATGTAATAGTTATATTTATGATCCTTAACGAACCTAAGATTTGCGGCTTGAAGTTGGAATGGGTAGTTGAGGGGGACGGCAGTTGATCATGAGTTCCATCGAGAGGGTGGTGTACCTACAAACATTCTGATGATCAAGTAAGCATTGTGGGTGTGAGGTTTTTAGCATTAAGAATAGTGAACTTAGACTCTCCAAATGCTCGTTCAATATCATTTCTCGTGCCTTCCTGATGTTGGGAAAACAATTTTTTATTTTCCTCTTGTGGCATTAGGATTCTTTCTTGTGAAATTTTTTTCATTCTCAATGCATAAAATCAATGCTCCCCAACATACCAGGAATCTCACATGCCTCCCTCATCTCTTGTAGGCGTTAGTTGTCATTAGTGGTTGGCCTTCACAGATATTGAACCCCAAATACGTAGATCACATGCACATCCCTTGTAAACTTATCAACACATTTTAGTGTGGTGGTATTACCAATTTTAAATAGTCATCCAGGTTATAAGCAGATGCTATATATGCCAACATACGAATAACAATTGTGCATTTTTGTAGAGGTGAAAGACTTGATTTATCAGTTGCGTTAACCCTCATCCAAAAATACTCATCATGTTGGCCAAGAGTTTCAACAATAGAAATGAACACATGCTTATGCATTTGGTACCTTCAACAGAACTACTCATCCATTTGGTAAGACTTTAGATGTGGAGGAAGTGATTCATAAGTTCCAGTTTTCTTCGTGGTATTGGTTTTCTAGGAAACACCCTAGTTTTCCATGTTCTCACTGTGAGTGGGTGGTGAATATGTTGGAGCCAGTAGTCTTTTTGTGTAGGGGCCGTATTTGGGTGCCTTCAGTGGGGTTTTGGTATGATTTCATGATTGCATGTGTCACATCTCTCTGGTGGAGTAAGCTTAGTCTATTCTTCTTTTGTTTTGGGCACTAGGAGGCAGGGAGGTTGTTTTTTTTTTCTTCTTCTATGTTGTATTCGGTGTCTTAGTTTTTCTTGGGTGGTGTTGTGGGTGTTTTTTTTGCTTTAGGATGTTGTTGATGTTTTAGATTTTCTTGGGTGGTGATACGAGTGTTTTTTCATTTGTGGTGGGGTTTTGGGTCACTTATAGTGATCCTAAATCTTTTTCCATTTGTTCTGTTTTGGTCGCCTTTTGACCAATTGGACGTAACAAATTAGGTGATGGTGGATTGTATTCACTACTCGTTGGTGTCTTTGGGTTAGAAAATTATGAATATGCTCCAAAAGCAAGGTTCTTTGTTCTTTTGGCGGAAGGTTCCTCCGGTATACCAGCAAGCCATTTGGGCACATCTTTCAATAATCTCCATGCATCTTCAATTGTGAATTTTTCACCACCATCTTGGTGAAAAAATTGTTTTGCAGCTAAAATGATGTTGCTCTCAGAGCTCCCGCTTTTCTGTGTAGCCGCAACTTGTTTGTCACACCCAACAAACTGTTAAACGATGAGATTTATTTTGTACCATCAACCTTTTAGTCTGTCGGTTTCCTCTCTATATAATTCTTGTCGCGATGCTTATTATAAGCTTCATGAATCCTCTTCCAAAAACTATGTCCTTTTTTATCAACCCCAACGATCGGATCCTTTTAAAATGTTTGGCATGATTATATGATATCTTCATCCTCCTTTAGCTGGAATCTTGTTTTTGGCATATTTACAACCGGTGCGGATACAACTTCTTCACCAAGGTTAATAGTTTCCAAGCCACATTTAGTGTAAAATTGTGGTTTTTCGAGGTCTTGATCATTTGCACATCACTACTATCCATTTGAACCCCCTAATGTATAGTGGGGTTAGTTGGTTGAGATAAAAATTGTTGATATTATATGGATAATGTGATGTATGATATGAGTAATTTCCAAAGTGTACGTTATTTTGTGGAGTTGGAATAAAAGGAAAATTTTGAAAATTTGGGTTATGTTGTAGTTTGGCATAAGAGGTGTATTTCTTCGGTATGGATTGTTTTATTGATTTGGGATACAAGGAGGAATACGGCCATTTTACATAAAATTGGACCGACGGTTATGATGATTGGGGTTCACTGATAAAAGAAATGTGTAGAAGAAAACAAAATTAAAAAGAAATAAAATAAATAGTTCAAATTTAGACTAAATGTGAATGAAAAATTACGATGCTAGTAACTCACTTTTGCAAGAGTTGGCATCAAGGAAAACCATGTAAACAAGACAAAAATTATACACAAAAGTTAAAATTTTGTGAAGATCGTATCGTTTTCTCCATCACCAACTCAGCTAGAGACCTCAACCTAAAATAACATATGCATAACATTTCATTTTTTGTTTAACATAATGTTAAGTTTAATCTATACACACTATGTTCATAAAGAAGTCTAATTCTATTGTATTTAAATGTTAATCATGTATTAGACCTTTCTTGGCATCTCTATGTTGTTGAATGACCAACACAGAGCCATGAATATCAAAATCTGAAGAAGCTAAAATATCACCAACTGATCCAAGTTCTGGACATTCCTCCCAATCACTCATATCTATTGTTAGTGAACTATTTCCTCTACCACCCTTTCCAACTATAAACAAAGAGTATATGTCACCAATCTCTTTCAAACATTCCACTGTTTGTCTTCCATCCTTCACAAAATTTTCTACATATTCAATTTGTCCTGAAGCCACATGCCTGTTATAGAAATCAACCATGAAGGTATTGTCAATCTCATCATTCACACTCTCTTCCCCAGACAACGACATTAAAATCTCTTTTTCCTCGGATTGTACTCCACTTTTATCAGTTTGTTCATTTTCTAATTTAGAAGAAGACGACGACGACAACAAAAATCTAATGATTGTCAAGTTAATTCGAGGGCATTTCGAAATGCGTAGGCTCCAAGCAATAGCCTCGCGGTCATCCGGCCCTCCAAAAAAAAGTGTTGCAACATTTTGAATGTTTTCAGATTCTATTAGTTCTGAGAAACCAAATGACATAGTAAGTCCTCTTTCTATAATTACACCAACAGAACAAGGTGCATGCCTAAGAACCTTCTGATTAGTAATCCTTATACCTTCTTTTCCGCTTTCAAGTTTTCCATCGATTCGTTGATGCTTGTGAAAGGGAAGAAGAATAATCGATACTTGAAGATTTTCTGCTTCATTGCACACATCTTCATACAAACTTAGAAAAGAAGATACTGTCCTTTTTTGTTGGACCAAAATCTTTGTGTCTTCAGTGAAGGCATCTAGGGCATTATTAATGTCCACCACATCATTTCCACCAAAGGCTTCGTCGTCATCGCTGATATCGCCATTTTCTTTTTCATGGTATAACAAGTTTGACTTGATTTTCTTCACAAGCTCTATTAAGTGCATTAAATAAGTGGTAGAAGGTGATGTTTTAGAGCCATGTATTGCTAGTATTGTGGCTAGTATTGCAGATACTTGACGAGGATCATACACACAAGCCAAAATTTTAAGCTCATCTTCCATTTCTTGTGGTTCAATTGTTGTATGGTTGTTTGAAAACATTTTCTCTTCCCCCTTTGCTAGAAATGACACAATTATTCCTGATATTATTGTGTTTAATACTATTGATACTAGCAACACATTGTAAGATTCTGTATCAAAACTCTGTAAATGTAAATCAACAGAAGAAGAAACATGAATTAGTACATTACATACATATTAGATCATTCTAATTCAAAATAGTTGATATTAACAAATCAATATTGAAATAACTAAAATTATATGAAAATTTTAACAACATAGTCTTAACCCATCAAGTCAGGTTGGCTATGCGGATCAAATTACTCTATAACGTTCTATCATAAATCATATTTTGACACAATTCATTAATCTCCAGATCTTTCTTAATAATTTTTCTAGGTCTTTTTTGTCTCTAGGGATTTGACTAATCTTCCATATTTGATCTACTCTCGTTACTTACATGTCTTCTCTCTACATATTCAAACCACCTAAGTCTAATTTTCACCATCTTTCTATTGTAGGTATATTTGAAAATTCTAAACCAATACAAATAATTACCGTAAGTAAACTAAAAAAAATCAGACTCCTCGTTCGGTATATTTATGGATCGTCCTTAAATTTACTTCAAAGTGAAAATTTCTCAATTAGGTCCTTGTCTTTATGTTTTTGTCACATGACGAGGGACCTAATTAAGAAACTTTTGACAAAGATAGAGACTAGTTTGAGATATTAATAGAGTCAGAGACTAATTTGAGAATGACTTACAAAGAAAAGGACCTATTTGATGGTTTACTCATTAATTAATTAAATCAAGGCAAGAAATGTACTCACAATGATTTGCTTTGCTGCTGCACCAATGAATAGCAAATCAGCATATCCTCTAGTGTTCAACATGAAGCCAAGAAAAATCCCTTCATTTGTAGGAATATGAAGGTAACGACAGACTATAAGAGTACCACCAAGTTTGCTACCAATGCTCAACAAGATCAATATGGCTACATTGGCTGTTCGATTCAAGCTTCTAAACACATTTATGAGGTCACATTGTAATCCCAAATATCCAAAGTATACTGGAAGGACAAAGTTGTAAATTGAATAACCAAGTTTATGTAGCAACGTTCTAGCTGTTTTACCTTCCTTAGGAAACAACAATCCAATAATAAAACAACTAATAATACTATTGTAGCCCAAAATTTCTATAACCATTGAGCTAGTTAGAAGCAAAAAAAGTATTAGTAATAGTTCAGTAGCTTTTAGGTATTTTTGGTTTCTATTTCTTGAGTTTAACCAAACGGCTAAGTACTTGTTAATTAGAACCACTATTATTATAGTGATAGTACAATAAAAACCATACAAAATGTGGTATTCTTTTTTCCAAGTAACCATCACATTGAAGAACAACAAGCAACCCATTTCTGTAATCAACGCTGAAGACACCGCCATTCGCCCGATATCGGACGCGGCAAATCGTAACTCCGCCGACAAACGAATCACCATGGGGGAGCTTGTGTATGATACCATTAACATAATGGTCATACAAAAATAATAGATGGGAGCATGAACAATTAACTCTTGATACAAATAAAAGGAGACAGATAGACCAAAAATACCACCCATTAGGGCACTTCCACATGCTACTAAGGTGACCATTTTCCAATGGCGCAATGTGTAGTGAATATTCATCTCCAAGCCAAATAAAAACATGAAATGTATGCGACAAAAGAAGCTCACTACTTGATAGTAATTTATGGAACTGGCTGGAAAGAATGTCTTTTTTATATATGGAATATGAGACATTGGACCTAATATCAACCCAGCCTGTTTGAACAATGCAATATAAACCAATAATTAGTTAATTAATTATAATGAAACTTCCAATCAATATGTATAGTAATTGAGAACAATTTTTGTGCCTTGTTCTCAAGTAAAATGCTTTACACAATCAATTACAAATAGTTATTTATATGACTTTTAAATTAGACATGATTAAAGTAAAAAAGAAAAATTAACAATCGAACACAATTATGGTTTTCTGACATCACATTAGAAGTCACGATTTTAAATTGTGGTTGCAGTTGCAATTATGTTGTGAACCTCTTTTAATATTGCAGTAAAACGCAAGAAAATATAGTTGATGCATTCAAAATTTTCGTTGCATCCCGCAATTTAAAACTATATCTATATCGTGTGTAAGTGTATAACAATTAAATTTCAAATAATTTAGAATATAATGAAAGAAGCAAAATATATATATAAAAAAGTGGTTGTATGATTACCAAAATTTGTGCAATGGGTCCAGGTTGGCCCATAGTCCTAAGAACAACGTTGAAGAAGTGTGACACAACAAGAATGCAGGACACTTGCATACCCATAGAACTTAGAGGGTTAACAAGATCATCGTTACAAAACATGTTGTGAGTCTCATCCATTGTACTTCTTTTGTGTTTGTCAGAAATCAATATATTAGAGAGGTGATTAATGATATGAAATTCTAAGTTCTAACAATTTTTTTTCATACAAAGGTCTTCAGGTTCATGTTTCTGATCCTAAAATATTGGTGGAAGACTAGTAATAACAAAACATATGCCCTTTCTACTCTTTCTTCCTTTACTTTAGCCAAGGCTTACAACTAATTGTTATCTTTAAAGTATCTTTATTATATTAGTTAATTACTTAATTTTAATAGAAGTAACCGACGCATCGAAACAAATAGATTGCAACCTATACACACACCAAAATAAAATGAAACATTTGTAATTTGAGCTTTATCTTTTTTTTTTTATGTTAAAGATAATTCAATTAACGAAAGGATGAACATAAATCAAAGATCATTATTATAGAAATACAAGGTGAAGTCTCTTCATGCAATTTGGATTATTAAACTAAATAATGGACAATTTTATAGGTCTCATGCCTAACATGCAAAAAAATTAAACTATAAAATCAGACATGAAAATTAGTACACTCCCCATCAATAGATTTTACACAGGTGGGAGATTGTTAATGAGCGTTAGCCATGACAACATTAGAAGCATCTAATTCTGTTATAAGATTAAAAAAAAAAAAGACATGTCTTATGTAAATTTTATTTTGTCAAATCTAAATTTATAAAATTTCAAATACCACCTAAGAGGTAAGAACCTGTAATTTCTTCTTTACTTTTTTCTTTTTTGAGTAAGGAATTTCATCTTTACTGATACTTGAGCAAGGAATTTCTTCTTTACTTGATACAAGTGAAACTCAAATTGGTCTTTGTATGTTAGAAAAAATTGCACTTTAGCCCCTGTTTATTTTTTTTGAATTATGATAGTTTGTCCCTATTTTTTAAAAAATTTTGTTAATTAGTCCCCGTAAATTTCCAAGAAAATTGCAATTTGGTAGCTTTTAACTTAAAACATTGTTAATTGGTGCTTTTAAATTACTCCCTCCGTCTCAAAATAACTTAGTCATTTGCAAAAAAAATTGTTCCAAAAAAATTGACTCATTTTACTTTTCAATACAATAGTACTTTTTTCCAATTATAACTTTAACTAATATTATTCTCATCACTCCCAATTCAATATATTCTAGTTTGCATTTATGATAATGGGGAATGCATCAATGCTTGACAAGACACTCAAAACCATTTTTCTCTCTTTCACTTATACATTATTTCTTAGTATGTGAAATGAACAAAAGACTCAGTTATTATAGGACGGATGGAATATCATAATATTTCAAATTTCACCGTATAAATTTTCAAATCGGTCCTTAATTTTTTAAGAATGTATTCAATTTTTTTTGGTCAAGTAGCCTAGTGGCTGGAGTTCACACATTTTAAATGTGGACAAGTGGGGTGTCCGGGGTTTGAACCACGACCCCTGCATGTAATATGTAATGTCCCTACCAACTGAGCTAAGCTCATGGAGACTTCAATTTTTCTATCCTGACAAAAAATAAGCATATAAAAGGAATTCATTTGAAACATATAATAAATTGTCCAATATCTAATATCCCTGGAAATTCCAGTCACCCATTCAAAACACTATAGAAAAATGTATACCTACCAAATAAAAAAATAATTGCATTCACCAAACTACCCTTCATTATATTTATCAATGAGAATAAAAGACAATTATTATTTTTTTGACAAAAGCAAAACGATATTCATTCATTCAAATTGATAGAATACATCAGATACAATAACATGATCAACATCGCTAAAAACGTAATGGGTGAATCTGCGAACAAACTCACATCACCCAAGTTAATAACGTACAACGGCAAAATGCCTCCAAATAATATGATAAAATCTAAATCACCAAAATACTCATGCTTCCGGATCTGCAACTTTGACGCCCAAATCATTGATTGAATATGTGATTGACTGAAGTTGATCCCTTAATAAGAACCAAACAAACACCGCAACAAGATGCGAAATCAAACAACGTCGCACAAGACAACGAACAACACAACGCCGCACTCGGACGACGAAATCACGAAAAAACATAAAAGAAAAAACTTGATATATGTGAAAATCACTTATTTAGATTGAAAGAAAGAGGAAAAAAGATGCAGAAGTGTGATTCTAGGTCAAAAAATGACCTAACACCACCCCTCCTCGATGAGTGAAAGAGAACTTAGAGAGAATGTGAAGTTTCTCTCACTAAAAAACTAGGGCCGGCAAAAAAAACTATTAAAATTTTAAATTCAAAACTAATCAAATAGTATTTTAGAGATGATATTTTTAAAATAAAGTAAAGTTAATTAAAATTGACTTTTATACAAAATTAAAATTAAGATTTACTTTTCATTTAATTTTATTTAATTTTATTAAGAGCTCATTATTACAACTTATTTTGTAATCACTTGTGAAATATTCCATCCATTTTTTTTTACTTATTCTTAAAAAAGATATGAGAATAAAAAATAATCTAAAAATTGATTCACATGAGAATTTGTTTTGAATAACTCTTTTAGAAAACATTTTCTATGATTAATTGTGTTTAAAAAAAGTGATTTTTTGTTTTGATAAATAAACACAGAATTTGTAAAGGTTAATCTCGAGATCACGGAATATAAAAAAAATTTATATAATCCATAACAAAGTTCTTAGATACCATAACCCAAGATTCTTCTTCTTGTTAATTTGTCATCATATATCTATCTTTAATTTTTTGTTTATATACGAGAGATAGACATAAGTGATACTTCCTTCGTCTCTAAATAGAATATCAATGTATCATTTATTATTTTTTCACTAATATACATTTATTTATTAAAGTTCACTTCTCTTAATCACTACACTAATTATAGTTGATAAGGATAATTTAGTAAATAATACTAATTTTACCATTCAACTAGCCATTTCCTTAAGTTGTGCACAATCCAAAAACGACAATTAATCTGAGACAAAGGAATTACATTAGTTAGGTCATCCACAATGAGAGGGTCTTACCATTTAAGACTTGGTACCTAAAAGGTACTCGATACTTCCGTTGTCGAACCATATATGATATATTTGGCTAAAATGCACTTTTGGTCCCCCAAGTTTCTAAAACTAGCGGTTTTGGCCCCCTAGTTGTTGGTGTAAGCCCTAGAGCCCAATAGTGTATGTTAAACTTATCATATGTACCATGGCTTTTATTATTAAATAAAATATGGCATTCTTTATTATACTTGTTCTCAGATTAATAAAATCCATAGAATAGATGATTCATGTGATGGAACATTAAGTGTGACTTAATCATTAGATTACATTAATAGAAAGAACACTATTCTAAAAATTATATGTAGTCAAGCTTTAATATAAATCAGGATAATAATAAAGCATAGAGACTATTATGTATGTAGACTGATGACCACATCTCATGAGTCATGAATATGAGATATTAAGTTTATACATAGGTATAAATATTAGGAGTAATATTTATACTGGATTGAGATTTGTCCCTCCTTCATAATAGGAGATATATCTTTAGGCCTCTTGATGAAATATGACTGTAAAACTGCATGGCCATGCTGAATTAAGTCAATATGAGATATTATGCTTATTCGTTATTCAGTATATTTCGGGATCAAGAAATATAAATATTGAGCTATACAAGGGTGACACAATCTATGTTTTGTGTTCATTATAAATATGAGGACGAAGGAGTAATTGTACACATAAACATTATCATGGAAAAGGTTTCATCAGATCACTTGACATTCTTGTTACTTAGGTAGCAGTGATGTGTTGCTAGATACCGCTCACTGTTTATAATTTTAAATATAAGATTTAATATTATTGCAAACGTTACAAGAACCTATAGGGTCACACACAATAGAATGGTCAAAAGGAGAAATATAAGTAAGACTTATAAGATGGGGTACATTTATCAAATGACGCTAATTAGTTAGCGAAGGCTAATGGGTTAATAGGCTTACAGAAGCCCAATAGTGATTACTCGACTTGCAGAGCACACAAGTAGTTCTATAAATAGAACCCTTGTGATGAAGTCAGAGGTTACACTTTTGAGAAACCGTAAAGGCGAAAATCAAACCCTAGTTTTTCTCTTAACCTCTGATCGATTGGCTAGCACTGGGAACCAGATGAGAACTGTTCGTGTGGACGAATAGAGGCTTTGCTCTGTTGCTTTGTTGTGATCAAAACTTTTTCTGCACTTCAAGAGGTAACAATTTTATCACTGATCATGTCAAATTCAAAATGATCCAAGGAAAGGAAA
The DNA here is from genome assembly GCA_018208015.1 of Medicago ruthenica. Lineage (NCBI taxonomy): Eukaryota > Viridiplantae > Streptophyta > Magnoliopsida > Fabales > Fabaceae > Medicago > Medicago ruthenica. Next base: position 15,397,378 of record CM031374.1, on the reverse strand, counting down.
TTGAAAATTTTAATTTCCGTTGCCTTAATGATCTCGATTTTCCTTCACCAGTTTGGAAATCACACTTTTAACCCCCCAAGTTTCACCCCCTTTGCAAGAGCTAGGCCCCCCTTAAAGAAACCAGAGGATACTACTTTTACAATCCTATGAGGGCAAAATTGTTGTCGCTAGAAATGGAGTATTCCTTGAAAAGGAATTTGTTTCAAAAGAAATAAGTGGGAGAAAAGTAGATCTTGAAGAAATTCAAGACCCACAAAGTAATGGTACACCAGGAGGAACAAGAGCAGGTTACACAAACTGTTGTGGTTGAAGATCCTACTCCAATAACACAAGAACCACGTAGGTCAAACATGATACGTCAAGAACCTGGGAGATATGGATTTCTCATATCAAAAGAAGGTGACGTATTGCTCATAGACCAAGATGAGCCTGTGACTTACCAAGAGGCCATTGATGGTCCTGAATCTGAGAAGTGGCTTGAAGCCATGAAATCTGAAATGGATTCCATGTACACAAATCAAGTTTGGAACTTGGTTGAAGCACCTGAAGGAATTAATCCTATAAGATGCAAATGGGTTTTCAAAAAGAAAACTAACATGGACAGAAAGGTAAATACCTATAAAGCGCAGTTGGTTGTTAAAGGCTTCAAACAAATTCATGGTGTAGACTATGATGAAACCTTTTCACCAATTGCAATGGTCAAATCCATTCAGATCTTACGTGTTATCGCTGCACACCATGATTATGAAATCTGGCAAATGGATGTCAAGACAACTTTCCTTAATGGAAATCTCTTTGCGGATGTGTACATGACACAGCCTGAAGGATTTGGCATTCCTAATAAAGCCCAGAAAGTATGCAAATTACAACGATCAATCTATGGATTGAAGCAAGCTTCCAGAAGTTGGAATCTTTGTTTTGATGAAACTGTACAACAATATGGATTCATTAAAAATGAAGATGAACCTTGTATTTACAAGAAGGTTAGTGGGAGCATAGTCTCATTTCTTGTATTATATGTGGATGACATATTGCTCATCGGAAATGACATCCCTACACTACAAGAAATCAAAGCTTGGTTGGGGAAATGCTTTTCTATGAAAGACTTAGGTGAAGCCTCCTATAATGATAGATCACAAAGATTGCTTGGCTTAAGTCAGGGTACATACATAGACAAAGTCTTGCGACGTTTCAATATGTATGATTCTAAGAAAGGACTCATACCTATGTCATCAAGTATAAGTCTGTCAAAGGCACAATCCCCTTCAACTGATGAAGAAAGGGATCGAATGATTAATGTACCATATGCATCAGCAATTGGATCTATCATGTATGCTATGTTATGTACTCGACCAAATGTCTTGTATGCTTTAAGTGCTACGAGCATGTACTAGTCTAACCCTGGCAACAGTCATTGGATTGATGTCAAGAACATCCTTAAGTACTTGAGAAGAACTAAGGATACTTTCTTGATCTTTGGAGGTCAAGAAGAGCTCTCTGTAATTGGTTACACTGATGCTAGTTTTCAAACAGATCATGATGATTACAAATCGCAATCTGGATACATGTTTTGCTTAAATGGCGGTGATGTGAGCTAGAAGAGTTCAAAGCAGGAAACAATCGCTGATTCTACAACTGAGGCCGAGTATATTGTTGCATCTAATGCCGCAAAAGAAGCTGTTTGGATCAAGAAATTCATCTCTGATCTTGGAATAGTTCCAAGCATTGTGGATCCCATTGAATTACTTTGTGATAACAATGGTGCAACCGCACAAGCTAAAGAACCTAGATCTCACCAAAGATCCAAACACATACTTAGGCGCTATCATCTCATTCGAGAAATCATCGATAGAGAAGATGAGAAAATATGCAGAGTACCAACATCAGACAATGTTGTTGATCCATTGACTAAAGCTCTGACTCAACAGAAGCATGATGGTCATACTAGATCTATGAGTATTAGGTTTATGCATGATTGGCTCTAGTGCTAGTGGGAGATTGTTAGTGTAAGCCGTAGAGGCCAATAATTTATGTTAAACTTATCATATGTATCATGACTTTTATTATTAAATAAAATATGACATTCTTTATTATACTTGTCGTGAGATTAATAAAATCCCTAGAATAGATGGTTTATGTGATGGAACATTAAGTGTGACTTAATCATGAGATTACATTAAGAGAAAGAACATTATTCTTAAAAATATCCATAGTCAATCTTTAATATAAATCGGGATAATAATAATAAAGTGTAGAGACTATTATGTATGTAGACTGATGAACACATCTCATGGGTCATGAATATGAGATATTAAGTCTATACATAGGTATAAATATTAGGAGTAATATTTATACTGGATTGACCCACAGTAAGAATACTACATAGTATGTTATGAAATTGTCATAAGATATTCTCATAATGATAATGGTGTATACCACTCTTAGACCTGAAATCACTATGATCCCTAGATGTGGACTGAAGTGTTTTATTGTCATTCAAACATTATTTGTAACAAAATAACCATAACATTGGTTAATGGGCATTTGACGAATCATGCTAAGGGAAATGAGTGTCTTAGATGAGATTTTTCCCTCCTTCATAACATGAGATATATCTTTAGGCCTCTTCATGAAATATGACTGTAAAATTGCATGGCCATGCCGAATTAAGTGAATATGAGATACTGGGCTTATTTGTTATTCAATATATTTCGGGATCAAGAAATATAAATATTGAGCTATACAAGGGTGACACAATCTATGCATTGTGTTCAATATAGATATGAGGACAAAGGAGTAATTGTACACATAAACATTATCATGGAAAAGGAGTAATTGTCAAATCACTTGACATTCTTGTTACTTGGGTAGCAATGATGTGTTGCTAGATACCGCTCACTGTTTATAATATTAAATATAAGATTTAATATTAGTGCCAACATTATAAGAACCTATAGGGTCACACACAATATAATGGTCAAAAGGAGAAATATAAGTAAGACTTATAGGATGGGGTGCATTTAGCAAATGACGCTAATTAGTTAGCGAAGGCTGATGGGTTAATGGGCTTACAGAAGCCCAATAGTGATTACTCGACTTGCAGAGCACACAAGTAGTTCTATAAATAGAACCCTTGACCTGAAGTCAGAGGTTACACTTTTGAGAAACCCTAAAGGCGAAAATCAAACCCTAGTTTTTCTCTTAACCTCTGATCGCTTGGCTAGCACTGGGAACCAGAGGAGAACCGTTCGTGTGGACGAGTAGAGGCTTTGTTATGTTGTTTTGCTGTGATCGAAACTTTTTCTACACTTCAAGAGGTAACAATTCTATCACTGATCATGTCAAATTCGTAATGATCCAAGGAAAGGAAATCAAAAAAATTTTCGCTGCCTTAATGATCTCGATTTTCCTTCACTAGTTTGAAAATCACACTTTTCACCCCCTTTGCAAGAGCCCCCCTCCCCCCAATTTTGACCGGTCAAAGTTGATTTGAATATTTTTTATTAAAAATATTACCAGTTGTGCGTACACATGAAATTTAATTAAAATAAAAAAATTACAGAACTAAAATTAAAACCAAAAAATAAATAATAAACATTAAAAAATCTTCTCATTCATCTTCCAAACTAATCTTCTTCATCAACAATCAAAATCATTCGAGCAAACCAAACCAAGCCCAATCTTCATAACCTTATATCCAAACTTAATCCTAATTCATTCATCCTCAACAATTAAAAAAATAAGAAATGTTTTATAAGAATCAAATTAATTGAAACCGCAGCAAACCTTAATTTGAATAAAGATGAACTAAATGTATGAACTTAGATTTAAGGAAAATGTATAAGCTTCGAGTCAGATTTGGAACTTTCGTCTTAATGAATACATGGTGAATGTAACATTAGGGAGGGGAAAGAGGTAACAGATAGAGAAGGGTCAAGTTTTACCACCAAAACCCAGTTTGAGAAAATTTGATTTACAGGGAGGAGCAAAAACGTGAGAGAAAGAGAAAAAGGAAGTGATCGGAATAGGAGAGGACAAAGAGATAACCAGTTTGCGAAGGGGGTAAAAAAATAAAAAGTGCAAAAATCTACTTATATAAAAATCTACTTGGAGGGTTAAAAGTTTGATTTTCAAACTAAAGGGGTCAAAATCACTAGTTTTGAAAACTTGGGGGGTCAAAAGTGTATTTTAACCTATATATTTTTATTTTAAATCGAATAATTTTTTACAGGAAAACCAATCCAAAATGCACCACAAACACCTCTACTTATGACAGTATCGCAATGAGTCTTATCACTCTTTTACATATGTTTATGATAAATGTGTGTGTCTTTAGGACATTTGATAAGAAATTTAAAATAGAAATTTTGTCTTGAAATTTGTGTTTTCAACACATTAAAACATCAAAAATTAATATTTTCCACATAAAAATTATCGATTGTTTTTATTTTTTAAATCCTTAACTAGTCATTCAAGACCCAATGTTTATCTCTCTCATATGAAGGATAGAGAAATATAGCAAGAGAAGTCACTTCCTTACCTAGTCCCATTATTTATTATGATATCACATCTTGCTCTTGTTATTAATGAAATGCTATAAGCATTTTTTTTTAGAAAAAAACATATATATAGCAAAGCCGGACTCGTTCCTATCTAGACCGTCCACATTCATTCATCTTATATTCTTATGACACCACATCACATTTGTAACATAAAACCAAAACCATAAGACAAATCAAATGTCATTGCGTTTGTCATCATTGTTCAAACACCACAACCTTCTTCTTCATCACTCTCTACTACATAAACCGACAACTCCTTTGACCAAAATCATCACTTCAAAATCATCACACATAACAAAATCATTTTCATCATCCTCAGAAATGGTGAAAGCTATTCGAGTTCATGAACTAGGTGGTCCACAGGTAAAAAACTATGATGTCTTGTTTTTTCTATTTGTCTTATGTTTTTGTTCTCTCACGTGACTTGTATTGACATGATCACGTTACATGAAATATAATACAGGTTATGAAATGGGAAGTTGTTGAAATTGGTGAACCTAAAGAAGGAGAAGTTCGTGTGAAGAATAAAGCTATTGGTGTTAATTTTATTGATGTTTATTTTCGTAAAGGGGTTTATAATGCTCCTTCTTCACCTTTTACACCAGGTTTAATCATTCTCTAGTGAATTGTGTTATTTGTTTTGTTGAATTAAGGAAAATTGTATGTTATTTGTTTCTGTTTGGAATGATTTGTTTATAGCTTATTTGAGTTATACCCTATTTGGATTTGTAGCTTATAGCATAAGTGCTTATCATGATAAGCACTTATGTATAAGCTATTTCATAAGTTATCTTGCAGAGCTTATGAAAATAAGCTGTTTTGCATTTTATGAACATAAGTTCTACCAAAAAGTTGCACAAGTGTTTATGTCAGTATATAAGATCAAATAAGTCAATCCAAACAGACCCTTTATCTTAAAGTATAAGCGCTTGTTTAAGTGTTTGAGTGTGTTTGTACTGTGTTGGGCTAGTCGTTTTGCTCTTGCTTCAATTGGGCCGCCCGCTAGTGAACAGTGGAATTGGTCCGCCGGATTAGTCGGTTTTTGAACCAGATACCGAATTTCCAGAAGAAAAAAAAATGATATGTGTCTATAAGCTTTCTTTAGCTTATTTCAATATACTCTCCGAGATAGATTATGAAACTATATGAATACTTTAATGAGTGAATCATCGTTGAAGATTGGGAAATTTGGTCCCAATTTTGTGAAATAGCAAATCAGTTGTCGAATTTGAAGGTTCTAATCAATTTAATCCTCTGTAATCTAACAGCTTCAGAAATGCCAAGTTGGAGCATATTTCTTGAAATATGTTTAGGGTTTCTGTTGATCTCTATTTTATGATCTAGATTTATTACAATTGATTGATAGAATGACTAAGTTTATTGACGGTCCTCAATTTAAGAACCCAAATTAAGATTCACTCAAACTTTAATCTTATTTCATCTTTGATTACAGTTTATATTTAAGTACTAATAAGATGATCGTTGGTGGACATTCCTTCAATGTCACTCATAAGTTTTCACAGCGGCAACTCCCAAAGTCAACTTTGTTCTTAACTATTATTTTTCTCGAGTGTTTGTGTGTTTTAACACTCCCTGGCTATATTAGGTTAACTCTTGTAATTTGATAGATTGTTCACTTTATTTGATAGCAAAACGCTCAATTCCAATTATTGATCACAAAATTAAGCAAGTGGGTTCAAGCAACTCTATGGCATCTGAAATCTGAATCTCAAACCTTAATCTTAACATAAAGGAAGATAAACTTTTGATTAACTTTGAAGCACTACATACTTATACTAACAAAGTTGTTTGAAGTTACTGACTCTGAACCTATTTATCTTTCTATCTTGTTTATTTGGAGCTAAACAACTATTTTGTCCTGTTTTCGATTAACTTTTACGTTCTAGTTTATCTAAAAGTTTCAATTAAATTAAGTTTATTGGTTGTCTTTTGTAAGTCTCATTAATTTCTGGGAAAAAAAATGCCCTTATAAGTTTATAGGTGTTTATGGAGAGGATAAATGAGAGAGCTTCTAAATAAGTTGAAATGGAGAACTTAATTTCAATATATACAAGGAATACAGTCTAAAAAACTCACTGATTATAACATTCTTGTAGTATTATTGTTTTCATGAGTGCTTGTTAAGAAGTTTATCCAAAAGGGCACTTTATATATACAATTGAAACCATGCATTGATTTTGAATTTCTTAACATTTCATTGCAATGTATCTCCATGCCAAGGTATCATGTATTGAGCGAGTTCTTATCCTCATTTGATGCGGCAGGTATGGAAGCTGTTGGCATTGTGACCGCAGTGGGTTCTGGACCCACTGGTATACAGGTTGGAGATCTTGTAGGTTACGCCGGTCAACCAATGGGATCATATGCTGAAGAGCAGATTCTTCCTGCAAACAAAGTTGTTCCTATCCCTTCCTCCATTGACCCGGCTGTTGCAGCATCCATCTTGCTGAAGGGCATGACAGCGCAATTTTTGCTCCGAAGTTGCTTCAAGGTTGGTTACTATAAATTAACTTTATTATCACATTTGAAAGAAGCCTTTTTGCTTTAAACTTTGTTATAGAGTCTCACATTAGATAAAATATGATTTAAAAATGATTGTATAAGTGGAAGACATCTCCCACCTTACAAACCGGTTTTGTAAGGATGCATTAGGCTCAATTGAAATTTTAAGATGTATCAGAGCCTATCTAAAATTCATTGGGCCATGCGCTATCAGGTCGCATTCTAAATGTGCGTAAGGGGAGTCTCACATTTGATTTGATATGGCCTGAAAAGGAGTTTACAAGTGAGAGGCATCCCACACCTTAGAAGCCGATTTTGTAGGTTGAGTTATAGACCAAACTTAATTCTAAGAATTTTCGTTAGCATGCTAATCTAGATTGTTATTAGTATTTTTTGTTATCCTTTTTGCTTTTCGGTTTGCAGGTTGAACCCGGTCACACAGTTCTTGTCCATGCTGCAGCTGGTGGAGTTGGATCCTTATTGTGCCAATGGGCTAATGCTCTTGGTGCAACTGTTATAGGAACTGTATCCAATAAAGAGAAAGCAGCTCAAGCCAAGGAGGATGGCTGCCATCATGTTATAATATATAAAGAAGAGGATTTTGTCGCCCGCGTCAATGAGATTACGTCAGGCGGTGGAGTTGAAGTTGTCTACGATTCTGTCGGAAAGGATACATTTGAGGTAGTGTACCTATTCTATTCTATACTACACCTTAATAAAATTTCCAATTCAAATGGTTGGTTACTTGAATGGAAAAGTTAAACTAATAAATTTATAGTCTTGCATGGAAGCATCATTGAAAAGTTGCTTCTTTTCTGGTTCTTTATGTACTCCTTTTTATATGATAATAGAGTATCTAGAAGTGCAGTTAGGTTTATACTTCATTTGATTGCTTTGTTGTTCATTAATTAATACAAACATCAACAAACACCAATTAGATAATGTGAAAATGGACATGTAAAACTCTATATATTAATCTATTATTTAATTTAGAAATCATTTCAAATGGCTAACACATTTGGTTTCTCAATGAGTTTGTAAGACATGATAATGTGAAAGTGGATATTTGTATTTTTCAAGATAAGTTATAATACTTAATATCAACTGAGAAATGTAAAGAGCAAAAGTTTACAGGCTGATTTGAATCAATAGATTGGGGTAGGCCTGGCCATGGTCCAGTTCAATACAGAAAACCAAACTGAACTCAAAGAATAGTTTGATGAACTGAACCTAATTGTTTTAAATTTATGAGAACGAAACTAAACTGATTTTGAAGTTCGGTGCACTGCTGAACTGCAGTTTAAGAATGACTTAGGCAATGCTCCTTATGCCACCGACACGCGACACCCACACCCACACGGAATCTTCACTCCACTTTTTCTATTCTTTGTGGTCAGAATGTAAGTATACATCAAGTCAATGTCTGACATGATTAAAAAAAGATAAGAAAACCCGAAGAAAGAAACGGTGGGAGTGTATAAAGCAGCAAACACGTGGCTGTGATAAATTCACAACATAGAAATGGAACTGAACCTTAACATGAGCATTCCACTTCTTTGTCATTACTCATTCTTTGCCGACCCTCAGTGATTTGGTTGTCAAACTGAACTGCTGTGTCTCACACATCAAATTCAGTTTGATAACCTTGTCAGCATTTTGGTTATTTTCTTTTTTTTTATGGATATAATTCGGTTGTTTTCAGTTTGGTTCAGTTTTTTTAGAACCATGAACGGGCCTAGTATCATTGGGGCCCTGAAGTTCAAGGATTATTGTCAGATTAATAATGTAATAGAAACTTAGCAGCTTATAACTAGTAAAAATTCTGTGATTTTTCACGGATATGGGAAAGAAAATTGTGGGAAATCGTCGAATAGAGATGTGAAGTTTTGTTACATGTCATTATGGAAAGACTATCCTTAAATGTCACTGGGAAAAACTTTTTTTTATGATTGATAGACTTTGAGTCTGGTTGGATTCGCTTATTTGAACTCATCTACTCACATAAGCATTTGTGGAACTGTATGAGAGAGTTTATAAAAATAACTTAAGATATGTCCATATGTTGTTTTCAGCGTATTTCCATAAGCTCTCAAGGATTGCTTATGAAAACAGCTTCTAACTTATATGAGAACAGTATGACTTTATTTTATTTTGCCATAGAAATAGTTTATACTCAAGCGCTTATATACTAAGCACTTCCTCTACAAGTTCTTAATTACACTGTTTATCTAAACTGGGCTGCTGATGATATTCTATGATATGTACAGGGATCTTTGGTATGCTTGAAGCTTAGAGGTTACATGGTCAGTTTCGGACAGTCATCCGGCTCGCCTGATCCAGTTCCATTGTCTTCCTTGGCTACAAAATCTCTGTTCTTGACAAGGCCTACCTTATTTCAATATGTCATCACTCGCGACGAGCTATTAAAGGCTGCTGGTGAGGTATTTGCAAATGTTGCTTCTGGTATCTTGAAAGTGAGAGTTAATCATACTTATCCATTGTCTGAGGCAGTAAAAGCACATGAAGACTTAGAGAACAGGAAAACCTCTGGATCTGTTGTGTTGATACCATAAGGTTATCAGTGTTGTGTGTTGATATTAAACACTAAGCCCTTGTTGGATACCTATTGAAAGGAACTATTTTATCTTTTTGATTAATAAAAGGGACTATTTTATCCAACATTAGTTTTTGTTCTTAAATAACTATCTATTATTATGGTCATATATTCAATAATTGAGAAGAATAATGTGGAATCAAAATAACTTTTTTTTTTAAGGTGGAATCAAAATAACTTATGTGACACCAAACAATACAATATTTGGAGGACTAAAAGGAAAAATAAGATGCAATATTTTGAACTTATTGTTTATAAATATGGCTATTTTGGCTTTGGCCGACATTATGTCCGCCTGTCGCAATCGGCCAAAAGTTTATTTTGAAATAGAGTTGTGTTATTTGTACAACCAAAATTGGAACAACTAGTGAACACGATACATCATTGAGGTGCACGCAAATGAAAATCAGTCAAGAATTATTAAAAAAACAGCAAATAAGTTGTCGATTATACAAATTGGTTGTTCATAATAAATTGTATGTGATCATATACTGTGTTGCACTTGTATCAATAGTTAATATTGTGAAACACTAATGTGAATTTTTTATTACTTCGGGAGTGTGATGTTATTTGGACATCAAAAAAGTTTACATTAAATCTAACACCATATAAAAATACTCCTCTTATAACTTTTGACTGTAAGAGAGACAATAGAAAACAACATTGAATCGGAATTGTTTACAAATACTCCTCTTAAAATTAGCCCCATGAAATTAAATCAATATATAGGTGGCAAAGGCTCAATTATACAAATCCCTAAAAAAGGGAAGAAAGTTAAAAACTAGATTAGAGCTAGCATGCCTTGCTGCTGCATCTCTCTCAGTCTCCACATTAGATAAATACCATCCTCTCCATGATCTTCTGGATCCATTTGTTGCAAAGCCCATAGATAGAATACAGAGTGAATTGTATCCTAGTAAAAAAAAAACATAATTTGTTAAATAAGAAATGCAAGGTTCTAATCACTTCATAAAACTAATATAACATAAGCCCCAAATTATGTTGCACATGATCTTGTATATAAAAGAAAAAAGAACCGGTCAGTGCACCGAGGCTCTCAACGAGCGGGGTCTGAGGAGGACAGATATACACATTCCTACCTCCGCAAGCGGAGAGACTCTTTTCTAAGATTTGGACCCGTGACCTACAGGTAGGTCACAAGGCAACAACGTTACCGTGGCGCCAAGGCTCTCCCTCATGAAAACCCAACTGACAAGGACAGCATGATCAAGGAAAACCATGAACAAAAAATCGCGCAGTCACGTGACATCTAAAATATTTGAACGAGTAAGGATGTCAAAAATTATATCTTGAGTTTACAGATTCTGATTTTTAAGCAAACACAAAAACAGCATTTTCATGCCGTAAAATTTATCAATGCGCAGTAAAAAATACAGCATTTACCTTGCCTCCTTCTGTAATTTCCCCATTCCTATCACGTACACAATGGATTTGCTGTGTTTGAAACTGAAAATTCATTTAACAAAACCATCAGGATAAGTTTTATTTCTACTGCGCATAAGAATAAATCTCGCAAGCTAACAATGAACTTTTGGAAGTAGTAATTTATAATACCACTACAATAATGAATGGAGATGATTCCAACATCTTGACTTCTCTTACATCCGCGTCGGATATATGCAGGATCTGCATATGGAAAATTCATTGTTAAAAATAGAACTACCGAATTTTAGTTCTGGAAAACAGTTTTATGTGTTCAATATGTTATATGGTACTATCAAGTACTAACCTGTTAAAACTTATAAAACAAAATGTAATTGAACAGAGAGAAATAAGAAAGATTGACACAAAAAAAGTAATAATCTCACCTTGTTATCATAGAAGATACCACGATCTTTATAAGCATCATGCTCGGCTTTACAGCGTTCAATCAGCTGAGGGGAACAGTACTTCTTCAGTGTTTCAAAATCTCCCTGTATGTTTATAAGTAAAAGCCAATTCATAAACAACAAATAAATTTAATGCAAAAATTATTCCTAGTGTTTTATTCCTTGATATCAGGTTTTGTATTTAACAAGTGACATAGATAAGATTTTTAATAACTTCCACATCATTAACAATGTTATCCAGAATCAACTGATGACTACCAGTGGACATTTTAAATTTATGAAATGTAAATCTTTAAAATATTATTTCATGCTACTGGACCCCACATCTATCCAGCATAAGGCCATTTTTTCCTCTTTAAGGCTATATTGGATAACAATGCTTCTGTTCTTTTTCCCTCAAATTATTTTCAAACTGTAACATAAAAATTGCTTAAACAACATCTAGAACACATACGGGGTCGTTATGAGTATCTAGTAATGCCGTTTGGGTTAATGAATGCACTCTCTACTTTTCAAGCAATAATTAATAAGAATTTAAGAGCCACATTGAGGATATTTCGATAATCTTTGACGATACTTTGGTGTATAGTCTTAGACTGGACATGCATTTACTACTTTTAGCAGAGGTGTTGGAGGTATTAAATAAACAATAGTTGGGCGTGGAGTATTTGGGATATACCATATGCAAGGTGGCAATGGATTCCAATAAGTCAAGAGTGTGCTCCAATGGCCCATGCCTAAAATGGGGATTTGGCCCGTGCCAAGATAGCTAAGCCATTAATCGAGCTCACGGAGGAGGGGTTCAAATGGAGTCTCAAAGTGCACAAGAGGCTTTTGAATTTCTCAAAACGATGATTACTATTTCTCTTGTCCTAGCTTTTCCAGACTTCATTTAGGAGTTCACCATTGAAAGTCGGGGCAAGGGTTTGGTACCCTTTTGACACAAAATGGCAGACCTGTAGCCTATTAGACTTGGAGAAATATGGCTAAATGTGCTCGTATGAAATAATTTATGGTTGTGGCATTGGCGATTCAACACTAGAGGTCGTACATGACATGCAGAAAAGTCAGTTTGCACGAATCGGAAGAGCTTAAAACAATCAGTTAGTGTGACTACCACGGATCAATATAACTGGGCCGAGCTAAGCTTTTTGGATACAGGTTTGACATCGTTTATAAACTTGATTTGAAAAATAAAGGTGCAGATACCTTATCTTGAAAATAAAGTATAGATGCTATATTTTTCATTCAAGTTTCCTTAAAACTACTCTGTAAGACTGATTATTTATCTGGTTGAGTTAACTTATGTATCAATACAATTCAGTTTTTCTATTCCTTTTCTGGGTCCTATATCACTCACTAACCTTGATGTAAGCATTAAGCACCGGTTTTATTGCCTCTTGCACTTCTCCCACAAAGTCTGGTAAGGAAAATTTACTGGCTCATGTGATCAAATTATAAGAAAATGACGTTAGCAAGCAGAATAATAGTAAAATGTTAAGACTAAGACAAAAACAAAAGGAGTAAGAACCTACGGATCCCGTTGACGTATTTCCTTATATGTAAGTGCAGCATCTGTCTCTTGAAACGTCCTAGATATGTTGGTACAATTTTATTATAAAAAAATACATATTTTGCATAAATGTATAATATTTGTGAAAAAAACACTGCTATTTTATATAAATATATAACAACATTAGTAGATGATGATCACTATTTACAAAAAGATAGCAATCATAACATAAAAGTAGACAATATCTTTCTCTTTTCTATATCAAAGTATCTTATTTTCTTCCTAAACATGTCACAAATGATTTTTTTCCGTGACTAATGTAAGAATGTCACAAAGTATTGACTCGATTCAATTGCTTCCAATTTACTGTGTAATGCTAATGATATCATTTCCATCTATCATATTCTCATTATCCATATCTTTCCTATTTACTTTCTAATGCTAATGGTATCATTTCTAATGCCAATTCAAGAAATCCATTACAACCATCAAGTGGACCGTGTACATCTTCATCCTCACTAATGTACAAAGAGTAGGTACGCCTACACACAACATAATGAAGAATAAGGCTGTACAAAAAACATGAAGCCAAGTTTTTTAAGTTATATCTCAAAGTACTGAAGACGTATCTCAATCGTATCATTAGTCCATACTTTCTTTCAACAATTAAGAAAATTGGAGGATACTAAAGGATACATATCTGCAATATTCACACGATTATCAGGACTGTATACGGATATGAAACCGACACTTCAATTTTGGAGTATCTGGACTTAATAGATTAGCACAGTAATCTTTATCATATGTTACAGATATTTAGATGATAACAAGACAAATATTGCACCAAACATATTTACATCGCTTACAATAATAATTCTAAGAACAAGAGAAACTGAGAAACATACCTCTGTATTTTGTCAATAATGGGGTTGTCACTTCTGTCAATTATATCCAGTAAGTCATCTACTATCTGCCAAGCCAATAAAATGTAATTCAGAAGTTAGATGAAAAATTAACTTTCTCTATCCTAGACCTTGGATTAGCACACAGAACACCAACATATTTTGAGGGGCCTGAGGCAACATGCAGAATGCATAATATAGAACAAAATGCAGGCAGAAGAAAGAGTTGTTACAGTAGAATAAAAACCACAGGAGTAGAACGTACATCCCGGCTCGTTGTCTTCACTGGATCAATATATTTAATGAAATTCTTGGATACAGGATGGCGTCTAACCTAAATGAAAAGGTAGAGAAGATATCTTAATGGAGAACATTGTAGGCAATTCAATTACGAAAGACTTGTATGTAACACAGTTACCTTATCCCTGAACTCATCAAGCTTCTTACTCCACCAAGATTGGTTAGAGGGCATAACAACAAGATCAGTTTTTGTACTTATTTCGCCGGTGAAACAAACACGCTGTCTCTTAGGTGAGTTACTACTTAGTTCCTCGTTTAGTATGTCATAACATTTCTTTGTCATGTCCATAATTTTTGCATCCTTTAGTTTTTGGAAGGAAGTAGAAACCATTGGTGAGGAAAAGGTGGACATAAATTTGCCAAACAATGATTCTGAAGCATTGCCAGACGGAGATTCCTTGGTTTTCTCTTCCTCAGGTGATGTCTGACTTCCTTGCTTTGCATCAGTATTCTGTTTTGTTGAAGAATCAGTTGATCCTGAAGAGTCCTGCTTTCCTATCCCAACTTTCACCTAATTTAAAATGAAAAATATCAGTAAGCCATCAATTGTGGATCACATTTTGCTGGAAGATTTGTAAATCAGACCTCCTCAGTTGAAGCTGAAATTTTCTCTTTAACATTGTGAGAAACCTGCAAAAGGTATAATTACTAATCAAATTCCAAGAAATGTGTCATGTTATTCACAATAGACTAAAGGATACCGAGTTCCTAACCAAAAATTCAAAAACAAGGCAATACAGAAAAATCAAAAGCTTTAACCACACAATGTTATATTTTGTATAGTCAGCCACTTGTTTTTACTTAAAAATGTTATATATTTATTGATATTTATCTTAAGATTCATAATGAGATGCGATATCGGATACATGATTAGGAAAATAGGTCTTCAATAAAAGGTCATGTTAGAAGACTTTTCTACACAACTACATAATCATGTCCTATCCAATGGCTTTGCACATTAGTCGTGTGTTGTGTATATCTCGAACTTGTTTATCTAGCAATTTTCCAACAAGACTACCATTGTTCAGAAGAAAATACAAATAATTTCAGTTACCAATTTTGAATAATGATAACCTTTGATTTGATTTTTATTATACCTTCTTTGCAGCAGCTTCAGCTTCTTTCCACACACCATCAAATTGTCTGTACAGCTGCTCAGTTGTCTGCTTTGTTCTGCATTCGCCAGTCAGCCATCTCAGCCACTCCTTTCAAGTGTCGAGCTAGCCTTGACATACAATTGTATGTCTCAGCCTAGCCTATTAATGGATAACTTCAAAAGCTTAATGTGACATATAACAAGACTTACTTTTCTTTCAGTTCTTCTGCTTTTTCCTTCAGCTCCTTCACAGACTTTTGGAATTCCGGGTTTCTACAACCACCATTGCGCCAAGAATCAAACAGAGCAGACTTTTTTATGTCCTAGCATGAAATTTTAGATCTATTCCTTCATTTGTTTTAGGAAGGTGATATAAATACTTAGTCACATAACTCAATTAAAGGGTTTCCCTGTATACATGTAACATCCCCATTGTCCTAATCAACACTGAGCAGGAAATAACTAGAACAAATTAAATGATAACATATAGACATAGAACAAGAATAAGGAACGATATCATTACCTATGAAAAATAAACTCCAAATATGACACGGACACTAAGACACTGCACCACTAATGGCGCTCTACTGTAGCATAATTTGAACAAACCACTATTTTATGATCCTTAATACTCTCTTCGGTCACTATTATAAGCAAAAATCAACTTTTTTTAGGTTCATTGAATAAATAATGTATCTGATTTTTATTATAGACCAAATACATCATTTATTTAATGAGCCCAAAAATGGCTTTTTGCTTATAACAGTGACCATAAGAAGTATTTTCTACAATCCGTAATCCACGACATTGTCCCTCTATACAACTAAACCCAAGAGTGTATGTGCTTCATAGAATTTTACATTCATAAATTAAAATACTCTGGTTCCTAGAACATTTTAACAATTAAACACGGTACAACTAGAGTTGTCATGTCTGGTGTCCCTTATTTTTTAACAAATCAAACGCACTCCAATTTTTGATAATTTAAAAATTAAAACATTCGGTTTTCAAAGTTGCATGGGTTAATAAGTTCACTTGATTTCTAAACCAAGCTGATAGAACCCACTAACCTAGCTTAAAGAACCTTAGTGTAATTTGATTACAACTTAAAAATTGCAATAGAAACAAATTAAAAAGAGATAAATGGGAGAATGAAATCATACTTAACAGTTTCATCTTTAACCTTCTTAGAGAATTCATTGAACACACTGTATCCACGTCTATCAACTGAATTCACAAACAACCTTGTTTTCACACCCTACAATATACCAATCAAAATAAATAAATAAAAACAGAAAATTTAAATTAAGAATTAAGAATAAAAAAAATGATGAAAGGGAAGAAGAATATGAACAAACTTGCTGAGCAAGAAAAAGAGATTGATGATGTGAAAGTAACAAATCACGAATAAGCTTTCTCGTAGCCATTATTAAATATTCTTCGTTCAAATAACAGTTTCTTTCTCTCTCTATACGTATTCATGAGAGGTGTATTTATATGTATATTGGATTGTGGGGTTTGTTCTTGAGGAAGAAGAAACATAAGGAAAGCGAGCGAGCCACACGTATGTGTTATTCTTTTGCCTTTTTTCTTTTTCTTTTTAAATAGTCATAATAATCGGCGAAATACTAAAATAATCTTTAATTACGCACTTTGTTAATTAAAATTGTCTTTGATGTTTCTGAATCCGAAAACTATTTTCAGTTAATTCTCTAGTTGATTTTATATGTCTGAAGGATTATTTTGGTTAACAGAGTGTAAGGCTATTTTGTGACTACTCGTTATGCATTCAAGAATTAAAAATAGTTTTTAGATTCAGGGATGTCATGAACTATTTTGACCAACAGAGTGCACAACCAGGATTATTTTTTAATTTTGCTATATTGAGGGACTATTGTGACTACTATTTACACATTTAAAGACGAAAATGAATATTTGCCCTATTTTTCTTTGCATTTTTTTGGTTTGGGGCTAGGGTTCCTATAGGCCTGGTCGGTTTATGAAGAAAACCGAACCAAACCGTCTTAACAGTTTAAGAAAACTAAACCGAATAGTTTGTGGTTAGGGGTGAACCAAACCAAATCAAAGTTATGATTCAGTTAAACATTTTGTTGCTTACGAGCTGAACCAAAATCAGTTTTTTTAACAGAACTGTATTTTTTGGTCTTTTTACCAATCAATTTTTTTTTTGTCTTTTTTTTTACTAGTATTAAGATTTGTATGAATTATATTTAAATTATGACCAAACATATTAATAAACATTGGATCAAATATTTCTTTACGTGGAACTTTGTCAACTTTAAAACATCATGTCATTATTGTGTTCATGTTTTTCACTCTTTGTGATGCAAGTGCATGGTGCACAGAGATTTTTGCAACCCTTGGATTTGTTTGCAACGGTTTATTAATACAACTTGGTAATGTACTCAAGAGCGGACCCAACATTGGGCCATGTGAAGTTGTGCAGTTATAGGTTTGTGTTTTGATGATGTTCTTTAGGTAGTTTTTGTTAATGTTTAGATATTAGTTGTTATTGTCTAGTATCATGTTAAAGCACACCTAGCAATCTTGCCTCATGTGTCCTATGATCCCTTGTTGTCTTGTGTGTTGTTTGTATGAAGAAAACTTCATTTTTCTTGGTCAAAATGTTTTTCTAGCCAATTGATTCGATTCAAACTTTTTTGAATCATATCATTAAAAGTTTCTGCCATTTTTCCAAACATTTTGATTCGATTCATGATTCCTTGAATCGTATCATTGTGAATCGAATCAACAAGACCTTGATTCGTATCATTGTTATCCTCTGGCCTTGGTTTTTGATTGGTTGAATCGAATCACCCTTCTTTGAATCGTATCAACCTTCATTTGGGGGTATATGAATCAATTCAAATGCAGTCTGATTCGTATCAATCTTCATGGCTCAGCTTGCTTGTCTTTAGCTGTCTGAATCGATTCACACACTTAGTGATTCGATTCATTATGTTATTTTTGGCCAAATATGTGTTCTTGCCACCCTTTTATATATATACTCATATCCTCATAACACCGAAACTACTGAATTATTTGCATCTATTCTCTCTAGAGTCTCCAAACCTCATTTTTCATTTGTTCTTCAGATTAAACACTTTTTCTAAGAATCATTGTGGTCTTTGAGTCATAGATTGCTAGAGTGCTATAGGGATTGTAAGTTAATTGCTTTCAAGGATATTGATTGAGAATCAAGGATCTAAAGTGAAGTGAGTAATTTCATTCCACCTCCAAGGGTATTGGGGGTTCTTTCTAACCTTCTCAAGTTCAAGGGGGTCTAGTCACCAGACATAGCAAAGAAGAGTTCGAAGGAAGAGCTTCAAGGATTGCATGGGTGATTGAAGATTCGAAGACATGAAGAAACACTAATTTCAAAGGGTATTTGAAGATTGGGGGTTGTGGTTGCATTGGAATTGAAAATTAGGGTAATTGAAGGAGATCTTGTAATCACAACATTGTAATCAAACATTCAATTTTATTGGAAGTCATTGGTAGAGACGTTTTTTATCAAGTCTCAATTCATCAAACACATATATCTTGTTCATTAGTTATATCTCATTTTATTGCTCTTAGGTTTGGTTTGAGAACTAGTTTTGTATATTGTGTGAGAATTATTAATCATTGATCATATTAAGATTTAGCTTTTGAATCTCTCAATCCAATAGTAAATCTTACTGTGTATTACATTGTCTTAAACTCTTTGTCATTGTTATCGTTTCGAGCACAAATCCAATAAGTCAATTTGTTTTCAAACTCGCTTTCGCTAAAAACTCGATAAATTTTGTAAAATCCTATTCACCCCCCTCTAGTGTGTATTCTATCTTGTCATATAGACCAACACCATGTGTGACTAAAGCCACACGACCATTCCTCATAATTTTTTTAAAAATAAAATACACAACTATATTAGAACACTTCTCTCTCGCGTTACCAACAGATGCAGCAAGAACTCTTCTCTCCCTCGCGCAATCAGAACGACATAACCCCATTCTCAATTCTCACTATCTCTCTCACGACTCACAACCACCCAGTCTCACGGTCTCTCAACTCTCTCGTGTCTCAACTCTCTCTCTCTCTCTCTCTCTCTCTCTCTCTCTCTCTCTCTCTCTCTCTCTCTCTCTCTCTCTCTCTCTCTCTCACTATAAGGTAAGCCAATTGATTCTCAAATTCCTCCTTCTTTCTCTAATTGCTTGTTTTAGTTTTAGGGTTTCAGAATTGGGAATTGGAATTTTGTTATGATTGAAATTGGAATTTTGTTATGAACAAGTTGTATTTATTTAGATTGAAAGAGTTAATTGTGTAACAAAATAGGTGACCAATGGCTAAATGACCGTTTTGTAACTTATATAGAAAGCGATGTTCTTTTAATAATTAACAATGATGTTATTTTAGCTCATTTTCAACAAATGGATATGAGACGATTTTCATTGTAATTGTATTGCATCTAACAATGTTATTTCTTATTTTTAATATATAGTTTGCATTATTGTTTCTTTGAAATTTTAGCCACACATATACCGAATGTCAAGATCCGCCCCTGAATATACTCGATATTTTTTTTTTGTGAAGTACATTTAGTGGTTAGAAATTCATCTCTTACGATGAATCAGCGAGGAATCTAAAGTTCGACTCCCAACCCTTGTATGCTGCAACATCCCTATTAACTGAGCTACGTTCACGAGTACTATACTCAAAGAATATAACTTCCCAAAAATAATGAATGATGTCTTGATTACTTGATAAATAAACAAATATACGATTCATCCACTTAAAATAACTTTAAAATTAATAGTTTAACATAAGAAGTGGTCATCTTTAGATTGATTGAGCAACTCAAATGAACTTTAGAGGAAAACAACAAACCAGCTGAAATATTTAGACATAAAATTATAGCGCTTTAACTTAAAAAAACCAGCTGAAATATTTAGACATAAAATTGCAGCGCTTTAACTTCAAATAACCACATTAGAACTTAGAAGGATGGTCGTTTACTTTAGTTGAATTATATATATGTTGAAAAAGCTTTTAAGAATACACAGGGCCGGCCTTTGGGGGGTGCAAACAGCTCTATTGAGCTGGGCCTCCCAAATTTTGAGGCCCAAAATATTTTTTTTATATGTATAATACATGAAAAAATCCTATATATATATTAAAAACGCGTTAGCATAACAGAAATATTTAGATGGCCTGGTGGTAGAGAAGTGTGTCTGAATTGTAGATGTCATGGGTTCAACTCCCAAAAGCCAAATAAATACTTTTTTTGCTTTCATTATTTTTTTCAGCATGCTTGGGCCTCACTTTAGGCCTAATTTATCATGGATTTGAGTTCTAAATATCCTCAATCCTCTCTTTTTCCTTAAAAACAAAATATAACTTTTTTTTTATTTTTTTAAACACTTGTAACTTTTGGATCATATTTTTTTATGTAAAATAGCAAAGCTCTAATTATAAATTTTTTTTTTCTCTTTTAAAAAAAAATTTGTGTTTTTTTTATTAGGGGTCTATCTTTATTTTCAGAGCCGAGCCTCCAATTTCGTAGGAACGGCCCTGAGAATACATATTTAATCTTTTTGGTCTATGCACTAGCCACATCATATTGATTGTTATGAAATCGAAAGAAAAAAATTGTAGTTTATCTGCAAGACAAGTACCTTCTAATTTACTAAGTTAGTCGGTGAAATGAATTAAGCTGAACTAATGCATCACTTAAGTAACAGTGTTAATGTAACCAACCAAAACCACTTTCAATAAACCTAGTAATTTTTGGATAACCTGTTCATATTCATAGTCTTTTGTCCAACACATCTGTATATAAAGCTTTTCTTAATTATACGACCGTTTTAAGAATTTTTTTCTCTCATAAATAATATAATTGTAAAAATATAGTAATTACAAACAAATTTAATACTACAATCAACTTTCTTAATTTCCGTAATTTTGTTAAAAAAGGTCCTATTTAGAAACGGATATTTAGAAACTGATGTAATATATATCACTACGGAAGCTTCAATCATATTCTTGACATCAAGCACCTTATGTTATAGGGACATGTCCATTGTTGAGAGGAATCCTATTTTTGATACCAAGGCTTTCTCTATCATTTTGACAAAGACAAGAATAGTATCAACTTAGGTACATGGGCTTTGTCTTCTTATGAAATATGCAAGACCATCATGCTATTTATTACTTTCATTGTTTTAGCACGTTGTTAAAGCTCTTAGGTTGGTAAGAATTATGTTTCATCTTGAATGTGCATATGCCATGGCTATTTATACTTGATTTTATGCATGCCTTATCATAACAATTGTGCTCACCTTGCATGTTTACTTGTATTCAATTGTGATTGTGTACTTGTGTGTTTCTATTCTTTTTTTTCTTCTAACTATATTGTTTGAAAATTTACAATTGTAGTTGATCCCTTTTTGAAATTGTCAAAGAGGGAAAAGTAGCATGAAATTACATGTGTTTTGAACCGGCTAGAAAGTCAATCCAACGCTGACACGAGGACAAGTAGCTCGTCGGATCAACACACGTCACTTGGACGAACACCCTAACTCTGGTGCACGCCACCCCACCTAAGCACGCCCCCGTGCATCAGACCCTGTACACGTGTCCTCCAACGGCCTCCTGATGAAGAGCCTCACTTCACGGAGACAGTTATTCTCATGCACGCCCTTATAAGGGCGACTTAACTTCACCCCCAAGGTATGATTCATTTTTCCCACACTTTTTACTCATTCTATCTCATTTCCTACACTGACTTGAGTGTTGGAGTGCTAACGTGCCTGCATGAACCTTTCATCCCACCGCGAAGACTTCGTCGCCACCGTACCGAAGCTCTTTCCGCCACCGTTGCCTCCATCAGTTCCTCACCGGACAAATCATTTAGCGCTAGAAGGAGGGGATCGTTCGCAAACCGCCACGGTCTAACGATCCTCCACCGTAACCGTTTTCTGTTATGCGCTCCTCCGTCGTAACCGTTTTCAGTTACACGTTCCTCTACCGCAACGGTTGACAATTACAAATCCATCTTCTAAAGAGATGGCCAGAACTCGCAAGAGAACCACCGCAAGTTGCTCCTCCGCCGTACAGGAATCACGTCCTATAATCTAAATCCTCCAAGATCAAGCGATTCAAGTTCTTGAACCGATGAATCAAGAAGGAAACGTGAACGCTACTGCTCTCGGCTCAACAATCAACACCCGTCCTTCCACAGCGATGGAAACAACGCTACTTCCTCCTCCACCTCCACGCACATAGGATGTTTGTCTTCCTCCACCAAATCCTCCACCGCCAGAGACGAACGAACTTTTGACGAATCTGGTGAATTTGATCCAGCAACAGAACGGTAGGCTCAACCTTGTTGAAGATAATCAAGAGAAGATTTCGACGGAAATCGCTACGCAGAATGAAGTTGCACAACGAAATCAGCACCATGAAACACTGGCAGTTGTTGACAATGTTGTTTCTGTTCCTACAAACCGCCACAGAGGCGGTGGAAAACCTCCAGATAATTCAGATAAAGGAAGTAGTAGTCACTCCCCTCATCGTCCCTGTCGCGGAAAATCTGCAGATCACCGTGGAAGGAAAGACTATCCTCCACATCGAAGCCACCGGAAGAAGGATGGTTATTCTCTAGAGTGCCACTACAAGATCTGAAATTTCTGGCGCAGTAGGTCCTGATGTTGAATCTGATGTTCCAACACAGGAACAACAAGTAAAACAGAGTATAAATTCTGGTGCAGTAAAACAGAGTACGCAAAACAGTAGTTCAGAAGCAGAATAATAACAGACTGAAATAACAGACTGAAAGTAAAAGACACAGGTGATTTGTTAACCCAGTTCGGTGACAAACACACCTACATCTGGAGGCTACCAAGCCAGGAAGGAAATCCACTAGCGTAGTCCTAGTTCTAAGTTCTCAGCAAACTCCCAGTTTACAACTTATCACCTAGCAACTACTCGTATTGACTTCAACCTAGAAACTCCTAGACCTGAGATCCCATCTCACTTCCCTCAGTCAATCACTGCCCCAGTGATATCAGACTCTAATAACAATCAAAGTAGGAGACACACTCCAAAGACACAAAAAATCACACTTGCTTAAAAGCTTCAAGTGAACTACAATTACAACTCAATAAAACAAACCAACTCTAAACAATAGAGTGGTATACAAAAACAGAGCACACAACTCACAATGAACAGACTCAAAACCTAAGAATAATCTCTCAATACTAGCTTCGGTTTTTGGTTGATTTTCTTCAATAGAAGTGCCTCCTATTTATAGCCTTCAGCAGCAACAAATACTTGAACCAAATAATCTTCAAAGATATATTTCCAAAATTCTTTAGAAACATATAGAAGTAATTATTCTTCAGAAATATATTTTCCAAAGATTACTTTGAAAATATATTCACAAATAAAAGAAACCAATCTTCAGAAAATATCTCACGCAAATATTCTTCCTTCTAGAAACACCAGCTTGGAGAATTCTTCAATCAAATCTACAAAAGATCATGTGAGAAAATAAACAGCTCCAAGGCACGAAAACAGAAACACAGAAAAAACCAGCTTCTGAAAGTACTACTGAAGAAGTGCTTCTAAAGGTCTGCGTCTAAAGTTCTGCGTCTGAACATTCAGCGTCTGAAGGTTGCTTCTGAACAGTGCTTCTGAAGGTTCAGCGTCTGAAGTACTGTTCAACTTCTGAAGACCCAACTTCTGAAGGTTCAGCTTCTGAGGTACTATTCAGCTTCTGAAGACCCAGCTTCTGAGGTACTGTTCAACTTCTGAAAACCCAGCTTCTGAGGTACTGTTCAGTTTCTGAGGATCAGCTTCTGAAGGCGCACATCTTGCTTGTATATTTGATTTTAGCAAACATGAAGCCAACAACCAAATAACCAATAATCTCCCCCTTTGGCAAATTTTTGGCTAAATTAAACTGAGATACACAAGGCAAGTTCTTCACTCATCAAAGGACGCAATCATGAAGAATTTAAACACAGCAACCAAAAATTAACAGAGTCAGTAGCGGCACAAAATAAACAAACTCCCCCTGAAACATATCAATCAGCAACAACTTCTGAAACATACACTACTCCCCCTGAAACAGATCAGCTTCTGACTTTTGAAACACACACTCCCCCTGAAACTGTATTCTGAATTTAAGAACTTCAGTCCAGTTCTATATTGCTTCTGAACACTTCTCCCCCTTTTTAGCCAAACAATTTTGACAAAACAACTAAGTAATCACCAGGATCAGAAAAACAGAGAAACAACAGAGGTTACAAATGGGAACACACCCAGAAATCTATTCAGAGGTTATAAATATCCATCACAGCACCACACACAGAACCCACATCAGAACCATCATCAATACCATCATCAAAACCATCATAGGATCAGAATCACAAAAAACATGGTACCCACACACAAGGTCTTCACAGAAGAACAAAACAAAAGAACACAACTACATCATAAAATGAAACCCAGGACATAATTTACAGTCTTCAGACTCAGCATCAAAAGCTGTTTCATCATCAGACACGGCATCAGATGCTGCTTAGTCAATGTGTGCTTCAGGCACATTCAGAGGAATCTTCTTCCCAGCAATCCTCTTCTGAACAAAGGACATGATGTCTTGAACATCTTGCTCAACATCATCCTCAGACTCTCTAGGATCCACTTCCTTTCCTTTTAGTGTCTTCTTCTTTGGGACAGGGACCACTACCTTGCTCCAGCCTTTAGATGGTCCAACAACATTACTCTTCTTAGCAACATAAGTAGGCTTGTTGGCAGCAACAACAACCTTTCCTTTCCTATTCTTCAGCCTCTTGCCAACACTATCACATTTTGGTCTCCATTCCTTCTTGACATTGGTTACAACAGGTTCAGATTTTCTTTGCTGAAGGTGCTTGGGGTATCCATGCAACTTGAAACAGAACAGCTTTATATGCCCCTTTTTACCACAGTAATGACATATCCAAGGATGAGAAACCCTCTTGCTCTTAGATCCCTGAGGTTGGTTCTGGTGTTCAACCTTAGGTTTACCCATCATTGGATCAAATGTCCCAACAGCTGCAATGAACCTTTTAGCTGGATTTTGCTGTTTGTTGTTCAAGGTCCTATCATCAAATCCTATACCATTTGGTTTCCCTTGGTTCTGACTCTCCAATATCTCTTCTAGCACATCAGTACCAGTGTTCAACATTCTGACTTGTTTCTTCACATGTTCAAGTTGAGAGTTCAGTTGGGTTACCTCATCTTTGAGATCAGAGATTTGCCCTTAGTGCTCACTTCTTTCAGCATGCAGTTGACTGATAGTTCTTTTTTGTTCTTCCAGTTGCTTGCCAACTTATTCACTTCTGAGGTATAGTTCTTTGTAAGAGGCAGTTGGTTCTTCAAAAAACAATTCTTCATCACCAGATTCAGTATCTGATGATGCTTCAGAATCTGATAGTGCTTCAGAACCTGATGGTGCTTTTGAAACCTTAACTTTATCACCAGACCTGCATCTACCAGTTAAGGCAACAACATGCTTGGCTGATTCATTCCCCACTTCTCCTTCTGAGTCATCTTCATCAGACCAAGAAACTGCCAAACTCTTTTTCTGTTTCTTGAGGTATGTTGCACATTCTGTCCTAATGTGGCCATATCCTTCACACTCATGACACTGAACACCTTTGGATTGATTGTCTTTCTCATCAGTTCTTGTCTTCTTCAAATCAATTGAATTGGATCTCTTGTTAGCCTGCTTCAGAATCTTGTTAAACTGTCTACCAAGCATCACAAGATCCTCTGATATGCTTTCATCATTTGCTACAAAAGCAACACTTTTCCCTTTCTTTCCAGTCCTGTTGTTGAAGGCTATCTCAAAATTCTGCAAGGATTCTATCAATTCCTCAACCTTCATACTGGAGATGTCTTGTGCTTCCTCAATGGCAGTCACCTTCATATAAAATCTCTTAGGTAGAGATCTGAGAATTTTTCTCACAAGTTTCTCATCAGACACTTTTTCTCCAAGTGAATCAAATGAGTTAGCCATGTCCAGAACATTCATATAAAAGTCTTGTATGTTCTCATCCTCCAACATTTTGAGATTTTCAAACTTGGTGGTGAGAAGTTGAAGTCTGGACATTTTTACTTTGGATGTGCCTTCATGAGTAGTCTTGAGAATTTCCCAGGCATCCTTAGCTACAATGCACTCCTTGATCAGTCTGAACATATTCTTGTCCACTCCATTGAATAAAGCATTCAAAGCTTTGGACCAAGAGTTAATTCATCTTCTTCTTTGGACCACTCTTCTTCTGGTTTCAGATCAGCTGTCTTTTTTCCATCTTTGTCAAGCACAACAAGATGTTCCCAACCTTTCAGAATTGCTTTCCAGGTCTTACTATCTATAGATTTAAGGAAAGCACTCATGCGTGATTTCCAATATTCATAGTTGGAACCATCCAACAGAGGTGGTCTGTTCACAAATCCTCCTTCTTTATCCATTCTACCAGAAAAACTTCCCTGGAGCTCACACTAAAACAGGCAGGGTGCTTGCTCTGATACCAATTGAAATTTCTGGCGCAGTAGGTCCTGATGTTGAATCTGATGTTCCAACACAGGAACAACAAGTAAAACAGAGTATAAATTCTAGTGCAGTAAAACAGAGTACGCAAAATAGTAGTTCAGAAGCAGAATAATAACAGACTGAAAGTAAAAGACACAGGTGATTTGTTAACCCAGTTCGGTGACAAACACACCTACATCTGGAGGCTACCAAGCCAGAAAGGAAATCCACTAGCGTAGTCCTAGTTCTAACCATTGAAACAAGTTATGTTTCATCCTAACTTGGCCGGAAGGATGACCAAATGGTCCATAGAACTGTTTGAGTTTGATATAGCATTCGAAGCAAGAAGAACCTTAAAGGCGCAGGTATTCGAAGATTTCCTAGCAGAATTTACCCCGTCGACCTCTGAACTGTGCTCGAAATGGACTGTCTTCACACACAGATCCTCCAACACGAGGGGCGGGGGCACATGAGTCATTCTCGAAAGCATAGAGGATTGGTAATGGAGTTGTCACCATGATTCGTTTTTGTAGCAACCAACAATCGGGCGGAGTATGAGGCGGTGATAGCAGGACTAAGCCTCGCTCGAGACCTCGATGCCAAAGAAGTTCAGGTGAAAATTGATTCCCGACTTGTTGTATCCCAAGTAAGAGGAGAAGTGCAGGTGAAGGATGTATTGCAGCAAAAGTACCTAGTGACAGTCAAAGAAATAGTCAATGAATTTGACTTCGTGGAAATCATTCAGATCCCAAAGTCCAAAGTGGTCAGCACACGATCAACTAGAATAAACCACTCTTTCGTACAAAAAACACTTTAGAAGCCCAGCTATGAAAGAAACATACAAATTAAGTGAAGCTACATAGACGTCTTGGATGATGCCCATTAAAGATTACATTGAGGAGGGGAAACTCCCAGCGGACCCCATTGAAGCAAAAGTCGTCAAACAGGGGGCTTGCAAACATGCTGTCATCGAAGGAAGATTATTCAAAAGAGGGTTTTCCACTCCACTCTTGAAATGCCTCGATCCAAGCGAGGTCGCCTATGCGTTGGTTGAAGTTCACGAAGGTATCGCTGGCCAAAATCTCGGAGGGCACGCTCTAGCAAGGAAAGTCCTCAGAGCAGGATACTTCTGGCCCACCATGAAAATTGACGCCATCGAATACATGAAGAAATGTGATAAGTAATAGAGACACGAAGATGTTTTCAACGCCCCATCCTCATAACTAGGCGCCCTCACCACATTGTGGCCCTTCTCAAGATGGGGGATAACGCCACCCATTTTACTGACAAAAAGGCAAGAGCGATCATCGAAGAGCTGAACATCAAGCAACATTTTACTTCAGTGGAACACCCCCAAGAAAACGGACAAGCAGAGTCTTCCAACATGGTCCTCCTGAGGGACTCAAGAGAAGACTAGAAGAAGCAAATGGAAATTGGCCGAAAGAACTCCTACATGTCTTATGGGCGTATCGCACCACACTGCACTCAACCACCGGGGAAACCCCTTTCCGGCTCACCTATGGGACCGAGGCAGTGATACTAGTTGAAGTAAAAGAGATGTGCTGCAGAACGGCACACCCACATAATTACACGGCCAATACTGAAGCAATGTTGGAAGAGCTAAACTTCATTGATAAGTCAAGAAATTTTGCCGCCTTAACTGAATCTGTCGTGAAACAGGCCACGACAACCAAGTACAATAGGAAGGTGAAGCCGAGGGACTTCAATACTGGAAATCTCGTCCTAAGGCCCACAAACGTGGGTGGGAAAAACACTCGAGAAGGAAAGCAGGCCACGAACTAGGAAAGACCATACGGAGTCACCGCTAGCACTGGAACAGGCGCCTATATTCTGGAAACTTTAGATGGCGCATTAATCCCAATGACATGGAATGCAGACAAGCTCAAGCGCTGTTATAGCTAAGTACTAATAGTCTTTGATTCAAATTTTACCTTTGTATTTTGGTTTTTGAAGTTCACATATAGGACCCATTGTTAATCCATTTTCATGATATTAATAAAATGAGCATTTTTCTCTCAAAAAGAGATGCATTTGTTGATTTCTTTGATTGACAGGACTGAAAGTCCTAAACCTTCAGGAGGTAGCATCCTCAAAGAAAAACGGTTGTCATGGCTTTCACTATCAAGTGAAATGACAACCTAAACAACCGTGGCAGACCCGCCTGAGGGCTAGCCACCCTTCAGGTATAATGTCTCGCCCCCTAAACGCCCTCCAAAAGGGGGGACTAAACCTTGGCCGATCATGTTCCCTCGTGCGCCAAGCAAGTGCAAGCAAAGCAAGATTCAACACGACATGAAATAAAATGCAGACGCGTGACATCAAATGAGTAAAGTTCGAGACATCAAATAAACAAAGAGAACCTCTTTTCATTAAGATGTTCAAATCATTAAAAGAGGGGCCGCCGCAGCAGAATTACATAAATAAACAAAAAGTAAAAGCAAATGGGTGCGCCGATCGAGGCACATTTTGTTCTAGTCAACTTTGAAAGAGCCGTGAAAGTCGGCTTTGGTCAAAGCTGCCAACCAACCTGTACCGCAGGGTGAGAGCTATGTCTGGCCATAGAAAAGCATAATTGTTAACATTAAGAGCAAACTGAATGATTCTGGATACTGGATGAAGGCATCCTGAAGTGTCTCCGCCAGACCCTCGAATACTCTGGGGCTCATCTTCCTTTAGAGTACTTGTGCACAGACGTAATCTTGGCGGCCTAGGCACGATCGAACTTTTCCAAAAACAGACGCAGTTCCCTCAGTTTTTGCCATGGCACCCCAAGTTTCCACCACAGTTTCTTGCATCAAAACAGCCGCCTCGGCTACAGGCCCCTGTTCTTCCTTAATCTTGGTAAGCTTCTTCACCAACCTAGTTTTATCAACCCCAATGTATTTCTCCCCAACAGATACATTTGACCAAGCTTCCGCGATAAAGAACTTGGTGAGGGATTCCTCGTCTCAAGGTGTGAAGCATCCTCCTCGAAATTAGTGATCACAGTCTGATTCTCTAAAATTATCGGGGAGAAGCCAATACCAACCCCAAGATGACAACAATGTCCACCAGAATCAATACTCTGATAACCACTAAAAGGCAAACAACCACTTGATGATGAATCCATCAGATTCCTAGAATTCACAGAACAAACACTCATCTTTCTCTCTCAACCCAGAAAAGAACAAAAACAAAGAGGATGAACAGAAATGCAGAGAAAAGAAGTAAAGCAAGGTGCAAAAACTCATCAGATAAAGCTCAAAGGAAGAACAAAGATGGAGAAAATTCCTCAAACATGCTGAAAGTCCAGGGAACGTAATGAAAGAAAGGAAGAGGTTTCCCTCCCTTTATAGGCTCAGAAGTTCCAAACGAACTGTCCAGATGAATGGAAACCAGAAGGTTGCGATCCAATGGTTGAGAAAAACCTTGAGCAACCTAATTGACTCAACCGACGCACACGTGAAGCACTTTCCCCAATACGTGTGTAACCCACGAAGCTGACACGTGGAAAGCGGAGCTGAATAGCCTTCACATCTTAAACGTTTCAATTGAAGCCATTAAATGCCAACTACTCCCATTCTTTGTTCCAGGATGCCACCATCTCCAGCACGGAGTGCCAAAGTGTTTGAAGGCCAAGTATTTGAAGGCGCCTCGTTAGAAAGCCTTGCATGACTAAGCCATTGCGCCATAAAGGCATCAACGGCTTAGGGGGAAACTATTCTGGACCGGCTAGAAAGCCAATGCAACGTTGACACGTGGACAAGTAGCTCGTCGGATCAACGCACGTCCCTTGGGCGAACACCCTAACTCTGGTGCACACCACCCCACCTAAGAATGCCCCTGTGCTACATACACCATACACGTGTCCTCCAATGGCCTCTTGATGAAGCGCCGCACTTCACAGACACAGTTATTCTCACGCACGCCTATATAAGGGTGACATAGCTTCACCCCTAAGGTATGATTCATTTTTCCCACACTTTTTACACAGTCCATCTCATTTCCTACACTTACTTGAGAGTTGGAGTGCTAACGTGCCTACAAGCACCTTTCATCCCACCGCGAAGACTTAGTCACCACTGTACCGGAGCTCTTTCTGCCACCGTTTCCTCCATCAGTTCTTCACCGGACAAATCAACATGTTTGTTGATGTGGCTTACGTTGATTCCTTTGTTATGTGTTTGTATGCTTGTATATATGCTACGTTGGTTTCTTTGTTTGTATGCTAAGTTTCAGGGGAAGCTAAGTCAACAACATTATCAACAATTGGTTGCAATCATCAAATAGGGGAAAATGTAGTTATTCCATATTTTAGCATTTGATGATGTTTTTATTTAGATGGTGTTTATGTTTTATGTTTAATTAGCTTAATTGTGAAAACCCTATAGTCAATCCATAATCTCTGGTCCTCTACAATAGTGTCCCATGTTAACAAACATTAGTATTGTGTTTAGGAGTTTCTTGGAGGTCAAAGTTTTCTCAAATTGTGTTTTTATGTGTGCCTGATTCGATTCAAAATGTTTCTAAGCAATTCTGAAATGAATCATCCTTTGCCTCGGGTATCCTTGATTTTTTAAAGGTGTGATTCGATTAAACCATTTCCTTAAAATTGTTGAATCGATTCATTTGACCTTTCT
This sequence comes from Medicago ruthenica, assembly GCA_018208015.1. Lineage (NCBI taxonomy): Eukaryota > Viridiplantae > Streptophyta > Magnoliopsida > Fabales > Fabaceae > Medicago > Medicago ruthenica. The sequence continues at coordinate 15,365,797 of CM031374.1, read as the reverse complement.
CGTATCTAATCTTTGCTTAATTGATTCGTATTACTGCTCTTTGAATCATATCAATCTTCATCTAGAGTTTATAATTTGATTCATTGTCTTGCCTGTGCAGAATTGAATTCATTCAATCTTCATCTTGAGATGTTTGAATCGATTCATAATCCTTGTCATTCATATTAATCTTCATAGCCCTCATATTTCCTCTTTTTACACTATTTGAATCAATTTAAGCTTTTTGTGATTCGATTCAAGCTCGTTACTTTGTGGGGAAATTAACTCTTTACATCTTCTTTAGATTAAACACTTTTTCTAATAACTTTTGTAGAGTGTGATTGTTAGGGTGTTATAGGAGTTGTAATATTGGTTTCTCTCAAGGATCTTGGTGGTGGATCAAGGACCTAAAAGAAAAGAGGGCTCTTTTCACCTCCAAAAGAAATTGTGGAGGTTCTTTCGCATCAATTCAAGGTTCAAGGGGATTGAAGCGGAGACATGGCAAAGACAAATTCTCAGAGTAGAAGTTCAAGGGATTGCATGCAAGCTTAAGATTCGAAGACCTTGTGGCTGTCAAATTTTAAGAGGCCTTGAAGATTGGATCTTCTGTGATTGCTTAACTTAGAAGATTAGTAATCAAAGAAATCTTTGTAATCATACACTTGTAAACATTTTCATCATAGTGGAAGCCCATGAGAGAGGAGTTTTCTATCATGAAGAGAGGATGTACCCCTAGCGAGGACGAAAAGGGAGAACCTTTATAAATCTCAGTGTTTGATGGACGAAATTGGCAAGTGCACCAAATCATAACAAGTAATAAAGTAGTAAGTTTACCATTCTCAACAGGGATTGTCATTCAACTTAGCAATTAGTAAAACTTATTTCAAAGGGTGAAAGTAAATAAAATTGAATAGAGTTTCAGGGTTGAATTGCCATGCCCAATGCAAGATTAGGTTTGTGATTCAGATTATTAACGACAATTAGAGAATCCTTGACTCCCTCCTTCGTCTTTGTTGGATTTTAACTTAAGAAACAAACAACTTATGTGGTACCTACTTATGATTTACTGAAATTAACAGATAAAACTCATATGAAGCTTCTCACAACAAATATATGTCGGACTAACCTAGGTTACATACCGCGTTGTCCAAAGAAGAGAGTAGTAAAAGTTAGGTTTCAAACTTGAATTTCATTAACCAATTTAATGAATAAGTAATTAGAACAGCCAATGAACTGATATAATCTCAGGTTGTCAGTGCTACTTTTAATCTACGGATCAATCTTCAAGATTTAACTCATTTGAAAAAGCATTAATGAACAGGCATTGACTAATTTTAATCCGGCACAATAAAAGCATAAACGGGATGAAAACTTTATTAATAGAATCCAACAAATAAGAAGGGATTCATCTTGGAACCCTAATCAAGAGGTTTAGTTGCTCATGGCAACATACATCATAACAAAACAATAGAAAAACATACCCTGGAGAGAACAAGAGAAGGAAGCAATCTTGCCTTGAAGCTCTGATGCTTGACCCTTGCCTTGAACCGTCAGTGTTCTAAATGAAAAATAATGAGTGCAAGGGTCTCTATTTATAGCAAATGATTACTTAGGATTTAAGAGAAGAAAACTGGGTTTTTTGCTCCGATCCAGCTTAGAAAACAAGCTGCAGGAAATTTCTGCCCGCATTTGTGCACAAATGGCGCCTACAGGGGCGCAAATGGCGCCTACTGCCTCATGCGCCACCTCATGCACAAATGGCGCATGGCTAGACGCAAATGGCGCCTGAGGCAGCCCATAAGGTGCGAAATCTTGCGTTTTCATCCCGTTTTCGATCGTTCTTCTGTCTGGAAACTCCTAGGAACTTGAAATGAATTTTCTTCACTTTGTATTGTCTTCAAAAACCTTCTAAGAACCACTGACTTCAATCTTCATACCCTTGATCTTTCACATGACGTCTTGATTTGTCGATTTACATTATTTCTCACTACAAACACTCAAAACACCTATGAAATTGCATGATCTAGGATAAAATTAAATTACAACGTCTCGAGTGAAAACAATACAATATGTTACTTAAATAATTGACAACTCCTCTATCTCTCATCTTATTTGTCTTTAAATGCAAAAAAAAGTTCTAAAAACATAGCCAAAAATGTCATATGATGCTATGTCATGAGTGTTCTTCTCTTCTTTATCTTTTTGCTTTCAGTATTGATTGTGGTATATGAATTACTTAATTAAAGTAATAGCCATTTGATTGTGAATTTTGATTTCATATTAACCTAATCTCAATTCCCTTAATTGAGATATTCAAACACTTAACTTGTTCACAATCAAACTTGAAAATTATCTTCAACAAAATTTATTCATATATCATTAGTTCAAGTTCTTAGTTAATGTGATTTGTTATAAATTGTTTTGGTTTGAGATAGTTTAGTTTTGTGATTTGTTTTGAATTGTCAAATAATATTCATTAGTGAATTTCTTATTCATAATTGAAGTCTTATTTCTCTACATTGTTTTAATCATATCATTATATTCAAGCTAATTCCAATAGTCATCATTATATTTCAAAGATTTTCAACCACACACTTTCACAAACATTTTTAATCCGAAAAAGCTATTCACCCCCTCTAGCTATCTCTTGTATTCGTCATATATACTAACATGGATTTCCTGGATCTCAAAGTTTTGGGCTGCGACGGTTGGGACTTGCCACGTCTAAGGAGGTATCGTCATGGTTTTGGAGACGTTCAAAATCGTTTGTGTTGGTTGAAGAACCATCACGACTTCGTGGCTAGGTCTCTATTGATTCTGCTCTAAAGAATATGAGGAAGTTGTGGTTCCATCAACCTGACGGGGTTGAGTGTGGCCAACGATGGTGTTGGCTACTAACCGAATAAGAGTATTGACCAATGGATCTCGTTGAAGGAAGATGTTTTATGGTTTCGATCCTTAATGAATTCGCCAATTGATCTATCTGGACCTAAGATCTACAATTTTCGAAGATAGTGAATGTTATTGTTGATATTTATTGATATTTAAATAAATAGTAAATAATTATATATACGTTGTAAATATATTTTACTTACTCTCTAAGTTACTTAGGATATAATATTATGTAGAATATTCATTCTGTAAATATATCATAGCTTAGTCTCTAAGCTACTTAACTCCTATATAATAGACATTCCGTAGTGCTATTCAGTCACACGGTATTTCAGCATATGTCTCTCTTTTCTCTCTTATTCAACATGTTATCTAGAGCCTATTGAGAGATAACCCTACACCGTGAATACCCGGTGGACCCACTGTCTTTCGGTGAGAATTTTTTTTTCGGCAAACCATGTTTCAACTCCGGTTTGCCCACTTTCCTCGCCGATTCAGAGGATTTAGAGCAAGTCCATGTCATGATTCATGCATGCGTTTGTAACTTGAGGTAATCCAAACTTTTTTAATAAACAAGCCTTGTCCAAGTTCGAAACAAAAACATTTTACTTTTATAATAACCATCATTAATCATACACCTGAATAATTTTTTATTCTTTTCATAAACAACATGTGTTGATGATGTGAACTTTTTAAAAACTCTCATAAAACTCACTACTAATAATTTAATTAAGCAATCAATTCCCATTTACTAAAAGCTCTCTAAAATCCATTCCAAAAAAAAAAATCTATCAGAAATCTAAACTATTTGTTTTTATATTTTTCTATTTGATATACTCCATCCGGTCCTTATTATAAGAAGAAAAACAAAAAAACATCAAAAACAATACAATCATTAATTAATATAATTTCTTTAATATTTTTACAACTATACCTTCATAAAAAACTGTGAAGCGTTAAATACATTCACAAATATTAAAAGACAAACATTAAATTAGAGGTAGAAAAGTCTTTTAAACAATAACTCTACCTTAAAAATTATAACATTTTCTTATAAATAGAATCAAAAATTTTTTTAAAAATTTTCTTATATATATAGGACCTGATGGGAGTATCTTTTAACTTTTTTATCAAAAAGAAAAGAAACCAATAATAATATATTAGAAAATTAAAAGTGAAATGAAATACTTACCCTAGCAAAAAAAAAAAAAGATTATAAGTCTGTGTCTGTCAATGCCTCTTCGTAATCAATCAATCAATCAAACAAACAAATCGGTAAATCTCATCACCGCCGCTTCAACAAACAACAACCCGTTTCTTCCATGGTAATTTCTTCACTCCTTTTTCCATTCCACTCACATAATTATTCAGTTAATCTTCTTCGTTCCGATCCGGTTTTTAGCTTTTTTTTTTTTTTGCTGGTGAATTATTCGTAATCAGTGCAATATAAATTATAGGTATAACAATAATATATCTAATTAGTTTGAAAATATGAATCACTGACACGGATCCACGAACACTGACACGTGTCAGACACCAGGGTGAACTTTTCATTAGAAGTGTCGGTGCTATAGAGGTTTGAATGGATTGGGATTCAGTGACTTTGGTGGCGGAGAAGTCAATGTAACTTTAGTGAATTTGAGAGAGAGAGAGAGAGTAATATAGGAGACGGATAGACACAAAATCATCGTGATTTTCCCGCCTTAAAGTTAGTAGATCCGAAGTATTACCTCTCAGTTCAATTATCAATGTTTTATCATGTCATTTTATTTTATTTTTTTATATTTATTAGCAATTAGCTTAGTGGCATCGACATTTCTGATCTTATTGAAGACGTGTCCGGTGTTTAATACTACATATGTGATTACATTCAATCATGTCATTTTCTCAAATTACTACTGGTGTTGACGTGTCAGTGTTGTGTTTAGGATCCGTGTTTGTGTCGTGTGTTTGTGCTTCGTAGGCAATTAGTAATTTATTTATTTAAATATGACGACCTTTTTTTGACTTTGTTGCTGTTTTTTAATTTGTATTAGGATTTTGAAACATATAAAAATATGTTGTTAATGGGATAAACTTGAAAAAAAAGGGGTCAAGGTTGTGTATAATACTGGTGTTGACGTGTCAGTGTTGTGTCTAGTGTCTGTGTCCTGTGTCTGTGCTTCATAGGCAATTAGTAGTTCATTTAAATATGATGAGCTTTTTTGACTTTGTTGTTGTTTTCTAATTTGTATTAGGATTTTGAAGCATATAAAAATATGTTGTTAATGGGATAAACTTGAAAAAAAGGGGTCAAGGTTGTGTATAATATGGAGCTTGATTTGAATCAGGAGCCTTTGGATTATCAAACTAGTACTTCAGTTGGTGCATTTGATTCTATGCTGGAAGAACTTGAATCGGCAGAAGAAAATATACGAAACCGCATCATACACCTTGAAGCAATTACTTCAAGAGCGAGGCAGCGTCGGGGGTTGCCGCCGAACTCCTCTCGGATTCAGATAACCAATGTTACAGGAGCAGATGATGTTCAAGGTGAAGAACGGAGGGAGGAGCGGAATGATGCTGATCAGGAGGAAAGGATAGTTGAAAGTGTGAAAGGGGGGAAAAGGAAAAGTTCGCATTTGATAGCAAAAGCTTTAGGGATGGAACAGATTGATGATGGTAAAGTGGAGGAAAGTAGTGGGAATTTCTTTGATTGTAATATTTGTTTGGATATTGCAAGAGATCCTGTTTTGACATGTTGTGGTCATTTGTTTTGTTGGCCGTGTTTCTATCAGTTGTCGTATGCGTATTCGAAAGCAAAGGAATGTCCTGTTTGTAAAGGAGAGGTAACTGAATCGGGTATTATTCCAATTTATGGACATGGAAATGGCGGCGGAGATTGTCAGATGGAAATGAAAGAAGCCGGTTTGAGAGTTCCTCCTCGACCTAAGGCACCTAGAGTTGAGAGTATTAGACAGAAGTTGCTAACCCAAGGAGCATCTTCTTCTTCTATTGTCCAAAGTATTCGGCGGTTTCATAACCGAATTGGTGGATTTGGAGAGCAAGTTCAGTTAGAAAGCCCTAATAGTACCACACCTGATAGATACAATGGTTTGCCTGTTCAATCTAGCACGCAGACAGACAATAATGAACATGGTGGTTCTCAACAGGTTTCAAGGTTGCTAGAGCAAGGAGCTTCTTCGTTTTCGTCACTTTCATCAGCATTAAATTCTGCAATGGATTCTGCTGAAAGATTAGTTCAGGACCTTGAATCATATATCAATGGTCACAATATAGGAGGAAGCAGAGAGCAAAATCCTCCTGCTGTTACTAGAAATTCAACTTTAAGTGTTGCTGCTACAAACCAGTCAGAGAGTCGTGCTCAAGATGTTGTTCATCTGACCAATTCTGTAGCTGCAGCAGCTTCTGTTTCTCCTTTAAGTAGGAATGTTGCTGTTACAGGCTCACAAATTCAGACAACTGATAGAAACGTACAGATTAGTTTGCTAGATCCTTCTTCATCGAATGGTAGAAGAGGAAATCGGGCTTCAAGACAAGTTTCAAATGAACCAAGAAGAAGAAGAAGACTGCGATGATGGTCTTTTATGTAAGTGGAGATGCGTTATATTCATCACAGGTTCCTCGTTTACATGCATGCATACTACAATTTGCTTGTCATACGCAATGTTTATTCTCTGTCTAAAACAAATTTGTTGTCTTAGTTATGTATATAATAGCAGATTTTATTCAACAGATGTAAGGGTATTTGCATGTTTGGATTGACTTATTTGAGCTTATCTATTGGCATAAGAACGTGCGAGACTGATATTGCTGATGGAAGCAACTTATGACACATTCATAAGCTGTTTTTAGTTTATTTCTATAAGCTCTCTATGATATAGCTTATGAACATAGTTTATAACTTCAATGATAATAGCTTGATTTTATTTTATCCTTTATTATAAAATTTGGTTATACATAACCTACTTGGGTTGGCATGGTGGTGTTGGCCTGAGACCTTGGAGTGTGCTCCTCTCAAGGTCTCAAGTTCAATTCTTCCCGGTGCCAATTTCGGTGGGCTAGTTTGGCTTCTGTAAAAAAAATAGTTTTTACATATGCACCTATATGATATAGCTTTTGAAAACAGTTTATAGCTGACATGAAAATAGTTTGACTTTACTTTTATCTTTTACTATATAAATGGTTCATAATCATACGTTAGCACTTATATGATAAGTTAAACTGTTTATCCAAATAGGGCTTGCTAATCGTCAATATATTATGTTTGCAACAGTATGATGTCTCACTTGAGTAAGTTCTGGTTATCAGTCATCACACTAGCCCTTTACATGTTCTTATTAGATCTATCTTGGTCTTTTGAATATCTTGTTTTTGGATCTTTTGGTCAGTATTCAGATTGGGCTTTCCTGCCTCATTGACTCCAGGGGTCATGGCTTGATTACTTGAATGCAAGCTTTGGATAAGAGCCTCTAATACTCTATAGCTTATGCACATAAAGATCATGTGCATTGCATGCAGTATGTTGTATTATTGGCATGCAGTTTATCATGATTGTTTCTTATAAGGATTTCAAATTGCTGTAAGAGCAAAGTTTCCAGCATGTGTAGTATATAGTGAAGCATGCAACTATTCTGTCAAAACACAAGAACACTTCATTAGCTTGACAGTAGAGTTATAGACTTTTCTTTCATTCTGTATTTTCTTTCTTATTTCCACTCCTGGGTCAGCACAAGGCTGACGGCAACTCTTAAGACGGTGGAAAAATAACTCATAGTAAAACTAACTAAAGCAGTGCTGTAAATAAAAGCTTCCATAAAGACAGCAAAAACCTAAGTAGAGAGAAAATTAATTTAAAGTGAAGGTGCTTTACTGATTTTTATAATTTATTGATACTCATTTGTGTTTTTAGTGATCTTTTTGGCGAAACAAGATGGAGAGTTATGGCTTATCCAGATATCCTGTTGTTGCATGTAATAGGGAATGTTGCTCAAGATGTTGTTGCTGTGACCGATTCTAGAGCTGCAGCAGCTTCTGTGTCTCCGTTAAATAGGAATGTTGATAATGTTGCTGTTTATAGGCTCAGAAATTCAGACAACAGATAGAAACGTACAGATTAGTCTGTTAGACCCTTCATCAAACAGTAGAAGAAGAAATGGCGTTTCAAGACAAATTTCAAATGAACCAACAAGAAAATCGAGATGAATATGATGGTCTTTTATGTTAGGGATCATGCATTATATTCATCAATGGTTCCTCGTTTACTTGCCTGCATACCTACATTTTGTTCATCATACAGAATTTTCATTTTCAGTCTGCAAATTTATCTTAGTTATGTATATATTTCAAATCTTATTCGATAGATGTAAGGATATTTGTCTGTTTGGATTTATTTATTTGAGCTGATCTATATGCATAAGCACTTGTGAGACTGTTTGATATAGCTTATGGAAACAACTTGTGACATGTTCATAAGTTGTTTATAGCTTATTCTCATAAGCTTTTTTGGATAACTTATGAAAACATTTTATAGCTTATACAAAAACAATGACTTTATACATAAGCACTTGGATGATAAATACTTATGTTATAAGTGCTTAACTAAGTTGTTAATCCAAATAGAGTCAGCTAATCATTAATATCTTCCTATGTTTACAACAGTATAGTGTCACACTTGTGTAAGTATCAATCACAACACAAGACCTAATCCAGATGGAGGCTTATATCTTATCAAGATATACCATTGTTGCATGTATAGCTTGATGCTACCCACCCAATAGGTACTTTCCTAAGACTTCGTTTGTGAGTTGAGTTTTGGTGGGGAGAGAAAGAGGGAACTTATTTTTCTTTTTTAAATTAAGGATTCTATAAAATATTTTTTAAATTGAATTGAATATGATTGAAGTATTATATTAAGTGATCAACAACACTGATTGAATTATTCATATCAATAATATGTAGTATGTCGATGATTAATTAAGGGTGAGTCATGCATGATGCAAGTGGTTAATGAGATTTAATCAAGGTCGAATCAGTTTTTGGGAGCACTAAGTTTAATTTCTCGTTGAAACAACATTGACATACATTATTTATAGTAAAAAGTACATAGAATGATTTTGGAGAAATAAATCACGATTTTATTAATTGAGTGAAGTCACACAAGTATATATAACTGTAACAAAAAAAAAAGTACATACACCGAAAGTGAGAGATAGTTGGCAAATAACCAACTTAATTAAATTCAACTAACTCTCTTACTGATTGTAAGAAACAAAAAAAATTCCTAACTAATAGCTCTTTAAGTAAATGTTTATGTTGCAACAGAGAGGTGCATCAATCAAGCTCGCACATCTGGAAACTCACACATAAAATAGAGATTCTAGGTTCGAATCCGAGTAATCATATAATATATTCCACTTAACAATTTTGATATTGTCAGTTAAAGTATATTTTACGAACAATTGCTACTGTTGTTGTCGTGTTTTGTCTTGGTTAATTTCGTCAAGAATCAACATCACTGCCACGATGAATGCATAGTCAATGTTGGGATACACCCTAACCGTGAGATTATCTTTCCCAAACGCAACACTTTGAACAGTCTCCTTATGCATCTACAATCAAATAAAGTTGCATTTGCAAAATTAGAATTAAAAAAGAAACTTGTATTTTTATGGAGTTTTGTTTTCATATAAATTTTACACGTCAGTACATCACAACCAATTATGTGTGATTTTAAAAATGACCGTGATAAAAATCAAATGTATGTCTAATGAATCGTTTTTTATTCATTAATGGTATAAAACCTTTTCACACCGACTATTTATATTAATTAATTCCTTAAACAAAGTTATGAAATAGTAAATTGAAAGGGTCATTACCTGGGCAACAATGTGATGAGATTCACCAGCATAAACAACACAAGATCGCTCTAACCAACTTCCTTTGACCTTAAAATCACTAATATCTTCTTTAGTATTACTACCTAGGAACACATCTAATTTGATCTTTGTTTGAAACATGGTTGATCGCTTTACGCTAAATATCAAATCTTTCACCTCTGTACTTTCACCTCGAAAAGCTTGCCATCTATCATGTCCCGTCATTGCCTGTATAAGAAAATTTGACCGTTTACAAAAAAATATATTAATCTAACAACTAATTACTACAGTTTCAAAAAGAAAAAAAAGAAGTAAAGAATGCTCAAAATATGCGGGAATTGAAGAAATTATTGTCAAATTACCTTTCGTCGTAGCGTCATGACAACAGATTTACCGGCTGCATCAAGTAAGAGACTCTGATCATAGAGGGATTTGAGGTTGAAAAAGATTTTGCCATTAATATCTGTGACTGTGAAATTATCAGTTAATGTTGTGACATTTCTCACAATTGATAGGTCAACATAATGAGGAACACGATATTGAGGACCAATGATACCACTCTGGTAATTTGCTGCAGAGGATTGTACTCTCTTCATGATTCTTTGTTTGAAGTTAATGGAGACGAATTGGTGTGTTTGGTTTGGATTTGGAAAGCTATGGTGTTATGGTTATGTGTATAATAAAGTAGCATTGAGGAATATATATATGATGCCACTTAATATATATATATATATATATATATATATATATATATATATATATATATATATATATATATATATAGCATTGTATTTTTGTGCTTTGTTTGCATCCGTGTTTGACATGAAATCAATTTATATGAAATGGTCAATGACCAAGTTTAATGGGGGCTATGAAGAAGACTAAAAAATGTTGAACGTTGAAAATCTTTTCAAAGGTACGTGTGGTGGTGATGATATTTTATTTGACAAATTGACAAATGATGATGTCATTTAGAAGTTGACAAAGCTCCATCCGGTGAGCATAACTCAGTTGGTAGGGACAATGCATAATATATACAGGGGTCGGAGTTCGAACCTTGGACACCCCATTTTTCCACATTTAAAATGTGTGAGCTTCAGCCACTATGCTACTTGACAAAGAAGTTGACAAAGCTCCATTCTTAACAAGTGAATCCGCGTGCAGATGAAAACATTGAGTGGCAGTAGAAATAAGCACCAAGAAATGTTGCAATCAAATTTAATAATCTCATCCTTAAAGCCCTAGTCCCAAGCAAGATTGATGCCATTAAGGACAACTAACAACTCATATGTCGTGCTGGAAGCACGATAATTTCTTCATAAACCACCGAAGCCAACCAGACTCGTATTACGAATGAGTTGCTTTTATAGCGGCATCAAAACCAAGTATTTAGAATTATCGTATTCATAAGGACTCATGTGATACTTAAGCCGTTCAACAACGAATATTGTTTTCTTGTATGGAATGATAGTTGTTTTTACGTGTATTGGTCTTTTTAGTTAAATAATGAAATAAGAATAGAGAGATATTATTGTCGGGATTAAGTTCGTTCACTAATCGTCTAATGACCTTCTTTGATTGATTATATACTCATCCTATTTCAATTATTTCTTCAACTGTCCCTCATCGTGCGTTTCCACCCACGTCAGGCAAACAACCCGATATCCATTATTTTTATTAATTTTCTTTGTCTTGCTCAGCTAACAAATACAATGTCATTAAGGTTAGACAATATGTGCGAGTGTAAACCTAACCCGATGTATCGCAACTAGCGACCACAAATGCTTCTACCCATGTCCCTTACAGAGAAAGTCTATGTCTAGCACTTCCTAAGTCAAGATATTATTTTTGGATTGCACGTCGGAAAAAGCATTAAGAAAGGGAATAGAAACATCTATATAATGAAATAGAATTTATATATAACCAACCATATCAAGTATCTACATAAGATTCATAGAAGCTACACCTAATCCCAACAATAGAGAGGATTAATTAAACATAACCTTACAATAAGAAACAAGAAGAAAAAAGATGTGATGTTGAAGCTGATTCCTCGATCTCCTTTAATTTGTTGTAGCCTTCTCCTCCCTCCCTCCCTCCCTCCCCTCTCTCTCTCTCTCTCTCTCTCTCTCTCTCTCTCTCTCTCTCTCTCCCTCCCTCCCTCCCTCCCTCCCTCCCTATCTATATGTTTATGAGCTTCTAATCTCTACAACATATCTTGGGCCAAAGGTATGGAATGGTCCCTTGAAAAGAAGTGAGACCTCTATTTATAGAATGCTGGCAAGCGGTTTTTGCTAGGCGAATTTGGATCGCCTAGTGAATATGAGATTTCTTTATTAGATAGAGGGAAATGACAGCTCATCAAACAGGTCACTAAAATCGTCTTGATTCTCTATTAGAATTGTTTCTCACCTAGCGAATATGCTCTTGAAATTTCCCTAAAAACCCTTTGGAATTTCTCACTTTGAGCTCGCTATTGCTCGCCTAGTGAATCTTCTTGTCCTGCAATTTTGAAACCGTTTTTTTTTCTGATACGCTCCTAAGATCATCCACAATGGAGACTCCCATTTTTTGGGTACTTAAATGGGCCACATGTGTACATATATCTCATTTATAATTTTTTAATAATAGTACCTAATAAGCACTTAATCCCTCTAACCCATCATCTCACACAAATTTCTTAAATGAGACCCATTAATCAACTATCAATAACTTTATATCATTACATTTCAGTTTTTTAATATTAAAAAAGTGTGGGTCCCACTTAAGATTGATGGTCTTAAGTGAGACCCCAAGTCTTATAAGACCCCAAAAAAGTTTCTCTCTAATGGAAGTACCAAATAGGTACCGGATCTTAAATGTTTAAAACCCTCCCTTTGGAGATGGTCTGACTCGCTTTGGCTCGCCGCCTGACGAATGTGCTCTAGTTTAGAATCTTTCTCTTTATCATTCTTGGTCTTTAAGCTCAAAAACCTACAAAAATTGAAGGAAAATAGGTAAAATTAGTTTAACTGGTATTATAAGCATAATAACTTTATATTTGTATGATTTTTTGGGTTTTCTTGATATTACTTATAAATTAAGTTAATAAGTGTCGGAATAAATATGTAAAATAGCCAAAATTTGGCACTCGTCAGTTACCAAAGGAGCTCCCATCAAAATTTATCTTAACAATATCATGGAAGGAGGATACCATCTCACTAACCGTGGTTCAACAACTTCTTTTTCGACTAAAAGATAACCACAATAAGATCATTTATGGTAGATATCAAAATACATAAATATCCTGCTTATATATGCCCTCATCTATTCACTCGACTCGACCTAGGGGTGTTCATGGTTCATGAACTGCACTGAACTGAACCATATAAATGGTTTGGTCCAGTTCATAAAATCTATTTCAATAAAAACTGGTTAATTCTTAAAAACAGTTTCAATCCAGTTTAGAACCAGTTCAGAACCGGTTTATAGTTTTAAACCGGTTTACTTATTTTTAACCGGTTTTGAACCGGTTTTCGTACTGAACCGGATTTCTGCAGACTTGAACCACTTTTATACCGGTTTTAGTAATCACCTCATAAGCGCGCCCTGAAAATCGATCATATACATTAAATCCACATCCACCACAACACAAATCCAAATTCAAACTATCAGTAACTAATAACATAGCAAATTGAACAATTGCAGCAAAACAGAGTAATTAAAAATCAAAACTACCTCGATTTTCAATCAAATTTCCAACTCTAACCTGTAAAACAAATAGAAACAGTCTCAAATTACAATCGAAGAAATCAATCACAGTGTAACGATTACAAACTTGTAAAGATCCATGCAATTGAAGAAATGAATTACGCTTACATTAGATCCAGATAAAGTGAATCCGCGGGTTTGAGAAACGGACCATGGCGCGGTGAGGAGGTTGTTGAGAGTGGAGGCGGAGATCGGAGGTGACGGTGGGGAAGGGGAGGAAGAGGTGGTTGAAGCGTGAGCGATGAAGTTTGGTGAGATTCTCCAATGAGTATGCGAAGAATTGGAGAGTCTCTTGCCGAGTTTCAGTGAAACAGATTGCATTTTTTTTCTCTGAGGAGTTAATTCAATAAAGTTTATTCGAACACACCTTCGAAACTGAAGATGGTGACTAGAAGTGGTGAAGTTCTTGCGATGAAGAAAAATCGGGAACAGGGAGAACATCGATCGCTGTGGAGTTCTCTGAAACGACGAGAACGAGATTCGGGGAAAACTGAACGGTTTTGGGGATTTGGGATTTGGGAATTCAATTTAAGCGATTATAAAATGTTGTTGTTGTATGTATACTTCATTGAACAGTGAATAATTGGGTGAAGATGATTGAGATTTGTGAAAAAATCAATTCATATATATAAACCGGTTTTGAACTGGTTTTAAACTGAATTTAAATTGGTTTGTAAAAAGTGGTTCAATTCAAAACTGTATGAAGTGGTTCAGTTAAAATATGGTTCAGTGCAGTTCAGTTAGTAGTTTGGTTCAGTTAACTGAATATTTTGCACACCCCTAACTCGACCACATTCCGTGTAAGTGATACACAAAAGAATATAAAAGTTGCATGGTAGCTCCCAAAACATATCACTAAGGAATTCCCATATCAATAACCTCTTGTAATCCAACAAGTAGATCCTCACTATCAGACACAAGTAGTGTGTGTTCCCCTCCCTTAGACCTATCTATATGATGACCACATAAACACATTCAACACCTCTTTTAGACCTTTGGTCTACGAGTCCCTTTCCCCTCATAGGACCAATGTATTCATCAATTGAACATTTTCGCAAGAGTAGGAATTTGGGCATTTACTTTACATGGACATGACTATACACAGAGAAACACTCATATTTAATAGCACAAGGATTCACAAATGCGCACAAAACTTTATGGTTTTAAAAACTAATGAATGACACAAAATCACCTAGTAGGGTTAATTAGAACATGTTAGGATTCAACAAAGTAAGATTTTAGAGTCATATGAATTCGAGAGAGTCATACAAAGTCATTTTTAGCATAACAGAGTCTTACAAAGTCATTGATTAGAGATGTTCAAATCCAAACGATTTTCGGGTGTTTCTTGGGCTCAACTGAGAAAGAGAATATGAGGTGTTGTTATAAGATTTTGGTCGATTGGTTGTTTTTCTTTTAGGGTTTTGGTGCGAGTAGCGGGAAATAGGAGTTTGGATCTTGTTTCTCGGTGGACATTCATGAGGGAGGGTGAAGTTTTGCCTCAAGCTTGGTTTCTGTTGTTGTGAGGAGGTTAAACTTTGATATTGGTGTTGGCTTTGGTGTTGTTTGATGTCTGAGGTATATGAGTTTTTATTGAGTATTCCGCCAATATACGACGCCCTCTATTTGTAGTTTTTTTGTCATGATGATCCTTGTTCGTCTTGTGCAGGGACTTAAGTTATTAATAAATTTTGCGTTAAAAAAATCAAATAAAATGTATTCATTTATTTTAAACCCAAAATTAAATCGAAATATTCATTCTATTTGGTATATATACTACCTTGAAGTCATAAATGTTGGTTGAACTCAAATGTTTAATAAACTTAGAAAAACAAATCTTTTGAAAGAACTTGAATTCAAATTTTAACTCAAATAATTATCAGTTAAATTTTATTGGGTTAAATAATTTTCCGGTTCTTATAAAATTTTCAAATTTCCCTATTAGTTTCTCTAATTTTTTCTTTAATTTTTGTTTCTCTAAATATTTTTCATCATCACTTTTGGTCATTGTTTTTAAATCAGGTCATGTGTATTGTTCATATTTTTACATGAGTTTTTTTTCTTCAGAAATGTTTATAATATTAACATAATCTCTCCCAGAAAAATGTTAGATTAAAAACAACAACAAAAAATGATGATGAAAAATATTTAGAGCATTAAAAGTTGAAGAAATTTTTTAGAGAGATTGAACGCGATACTGCTTATGGTTTTTTTTTTATAAGAAACAAAAAAATAAATATTTTAGATTATTTTTATAAGAAACATTGACCAATATTCCAATGTGTTAAAATCTAAATTTCATTTGTGCCCATATTTATTACGAGAGAAAATATTAAAAATAATTAAATTAGTGTAATTAAAAGTAATTAATATAGAGGTATTTATCAAATAAATTTAAATTTATAAAATTATAAAATGAAAATAGCTATTATTTTCAATGTGTTTCTTTACTTTTTTTTTTTATATAAAAAGGATGGGAGGGAGTATTTAAAATTTTTATAGGATAAAAAATTCACTTAGGCTATATTTGGTAAAAATAAGATATAAGTTAGTTGATAGCTGCTAGCTGAAAAGCTAGCTTATAGTTGATGACTGATAGCTGATAACTTATAGCTGAAAAACTCGCTTATCTATACTGTATATAAAGAAAGAAGACCGTTTTGGGCTGACTTTTTTCCTTCTAATTACACCCTTAAGCAAATTTGATCATCATAATGCTATTTTGTTTGTCATTAAAAAAGATAAAAATTTATATTATATTTGTTATATTTTTTTTTGAAAGATATTATATTTGTTATATTTTTGGTATAATTTAAAAACTATAATGTGTTTGATAAAATTAGCTATTGAAGTGACTCATAAATATAAAATGACATAAAAAGACATGTTTGTTTATAACAATGGAAAATGCACCAATAGTTAACAAGACTATTTTAGTAAATGTGTCATGTCTATAGACACCATTATTGCATTTCTTAATATGTGTGTAACAACCTTAAACGACACTTATTTTAAAAAGAAGAGAGTACATAATTTTTTTACTTATTTATTTATTTTTAAGTATTTAAATTTATTTCAAATTTCTTTTATCTCCAAAATGATAAATGTGTTTTATGAATTCAATTAACATTTTTTTATTTAACTAAACTGGCTTCACTATTTATTGTATATTTTATTTAAAATTATATATTATATTATATAAATTATGAGCAAGTAAAAAACAAGTGAACAAAGAAAATATAGAAAAACTACAACATGAGCGGTACATATGGGTAGTAATGTGCAAGTGGTTGGTTGCACCAAATTATCAAAAGTGGGTAGTTTTTATTTTTTTAAAGATAAAAAAGTGAGTAGTTACATAAGAATATTGGTAGTTTTTTAATTACAAAAGTAATAAAATAAAATTATATAATAAGGTTAAATTTAGAAGAGAATATAAAAAGGTATAAGCTCAACAGCTAGTTAAAATAAGATCTCATAAAAGGTTATAATTAAGCTCATGAAAAAAGCTTATTATCAATCACGTCATGTTTTAATCCAACAAACTTATAAATTAATTCAAGGCTTAAATAGGTTAATCGTCCCTGTAATTTCGTCTCTGTATCTTATTTTTATTTCAAAACCGACCCTGTAAGTTGTTAACGTTTTACTTTTCGTCCCTCCCGTTAGCTTCTGTTACAGAAACGTACACGTGGCTAACAAATGATGATGTGGCAGTGACTGACGTGGCAGACGACGCTGAAGTGGCAAACTGGATGATGAGTCACACAGTGAGACGGACAAAAACCAAAAAACGAAATTCGTAGAGGGACCAAAACAAAAAAACGAGAAGTCGAAAAAATTTAAATTTAAAAATTTTGTTTCTTCCGTCTTCTTCTTGTCTTTCTTCCACCATTTTTCATCTTAGTCGCACACCTTCACCATTTCTTCTATCCATATTCTCCATTTATGCTAAAAATTCACGTATAAATTATATATGTTTAGAATCCTAAAAGAAGCCCTAAAAGGAGTCACTAAAAAGAACTAACTACAATTTATATCCCAATTTGAACCAGAACTAACTACAATTTATATCTTATTAAAAGCACAAATAATCACAAGGTTAGTAGCAAAAACCAGTAACACAAAATGAAGAAACTCCGATAAGAACTGATTTTACACAAATTGGTTTACTCAAAATAATGCTTATTAGAGAGATCATATTACACCGTTTTTATCTTCATAATGTTTTATGTGATGAAAAAGGGAAGTAAAATCAGTCGTTAGGTTGGCCATACAATCATACTTGGGAGGATAATGAAAACAAGGCTCCATGGACATGGCTCGTTGACAAGGTGGATTTGGGATGGTTTTTCCATATGCCATGTGCAGTATCAATGGCTTCAAACCTCCAAGACTATGAGCAACATACCCAAAAGTAGACTTGGGGATTGTAATCATCGCATCACATAAACTCAGCATATATATTTCAGCCCAAACTTTAATATTGTGCGTGTCATTATTTGATTTTTGACGCCCTTCGTGACTTGGCTGATAAACTTTTATTACCTCCCCAGTCACAGTTGTATTTGTCATATATATGGCCCTCAATTTTTCACCGTATTCAGAATAAAAAGAAGCCAACCAGAACAACTTTTGATGTCTGCTTCTTCAGAAAAGATTTTGCTGTCTTCTGCACGTTCAACTCGGGTAACAGCTTATGCTGAAGAGTGCATGTTATAATTTCATTGATAATGGTGTGATGTGGTACTTGGTGAGTGTTATATACTCTAATCTGCAAACCAATTTTCTCATTTACCTTGGCTAAGTGCGCCTCATAGGACCTGCTAATTAGTTCACATGCCTCATTTAAAGGGTGAAAAAGGTAACCTTGACTTTGATCATAATTTATATGTGAATTTTTAGCATAAATGGAGGATATCGGTAGAATAAATGGTGAAGATGTGCGGCTAAGATGAAAATGGTGCAAGAAAGACGGGAAGCAGATGAAAGAATCAAAATTTTTAAATTTGAATTTTTCGACTTCTCGGTTTTTGGTTTGGTCCCTCTACGAATTTCGTTTTTTGGTTTTGGTCCTTTCACTGTGTGACTCATCATTCAGTTTGCCACGTCAGCGTCGTCTGCCACGTCAGTCACTGCCACATCATCCTCCGTTAGCCACGTGTACATTTTTGTAACAGAAGCTAACGAGAGAGACGAAAAGCAAAACATTAACAACTTACAAGGACGGTTTTGAAAAAAAAAGATACATGACGAAAAACAAAAACACGTCAAATTACGGAGATGATTTACATATTTAAGCCTTAATTCAATAAGCTATAAGTTAGCTTTTCATCGTTACCAAACAGAGCCTTAACCCAAGTTTAATTATATTCCACAAACTTGAGAAAAAGAAGAAAAAAACACCGCGCGAAATATTAATTTCCTTTATTGCATGAAATGACACAACGTAGTTTCCTTCCTCTCATTTCGCATCCTTTCCCTCACTCATTCATTCATCTGCAATTTTTCATACTTTCTCCCATCAACCCTAATCCCTTTTATTCACAACATTAATTCCATATTCTCATGCATGTGGCATGAACAATTTTTTAGATCCATGCATGCCACCAATAATACTATATCATAAATTCATTTAATTTTTATCAAGATTACCTGTTCAATTGTTTTATTTATTTTTTATCTAGATTACTGGAGGTTTAATATTTTTCTTGTTTGTGAGAGGGAAAAGTGAAATAAGATCAATGATCGATGCTATTATTGTTGGTTGATCTTTGTCCAGCTAGTTATGGGAATCATGATATTGAACAAGTTAGTTTCATCAAAGGTTTCTTAATTACTGGTACTTATAGTTATACATGTCTATTATGTGTGTGAAAATCACCTAGATTGATTGTTACAAATTTAATTTAATATAGCAATAAAATTATGAGATTAATATGTTTTCTTTCTTCTTCTGGATTTTGTTGATATTTTAATAAGTGTAGTTTAAAATGCCAGATTAGGGTTTTATCATGCTGTAATCTATGAAGCACGGACACAGACACCGACACGACACTGACACTGTCACATCGACACCTATAAAATTTTGAAAAAATGACATAATTCAATGTAATCACAAGTGTTGGTGTCGTGTCGGACACATCATGTGTCGGACACCGGGACACGCCTTCAATTAGAAGTGTTAGTGCAACAGAGGTTGTAATTAAGAAGGATGTGTGTATATTTCTTGGTACTATAGTCAAATCTATGTCCTTCTTTTCTTTATGATTGATGTAGTAAGCTGAGAGAATTAAACTGATGGCTTAGTTTGTATATGGTGGTTCTTAGAGCTCTTTTTGTGTATAGATTATTAGATTACCCCTTTGTGTACTCTGTTAATAATATTTTGATCTTTTTTTGAATATATCACAAGTGAATGATCCTCAGTAGCACCGACACTTCTGATCAATGGCATGTCCGGTGTCCACACATGTCTCTGTCCGACACGACACCGACACATGTGATTATATTCAATTATGCCATTTTCTTAAATTACTACCGGTATCGACATGTCAATGTCAGTGCTTTATAGGGTGAATCTATAAAGATATGATTTATGATAAAATACTATAGTGTCGGTTGATCCATGGAGTCGATTCTATCTAATGGGATAAGACTTGGTTGCTCTTGTTGTTTGTAGACACACATAGTTTAAAGAAAGATATTCTGTTACTTAATAAATGGGGGAAAGGAAAGCCAAAATTTTGCATATTCAGAAGACTATCACTGTGAGATTTCACCAAAAAATTAAATTCACGTTAAAACATTAGATATTCTTAGTTCCTCCTCTAGCGTAGATATATGCACAAATATGGTTTTAAATTGCGGATGTGGTTACGCTGCGAACCTTTATATTGTGGTAAAATACAGGCAAATGTGGCAGATGCAGCCAAAATCGTGGTTTTGATGTCATTACGTAGACCTCAAAACCATTATATTGAGGCTGCAATCGCGGTTGAAGACCGCAATTTTAAACTAAATGTTGAGTACATGATATCTCTGTATGAACAATTTATGTCTTTAGTAGGATGAGACAGTTCGACTTTCTCATACAAAAGAAACTAATCTTAATAATTTGATTTTTGTTCTTAGAATTCTGGCTGATATATATGGTCATATTAACAAACTCTTAAAGACATCTTATGTTTGTTGTAACAACTTTGCAGGTTTTCTTCAGATGAAATTTGCTACCAGAAACAGATTATCTTTCATTTTCACTTGTTTACAATAACAGGGTATGGTTGCTTGATTTGGTAAGAAAACAAATTGACTTCCATAGTTTATTTAAAAATAGTGAATTTGATTTGAAGAAAGAAAATTAATTGACAAATGCATTTGTTGTATTTTCCATTCATGAATAGAAGTAGAGAGTGAGAAATGCATTCATGGACTTTCTCTTTTTAACACTATTATTTGGTTAAGTCCCACATAACATAGTATTGAAAAGAGATTGTTAGATCGTAAATGCTGTATAACACTTGACTTTCCATTTTTCTCTCTTTGCACTTAAATGTTGGTTTCCAAGTATATAGTTTATGTGAAATTTCAACCAAGTTTGTGCAGTGTTTAGGGTGAAATATGTAAAAATCTTGATCCTAATAACTCCATGAATGTTTTTGAAATGATTTCAATTGAATGAGTGAATATGTAACTGGTGATTACTTTTACTCGGTTCGTCAAAATTTTGCATTTGTATGAATCAATGCTATGAAATGCAAACTTTCTAATAAGTTAATGTTTTGTATAATCAGGGACTGTGCATCACAGATACTTGTTTACACGTCTATGTTTGTCCTTATTCAGAATGGCCATCCTTTAGATGAAGAATTACAGTTAACTTTGGACATTGTTCCTGGTAGGCTCAGATGTGAGGTTGGAACTTGCAAATATGCAACCAAGACCAAGTGCTGTAGACGGTTTCCGTATTAGCGCATCTAGTACGCTTAGCAATTCAAGTGGAGGATCTGAAGCAGATGATATTGAGTCACAAGGTGATGTTTACATATGGGGAGAGGTTTTTGCAGATGGATTTCCTTCAAAGATAGATGTGTTGACCCCTAGGCTGTTAGAGTCAACTGTTGTTCTTGATGTTCGTAACATTGTGTCCGGTGCACATCACCTTGCTATAGTAAGCAGGAAAGGGGAGGTTTTTACTTGGGGAGAAGAATCTGGGGGAAGGCTTGGTCATGGAATTGATAAAAATTTTGGTAAGCCTCATCTAGTTGAGTTTCCTGATGATGTTACTTTGGATATTGTTGCATGCGGAGAGTTTCATACAGGTGCTGTGTCTAAATCTGATAATTTTTATACATGGGGTGATGGTACACATAATATTGGACTTCTTGGACATGGTAATGCGACTAGTCACTGGATACCAAAGAGTGTCAACGGCTTTTTGGATGGACTTCATGTTGTATCTGTTGCATGTGGCTCATGGCATTCAGCATTGGCAACGTCAAATGGAAAATTGTTTACCTTTGGTGATGGAACATTTGGTGTTTTGGGCCATGGTGATCAAGAGAGTGTAATGTATCCGAAGGAAGTACAGTTATTAAGTGGACTCAAGACAGTTAAGGTTGCTTGCGGAGTATGGCACACTGCAGCTATTGTCGAGGTTGCTTTTCAATCTGGTTCAAATGCTTCATCATGGAAGCTTTTCACATGGGGTGACGGTGACAAATATTGTTTAGGCCACGGAAACAAAGAAATGTACCTGAAACCAACGCGTGTCTCGCCCCTTATTGAATATAATTTCCAGCAGATAGCATGTGGGCACACTATGACTGTTGCTCTCACTACATCTGGTCATGTATTTACAATGGGAAGCACGGAAAATGGTCAATTAGGAAACCCAAATTCTGCTGGAAAAGTACCTACTTTAGTTCAAGATAAGTTGCTTGGTGAATTTGTTGAGGAAATATCATGTGGAGCACATCATGTTGCTGTGGTGACATCAAGAAGTGAACTATATACATGGGGAAAAGGTTCTAATGGAAGACTAGGACATGGTGACACAGACGATAGAAAATCTCCTACACTTGTGGTAGCCTTGAAAGATAGGCATTTGAAAAATATCTCATGTGGTTCAAACTTCACATCTTGTGTATGTAACCAAAAATGGGTCAGTGGAACTGATCAGTCTGTTTGCTTTGGTTGTAGACAAGCATTTGGTTTAACAAGAATACGGCACAATTGTTATAATTGTGGATTGGTTTTCTGTCATAATTGTAGTTCTAAAAAGGCATTCAAAGCTGCAATGGCTCCAACATTAGAAAAACCTCATCGTGTGTGTGATACCTGTTATACTAAGCTTAAAGTTGTTGACACCAATGATCCTTCCAAGTTTAATGGAAAAGCTGTTCATTCACATTGTTCCACAACTGCTAATGAAAGATTAGACCAAGGTATTTTAAGGTCTAAAAGAACTCTCTTTTCTTCTACTACTGAACCAGTGAAATACCTTGAAATAAGGAATCATAAGCCTGGAACTGAACATGATTCTACTTCTTTTGTAAGAGCTTCTTTAGTACCATCTCTTCTGCAATTGAAAGATATCACGTTTCCAAGTTCACTGAGTTCTATTCCAAGTGTTTCAAAGCCTTCTACACCCCCTAGTTCATCACAAAGTTCCACATCCCCATACACAAGTAGATCAAGCCCTTCTCCACCTTTTCTCACTCCAAGATTTTCTGGTGGTATTATCAATAGTTTGAGAAGGACTAATGATGTTCTGAACCGACGAGTCTCAGATTTGCAGAGCCAAGTAAGTTTATTGCCATTGTAAAATAGCAATCACACCCTTTGTCATTCAATAAATGTTATTCGAACATGAATCTCGGACACCTGAATTCGACAACTTTTTAAATGGTTTATGGATGTATCAAGATTGAATAACGCGTTAACCATCAACCGAATTTAATTAACCATATACTTGAACCTTATTAACCATCGTTTCAGTTGTTCCAACTGCATATAGATTTGAACACTTGAAAATCAAAGTTAATCAAGGTAGAACACTTGATATATCTATTAACTAAGTCTAACCCCTTATTAACAACATATAAGAACTGCATTAACCATTTAAAAAAGATGTTGAATTTAGATGTACCAAATAGATGTTCAAATTACATTTCTTTAGTTCTTACCATTGGTTAAACCTAGTGTCCACATTAACAAGTTAATACATATTTGTTTGTTTAGATTCGAAGTTTGGAGAAGAAAAGTGACGCGAGAGATGTGGAAATTCAGAAACTTCAGAAAAAAGCTACTGAAGCCATTGCCATGGTTGCAGTGGAATCTTCTAGTCATACAGAAGCAAAAGAGTTTATTGAATCTACAAAACATCAGGTATCTTAAATAGACATTGCTCAAACAAATGAATTAATTGTAACAAATTAATGTAAATAGAATCTGAAATCATGTCGTAAGATATGTGGGTTGGCTATATTTTATTAAATATAAGAAATGAATGTTTATGTCTTGGTACAAGCCAATGACTCAAATATATAAATCACCAGTAGTAAAGATCTCGCGCAAGAGCACGCAATTACGGGAAACAAATGTGAGAAATTCTTCGATGTGTCATTAGGAGAAGACTTTTTCTTAGAATGTATAAAAGATAGAAGATAGATAGGTTGCCTGCACCTTGCACTTCAAGCACTAGATTACAATTTTAGTACAGTATCGACATGGCATCAAAGAGTTTTCGACTAACTTTTTTTGAATGTAGATAGGAGTTTTGTCTTAACCACAATGTCTCAATGAACTCGTTCTAGCTTTGTTCGAATGTTTTGCCAAAATGCTTTAGAACAAGATAACAATAGAGTTATAAATCTTGAGTCTTATTTTTGGTGACATAAATATTGAGTCAACACCTTGTAGTCTAAATAATTTCTCCTTAACTCTATATAGGGTACACTGCATTGTCCATTCCCGAGTTCTTTAAATATCACTCACATCCTCTCTAGTTTTGAAAAAACACAAAACCTCCCTCGTCTTCGTTTTGTCTAGGAAAATTTGGAGACTTGAAATAACTGAACAGAGTGATATATTTGTACAGCCAACAGAGAAATATTGACAACATATATTTTAACACTCTTACTAACACACTCGCTCCTATGGACTTTTCTTATTAACACACAAGAGAGAGTGTTGGAAAGAGTGCGTTAGAGAGTGTATTGCACTCTTTAGAGAGTAATCCAACATCAGAATGCCCTAGAGACTGTTGCCTGTTGGCACTATATTTGTACAGCCAAATTGAATCGACTAGCTGTATGAGAGGAGTTTATGAATAAATGAGCAATTATGGGGAAGCTAAAGTTGGATGAATATTCAGGTGAGAGTAATTATGGTGAGAGAGCATGGCAGTTACGATTTGATAAACCACTGGATTGTAGGCCTAAATTGCTTGACCTAATTTCTGAGTTTGACAGATTGAAGCATTAGTTCTCATGTCAGAAACAGTGCTTGAATCCTATTGAAAGAATATATAGAGTTCTGGAGGGAAAAATTTATGTATCTATTAGAAATTATGGGGCAACATGTTTATGACCGCATGGCAGCTAAGAATGGTTGCTTCCCCTTTTAACAAAGCTCTAACGTGCGGGGTTTTAAATAGCGGTTGCGATAATAGTTGTAGTTGGGTCTTGATCTTTAATATTGCGGGCACCATAAAAAACTGGTATGTCGCAGTCCAGATCACAGTTTTGTGCCTTTATTTTAAACCATGCTAACAAACACCAACTCCTTTAAGTTGTTGAAATATAAGTACAAACTCTTGTATATGTTTTTGTTTGTACTATGTTCTAGTTAGTTAGGAACTACTTGTAACTACCTCTCCTAGTTTCTAGCTAGTTAGTTAAGACTCAAGGATTTACTTGTTTTGCAAGCAATAGAAAACAAGGTGTATATATACATGATTCATGTGAATAAAGCCTAAGCCTCTTTCTATTATTTTCATCTCTTTCTCTCATATGCAATCTGTTACCTTTCTCCTTCAATTACACAAACCAAGATCAATTTGTTCACCAACATAAGTAGCAAGGAATATGTGTCGGTTAGAGAAATATGTAACAGATATTAATTTTCCTTTAAAAAAATTAGAGGGGTGTGAGCGCAATTTAAAAAGACATTATGAAAGAGACCTTAGGCAGGCCGGTGCAATTTTCCCTTATATTTTAATGTGTGACATAAACTTAATGATAAACTGAATGGGAAAAAATAAAAGAAGATGGATTTCATAAAGAAAAAAATATAATGAATAAGGATTTTTTGTTCCTTGTCTTAAATAGCTAGACTTATCTTTTATTTTATTCAGTTGAAGGAAATGACTGAGAAGCTACCGGCAGATATTCCGGAAAGTAATATCTTGAGTACTATCCAAACTCGAGCTGAAGATTTTCTAAAAGAATTTTTGGAATCTGACAAATCAAAATCGGAGTCCAATCAACAAAACGCACATGACATATCTGCCGCAGATAATGACTCGTCTAAACTAGAAAATATCGGACCAGTAGAGCATGCTGTCATTGTAGGAGTTGATTCTTGTCTAGGTCAATCAAAGTTAGAGTCTTTGCAACATGCAATTGATATATCTACCTCAAATAGTGGCAATTTTGAACTACAAGATCATAGACTAGAAGACAATGCTGATGTTGTAGGAGTTGACCATTGTCAAAATGAAGGACAATTTCTTGAAGAAATTAATAAACCAAAACTGGAGTCTGAGCAACGTAATTCGACCTATACAGCTACCTCAGATAGTGAGACTTCTAAACTGCAAGAGCACATACATGAAAGAATTGATGAGACTGCAAGAGTTGATCAACCTAAGTCTGGAATAAATGTTCGTCAAGAAACTAATGGATCGTGTAAGTTTAGTGTTGGAGAAGTGGTGTCACCCCAAAACTCCGAAAATAGTTCAACATCACCGGAGAGTTCAAGACATGAGAGACTGCCAGAAACACAATTCTTTGAAAAATTTCAATCTGGCGTTTATGTGTTACTCACGCTACGGGCCGATGGAAACAAAATATTTAAAAGAGTTAAATTCAGGTGAGTTATATGTCTCCATTTCTGTTTATGATTGTTGGTATATGCGCATGTATCTCAATCAAGGGATATTATATTAATTACTCTGTCCTTTCTTGAACTATTTGACAGTTTTTAAATAATCTTAAGTACAGTTTTAGCGTTTCTAATTACTCAAATTCACAATTTTAGCTCCCCTGTTTATTTTTCATGAATTTAGTTTTCAAATGCATTATTTCTTACAGTTTTGTCTCTACACTGTTTTCATTGCACTTTTGGTTTTTAATTTCATGCATTTTAGAACTTTTCGCCTCCCACGATTTGAGACCAAAAGATAAAAAAAAAGTGATATTGAAGGATCAAAAGTGTAATTAAAATAGTGCGGGGATCAAATTCTCCAAAAATAATAGTTGTAGGACAAAATTGGTGAAAAATAAAATAGGGGGTCAAATTAGTAAATTTGAAAAAATAAGGAGCCAGTAGTGTATGCATGTCTTCTAAATATTTTCTTCAACTAAAAAAGTTTGTTATTAGGTTCTTGAACTTGTCAATATTTTGTAATTGGTACTCTAAAATTTTGGATGCACTATAATGGCAGATGGTCCTATAGTTGTGTTCTCTAGTTACTTTTATATAATTTGTTTAGAGAGGAAAAAAAAGGCTTTGATTATAGTTGTGTTCTCTAGTTAATTTTTCATTGACTTTTATTTGCCATTTTATCCTTCTTATTTCTATTTCTCTCTTAACATTATTTATTAATTCATTGTTTGAATGCAGTAAGAGAAGGTTCACTGAAACTCAAGCAGAAGAATGGTGGAGGCAAAACAAAGGTAGGGTTCTTAGGAAATACTGTCTAGTACATCAAAATAATAATGGATCATGTAACATTACACCAAATGTTAAAGAAAATATTGAGTCATTGCCTTCATAAACTTAAAATTTTCCTATGAGCATCACCTAAGTTTGATGAAATGATTTCACATAGAAGGATCATCAATCTAGTGTGGATAGAAAGGTAGCTTTAATTTAGGCAGTTTAATTGAGAACGTGTAGATATTTTACAACACAATATGCATATAACCAATGTATCAATGAGGATAGGAATTATAGTCATAGAAGGAGTTGATTTATATGAAGGAAAATTAGCATTACTTTGATTTTTTGTCAATCAATGAATACCACATATGGTGTGATACTTGTGTGTGCGCATATATCAAATGTGTTGGTAACCTTATCTTAAATATTTGGCCATTACTTTTCCCATCCTATGAGATTCTAAAATCCGAAATATTTCAACATGTTTTTGGAGGTTTTATGGGGTTTTTATGCGCGCGAGAAACTTATAGGTGGGAAAAAAAAGCAGTCTAAATATTATGTGGTAAAATCCCCGAACTTGGGCCCTTTTCCACGGGTTTGGGCTTGCGGGGTTTTGCCGTACAGCTTGATTGCAAACCCAAACCGGTGATGTTGCCTTGTGGGCGACATCTTCTGGATGTTTTGAGATTTTTATATTCTCTGTCATTACTTGAAGTTAAAATTGTTGGAATCATGTTTTCAAAATGTCTTTGAATCAAGAAATTTGGTTGAGGCTTTTTGTTTATTCTATTTACCATTTTTATAAGCTAATATTGGTCAGTGAGTTAGTGTTATGTTAATTTCCAAGGTTCAATTCCATACCTCCTACTTCAAGGGTGCATGAGTTATGTAACTTTAAAACATTTAGGTAGCTTGATTGATGAATGAATTAAAGGACATCGAAGATGTTTTAAAAAGATCCAAGTTTCAAAGTCTCAAAACTATTATAATAATATACTAAAAGTTGTTTATAAAAAACATTGTAGTTAATAGATATTATTTTGCCATATAAATAAATAAATTTGATTAATAATTTTTTCTTTAACCAACATATAATAAAACGAAAAACAAAAGGAGTAGAATTTGTTACCATAATTGTAATGGAGCAGCGGTGAAAAGTTGCTAGTTTTATTTTACTACAAAAGAGTAATATGTTGGTAAATCCTACACCAATGAAGTGTTTTACGAGGTTTTTTTTTGACGTTTTTTACGAGATTCAAATAAGGTCAAACTGTTTGAGATTCCGAATTCAATTTTCAACTATAATAATCTTTGATTAAATTTTAATAACATAAGATTATCATGATATAGACTAGATATATCATTTATTAAATGAATCTAAAAAGTGATTTTTTGTTTATAATAGTGATCGGAAAGAGTAATACACTATAAGATCATTATTATAAGATTTTTTTTTGTCAAAAAAAGATTTTTTTTTTAATTTATTGAATGAATGTTATATCTGATCTATAATATAAACTAGATATATCATTTATTAAATGAATCTAAAAAGTGATTTTTTGTTTATAATAGTGATCAGAAAAAGTAATACACTATAAAGTTTAAAACAAACAATTTAATAATGTGTTACTACGTCATTTAATGAGTTAAAAATACATGACTTGTTATATCTCATTCATTGATATAAGGAAACATTATTCGATGTCGTGTAAAATTTTGTACACTGACGTTTTCAATATATTTCCTTCGGTCCTTATTATAAGAAGAAAAAAAAATCAAAACCATTGCTACCATTAATTGTTGGAATTTTTTAAACATTTTTTCAAATATACTCTTATAAAATGTTGTGAAACATTAAATACATCCATTGATATTAAAAGGACAATCATTAAATGAGGCGTAGAATTTTGTTTAAACAATAACTACATCTTAAAAGTTGTGACATTTCTTATAAATTGGATCAAAACTTTTTTAGAAATTTTTTTTATATTAAAGACCGGAGGGAGTATATTAATTAAAAGAAATGATATTTGTAGGATTATTTTAAGACAATTTCTCTTATACTTTCATTTTGTTCTTACTCCATCTCTTGCTCTCTTTATTATTTTTTTACAATAAAAAAAAAGAGTAAAAATGTTATCCTAAAATTTGTAACAAATCACACATATCATTACTCTTCAATTAAGAGATAGGTTGACATGACATTGCCTTTATCGTCCGATCCAACTGCAGTCTAGAGGATTAAGCCATGTGTGAAAGATGAGAGACATGTACAAAACATAATTTAATAGAGTACAACTACCATATAATTTGAGGCTATTATACAATCGCCAAACCATACCTCATCCATTAATGGAGTACAACTACCAAATAATTTGAGGTAGGCATGACAATGGGGGTATGAGTTTTATTGCCATTACAAATTTTGAGGCTATTATACTGAGAAGGACAGGACACTCACGACTGAACTAGATATGAAAATTAATTTCTACATCTAAGACATCTTTAGATAAAGACATAAAGTTCATATCAAATTTTTAGACAACCTTTTCTTTAAGGCAAATTTTTGTTTGCCCATTAATAAAAGGTGGTTGTAATACTACCTATGTTAAGTTGGTCCAATCAAAACAATGTATTTATATAACATTAAAAATAACAGAAAACAAATAAATAACTTGGATTGGTGTCAATTCAACATGAGTTCTGTTATCTACCTTTTATTGATGGGTATCGAAGTTGTCACCTTTCTTTAATTGTAAGAATGATTTTTTTAGGGATTAATTGTAACAAGGATGTTTAACTGTTTCTTTAATTGTAAGAATGATTTTTTTAGGGATTAATTGTAACAAGGATGTTTAACTGTTTCTCTAGACTCAAAATGTTGTGTTGACTCATGCCTCCCATTGAAGGTCTTGTGAGGTGCCATGTTACTGTTCATAAAAATAAATTTTCATGCACCACATGAACTTAAGTGCCGTTTGAGTTTTTTTTGTTTTTGTTTTTTGTTTTTAAGTTGTATGTGTAGAATGGCAATTAACTACCGTTGAAAAGATCGAATGGTAGTTAACAGTAGTGGGGATAAAATTGTATTTTCCATGTATTTTTTTAGCAAATTTTGATGTGGGAACAACAATTTTTACCATTTAAAGGTCTCTTCCATGCAATATACACAATTTCCCTTTGATGATGATCATTTATCAAATGATATGTTGAGAGACTTCTTTCATCCAATTTATGGAATCCTAAATGACCTTGCTTACTGTTACACGTATTTGATACTTCATATCTTTAATATTTTAAAAATATTTTTCGAGACAAATCCAACAAAAAATCTTTTACACCATCATTTATCTTTATATAACAATAGATAAATATAATAAAAAAATGTTATGTGAATAATGCACATAATCAAACTAAGTTCTTATTTTAAGAAGAAGGAGTATAAGATCTTATATGTTGGCACAAACAAAATTTTATAATGACGTTATAATTAAGACCTGATCCAGAACTAATTTATCTATATTCAGAGAAATTAAATTGTAACCGACAAAATCTTTTCCTGTTCATTATTGTCAGAGAAATTGAATTGTAACCGACAAAAATCTTTTTCTTTTTGACTCATAATCGACAGAATATAAACATCTATATTCTGTTAAAATTTGAAGAATAAAACTCAATCTAATAATTGAGATAAAAAGTTAAACGGACATCAATTTTAGTAAATACATCTTTAAAAGTATAAAATGTCATAAAATTGTTCATCATCTCTCAAAAATAAAAAATAAAATTGTTCATGGGTTGAATAGCGCTGTTAGTGACTATGACCTAACACATTAAGTGAATATGTCACACTTTACATCGATCTTATATGAATGTCAATTTTGTTAGTTTGTTAATTCAAGTTTGTTAGTGATGTAATCATGTTTAGTTGGTTAATCACATTAGATTTTTGTTTGTTATTGATTAATTACAAGTTCCCTAGAATTTAGCTAAAGTTCTGAGTTTCAGAGTCTGAGGTTTCAGAGTCTGAGGTTGCTTCAAGCAATCTAGCATAGCTTTTGTATATAAGCCAATTCACTTGTACATTCTCATTAATCAATAACACAATCTCCTTTTCTCATTATTCTCTTCTCATTCTCTCTAAATTCACCAAAAATCAGAAAACCTCTAAGATCAAATAGTTGCTTAAGAAAGTTAAGCTTCATAGCTGCGCTAACAAATTGACATCTAGAGCCTTTGGTTTCGTTTTAAGGGGTAATCAAGATCTTCAATCACGTAAGTACATAGAAGAAACGCTGAAGGAAGTACCATGAATGGTAGCAGCAGCTTCAACACTCATCTTCCAATTCTTGAAGCACGCAATTGGGAAAGATGGAGTGCAGTGATGAAGAATCTGTTTGGAGCACAAGATTTGCTTGAAATTGTGTAGAATGGAGTTGGTGAGTTAGCTGTGAATGCAACAGAAGTGCAAAGGAACACACACAAAGATTTGAAGAAGAAAGATTGCAAGGCTTTGTTCTTGATTCAACAGAGTATTGATGAAGCAAATTTTGAAAGAATCTCAAAAACAGTTAGTTCAAAGGAAGCATGGGATATTCTTTCAAAGCATCATGAAGGGGATGATAAGGTGAAGTTGATTAAGCTTCAATCACTGAGGAGGAAATTCGAATTGATGCAGATGGAAGATGAGCAAAAGATTGCAGAGTACATCTCTAAACTCATCAGTATTGTGAATCAGATGAAGGCTTGTGGAGAGACTATGACTGATCAACAAATTGTTGAGAAGATCATGAGGACTCTATCATCAAGCATGAGGACTCTATCATCAAGGTTTGATTTCATTGTTGTGGCAATTTAGGAATCAAAAGATGTAAAAACCTTGAAGATTGAGGAGCTGCAGAGTTCACTAGAAGCTCATGAATTGATGGTTTCAGAAAGAAGCAGTGAAAGATCAATTCAACAAGCCTTACAAGTTCAAACTATCAAGAAGGATGGTTATGATAGGAAGAACTACAAGAAAGGGAAGAATAACACTAAGGGAGGAAACTGGTCTAAAGGCAAGAACAAAGAAACTGACAAAAGTGAATCTTTAAAAGAAAGAAACTCTAATCAAAAGAAGAGAAATTTTGATAAGAAGAAGATTCAGTGTTTCAAATGTGAGAAATTTGGACACTTTGCTTCTAAATGTTGGTCTGGTAAGGGAAAACAAGGTCAGAATGATGAGGAGCAAGCTAAGATTGCACAAGATGATTTAGATGATTCATTATTATTGATGGTTACAACAACTAGTACTGAGAGCTGCAATTCAGAAAGTTGGTTCTTGGATACTGGTTGTTCTAATCACATGACTGTAAACAAATCATGGTTGAGGGAAGTTGATCATGGAAGGAACACAAAGGTGAAACTTGCAGATCATAGTACATTAACTTCAGAAGGTATGGGGAAGATTGCTATTGAAGGAAAGAATGAAAAAGTAGCAATAATTGAAGAAGTTCTCTATGTCCCTGGAATGCAGTGCAATTTACTTAGTGTTGGCCAACTCATTCAGAAAGGATACTCAGTTACTATGAAGGATAATGTTCTGAAGTTGTTTGATAAACATCAAAGGTTAGTCTTGAAAACTCCCCGTGCAAAAAATAGAACATTTCACATCAATATGAAAGCTGTAGAGTTGAACTGCTTATCTATAATGGTAAAAGATGAAGATAGATGGTTATGGCATTATAGGTTTGGTCATCTTAATTTTAGAGGTCTTAATCAACTGGTTGATAAGGAAATGATTCTTGGTGTACCTAAAATTGAGATACCTAAGACAGCCTATGATACTTGTTTGTTGGGCAAGCAACCTAGAAATGCATTCAGTTCAAGTACTGCTAGTAGATCAAAGGAGCTACTCAATGTTGTGTACTCAGATGTATGTGGTCCTTTAAAGGTTCCTTCATTAGGGGGCAACATATACTTCATAAGTTTTGTTGATGAGTTCAGTAGAAAACTCTGGTTATATTTGATTAAGACCAAAAGTGAAGCATTTGATATGTTTCAAAAATTCAAAATCTTAGTAGAAAAGCAAAGTGGAAAATCTATTAAGGTTTTAAGAACTGGTGGTGGTGGTGAGTATACCTCAAAAGTGTTTGAGAGATTTTGTGAAGACAATGGTATTATACATGAAGTAACTGCTCCTTATACTCTACAACACAATGGTTTGGCTGAAAGAAGAAATAGAAGTCTGCTTGACATGACCAGAAGTATGTTGAAATTGAAGAAGATGCCTAATACTTTTTGGGGAAAAGCTGTAAGAACTGCAGCCTACATCTTGAATAGATGCCCCACTAAGAAACTGAATCAAATCCCTGAAGTAATTTGGCTAGGATGGAAGCAGTCAGCTAAACACTTAAGAGTTTTTGGCTCCTTATGTTATAAACATATCCCTGATACAAAGAGAAGAAAGTTAGGGGATAAGAGTAAGCCTATGATAATGGTTGGTTATCATGAAACAGGTGCATACATGTTATATCATCCTCTAACTCATTCAATAGTGATTAGTAGGGATGTTAAAATCTGTGAGAATGTAGCTTGGGATTGGAACAAGAAAGAGAAGAGTTCCAATCACACAGTTCCCACAATAATTGAAGAAGATGATCAACTTGAACAAGTTCAACTTGATACTGAAGTTCAAGCTGAAGTACATGTTGAAGAGAATCAAGCTACTAGAACTTCAGGGAGACAGAGATTTGCTTCCACAAGGTTAGCTGGACATGAAGTTATTCCAGATAATCTAGTTAATGAAGAAGGGGAATTTGTTCACTTTGCCTTATTAGCAGATGCAGGACCAATCAACCATGAAATAGCAATGAATGAAGAAGTGTGGAAGAATGCTATGATTGAAGAGTTGAATTCAATCATCAGAAACAACACATGGGAACTGACTGAACTACCTGTTAGCAAGAAACCTATAGATGTGAAATGGATTTTCAAGTTGAAACTGAAGCCAAATGGTGAAGTAGCCAAACACAAAGCTAGATTAGTTGCTAGGGAATTCATGCAGAAGGCTGGTATGGATTACTTTGAAGTATATGCCCCAGTAGCAAGATTAGAGACTGTGAGACTGATAGTTGCTATAGCTTGTGGAAGAAACTGGCCAATGTATCATTTGGTCCCTTAGATGAAGAAGTGTTTGTAACACAGCCACCAGGTTTCAAAATCAAGGGGAAAGAAGATATGGTGTATAGATTACACAAAGCACTCTATGGATTGAAGCAAGCACCAAGAGCTTGGAACAAAAGAATTGACAGTTTCCTTGTGCAACAAGAATTTGTTAAATGCAAGTCTGAATATGGTGTATATGTGAAGAAAGGAATTGAAGGTAATCAGTTACTCATCTATCTCTATGTAGATGACTTGATAGTGACTGGTAGTGATGTGAATGAGATAGAAGCATTGAAATCTCAGATGATGAGTGAGTTTGAAATGTCAGACTTAGGAAAATTGACATATTTTCTAGGCCTGGAGTTTACTGAAAATGTAGAGGGACTGGTAATGCATCAAATGAAGTATGCATCTGATATATTGAAGAGGTTCAATATGATGAACTGCAATCCATCATCATCACCTGCTGAGACAAATGTAAAACTAGTAATGAATGAAGAAGAAGAACCTGTGGATCCTACATTGTTTAAGCAAATTGTTGATCACTGAGGTACCTATGCAATAGTAGGCCTGATATTGCATATGCAGTTGGTATAATCAGTAGATTCATGAGTGAACCTAGAGTATCTCATCTGCTAGCAACCAAAAGAGTAATGAGATACATCAAAGGAACATTGCAGTTTGGCATTCTATTTCCTAAGTGTCTGAATGAAAACTCTGGAGAATTGATAGCTTACTCTGATGCAGATTGGTGTGGAGATAAGCATGATAGAAAGAGCACCTCAGGTTATCTATTCAAGTTTCTGAATGCCCCAATTTCATGGTGTGCTAAGAAGCAACCAGTTGTGACATTGTCAACCTGTGAATCTGAGTATATTGCAGGGTGTATGGCAGCATGTCAGGTAGTTTGGCTTGAAAATATACTCAAGGAGATAGAGATAGAGGTTAGCAGACCTATTACATTGTTCATAGATAACAAATCTGCTATAAACTTAGCCAGAAATCCAGTTTTACATGGAAGAAGCAAGCATATAGAAGCTAAGTTTCATTTTCTGAGGGAGCAAGTGAACAAAGGAGCATTGCAGGTTGTTCATTGTTCCACTGAGCTGCAGCTTGCAGACATATTCACTAAGTCATTGAAGGTTGACATGTTCATCAAGCTAAGGAGTTTGATTGGCATGAAGGAAGTAGAAACTTGAATTAAGGGAGGATGTTAGTTTGTTAATTCAAGTTTGTTAGTGATGTAATCATGTTTAGTTGGTTAATCACATTAGATTTTTGTTTGTTATTGATTAGTTACAAGTTCCCTAGAATTTAGCTAAAGTTCTGAGTTTCAGAGTCTGAGGTTTCAGAGTCTGAGGTTGCTTCAAGCAATCTAGCATAGCTTTTGTATATAAGCCAATTCACTTGTACATTCTCATTAATCAATAACACAATCTCCTTTTCTCATTCTTCTCTTCTCATTCTCTCTAAATTCACCAAAAATCAGAAAACCTCTAAGATCAAATAGTTGCTTAAGAAAGTTAAGCTTCATAGCTGCGCTAACAAATTTATTGCAGATTAATTTGACTTAGATCATCTTAAAGATAAATTTGTTATTAATTGATATAAATTTTATAAGCAAATTAGTCTCTAGTGTGCTGATATTATTGTGGAACTAATGTAGAATGGTTGTATGTTGATATCATGTGTCATATCATATTAACTATAAAGATGAATTGAAACTATTTTGACACACCTTTTAAAATTTGAGAGATATGTTTGACAATTTACAATAATTATAGACTATTTTGACGGATGCTAACAATTTCGAAGAACAATTTTTCTATTCACTCGAGTGAAGTGTGCCAAGTACCGGAATATAAAGATGACTTGGTAGTTAAATGAAAAGTTGAGTATTAAAGTGATAAAGAGGTTAAATAGTTGGTTCCTCATCTTCAACATAAAAACTAAAAATACTAATACTTTTTGAACTTTATTTCTTAGACACTTATACTTTTTGCACTTCGTTTCGCTTACAATATTTAAAAATTGAAATGATAAGGAGGATAAATAGTTTGTTCCCTATCTTTAACATAAACCTAAAAATACTAATACATTTTGCACTTTATTTTTGAGATACTTATACTTTTTGCACTTTCTTTTCACTTGCAATATTTAAGATAGACAACCAATTTCAAAATATTTAATTTGAAACCAAACACATACCAAATACCTTCTCTCTTATCTTCTATATAAACCAACACCTTGCAACACTTATAATCACCAAGCAAAGCAAAGCAAACCAAAACCAAATTGTAATTTGTATTTCAATTCTTTCCTAGAGAAACAATGGCAAGCTTGAGAGCTGCATTTGTGGTTGCAATTATGTGCATGGTGGTGGTTAGTGCACCAATGGCAGAGGCAGTCACATGTGGACAAGTAGTTAGTTACCTTACCCCATGCATTACTTATCTTCAAGGAGGTCCTGGTCCGTCTCCACAATGCTGTGGTGGAGTAAGGAACCTTAACGCCGCCGCCAACACTGGCCCCGCCCGCAAGACAGCTTGCAACTGCTTGAAAAGTGCTGCTCGTTCCATTGCTCGTTTGAATGACAACCAAGCTGCTTCTCTCCCTGGCAAATGTGGTGTTAACATTCCCTACAAGTTTAGCACTTCTACCAACTGTAATAGGTATGTTTTATATCTCACTCCTTAATTACATATATGAGAATGACACTCTTTACGGGTCTAAAATAGTAGGTTAATGATATTAGAACTTTGGAACTTACGTATTCAATGTTTTGAAAATCAAAGTGTTTGACTTTTGTAGTGAACGATTTTCTAATTGAGAATCCTTAAAGAGTACCATTAGGGCACTCATTAACAAAACCCTATATATAGATATATATATAAAACTCTTGTCATGCATCTTCTTTAACTGTTAAGTGAGATCTCAACTACCTGAAGAAGTTTTAAGTAAGAGGTCTATGACTCACCTAAAAAAAATATACCGAATAACTTACTAAATATGCCTAAAAAATGAAGTGGAACCAAAAAATATATTTACAATGGAATGAGAAAATATTTATTTCATATAATAATATTCTCAAATTGAACATGTGTCCTCCAAGCTAAAAGTTGATGACCAAAATTAAGTGAGAGTGAGACATTGAAATGATAATTGGAGGAGGTCAAATATGTGTCATTTTTTTTAATATAATATATGTGTATCATTTTATTAGGTATCAAAACAGAGTTTATATGGTATAAAGTAAGTGGAAACAAATTATGAGTGACTTATGTAATTTTGGGCAGTCATCAAAATGGAAGTAATACTATAAAATTAATTAAAAAAATTATAAAATAATCTCAATTTTCATTTGACTTGTGCATTATTTTTTATTTCATATATATTAACCCTTCATGAGCATATAGATAGTTCTTTTTTATTTTTCTTTAAATTGAAAATCATATATAACTTAATCTGTTGTTTTCTGATGTATTGCAGCATCAGGTTCTAAAGAGTGTGAATGAGTGAGAGGAAGAAGTAGATAGCATGGCACTTCTTTCTTCTGCAGTATAAACAGCACTATAGCTGTAGAATTTACTAATGAGAATGAATTAATGGCAATGAGGGCTCCACCTCTGCGAGTTTCCTCTTGTTTCAGACTTATAATTTGCAGTAAAATGAGTTTTTTTTTTTCCAGTTTGGTTGTTGCATATGTAATAAATACATTTGATATAAGACTATTCCATGCTACTTTTAGCAATTGTCTTATTGCTTTCTTCTTCCTATATTTATTATTGTTGCTCATTTCAAATTATTAGTTTTCTTTTTGAAGTACTATTTTTAATATTATTAGTTAGGAGAATTAATATTATATGGGTTTAAAATTTTTATTTTTCAATAAAAAAAGTTAAATAAAAATACTAATCCACATCAGCACCGCCTAATCCATGTCAAACCAATAATGTTCACATGAATGTTTATGTAAAGGAAGTTGTAAAAAATGACAATGGTGTGCACGATTTTTGATTCAAAAGATTTGGTTGAAAAAAAACTTAAACGACTAATCTATTACAATAAAATAACTTAAAGGACCATATGAAGAATTTTGCCTTAATTTTATGAATGAAATTATTATTACATATATTGCTATTTACAATTCTAAGTCCCAATTGGGAAGTATGTTAATATTTGAATTGAGTTTATTAGGATTGCTT
The DNA here is from genome assembly GCA_018208015.1 of Medicago ruthenica. Classification (NCBI taxonomy): domain Eukaryota; kingdom Viridiplantae; phylum Streptophyta; class Magnoliopsida; order Fabales; family Fabaceae; genus Medicago; species Medicago ruthenica. The sequence goes on along the minus strand of CM031374.1, from coordinate 15,327,060 downwards.
AATTATTTTTGAACACATCAATTTCGTACATGTATATATAATATCTATTCACAATCTTAAATACCGAGGGAGAAACATGTAATGACTTGCTATATAGAAGGTTATATTTGTTATAGTAAAACAAATTATATAGATTAAGACGTTTGCACACATCCATAAAAACGAAATTGATGCATTAATAACTTGTTAGTTAAGGAACCAACATCTACCAACTAAAAATTCAATTTACTCGATTGATAAGGGATAGTTATTGATACAGGACAGATATATGTAACTAACCAAATATGACATTGAAAATTAAATATAGCTCAACAACTTTATATTAGAAACTAGTTTCAACCAACTAACTTTCAATGTAGATATACAAGGGGAGGGGTCAGTTATTAACTCAAATGAAAATAGAAGTAAATAAAAAACTATTTACTCAATTCACCACTGGAAAACAATATTCTAAAATGCATCGGAGTATGGGACCCGTGCTGAGTATAAAAGTGCGATAAAATCAGCTGATGTGAAGTCTTTCTTTTCTTTTGCTATATATTTGGTTTATTGGGTCTACCTCATCCTTACAAAATCCATATATAAGATGAGGGGTGTCTCTTTCTTTAGAATGAATAGGTTTTGATACCAATATTAGGTTTATCAAACTTGTGCTTGCTATTGCATAATCACGAGACACATCGACCAATCAATTACTTGAAGAAAACATATTTTTTACTTTTCTTGATTTCACATTCAATTACAAGATTGATACATTGTTTTCAATAAAGTTCATGTTTGAAAAAATTTGTACAAGAAACACTAAATAGTTTTTTTTAATATTTTTTTATAGTGTTTCCAGTATAAATAGTTGAAAATCAGAAACATATGAAAACAAGACAGCAATCTTGTAACTAAAAGTGAAAATATGAAAAGAGAAAATAAACATTTTCATAAAGCAAACATGCCCTTAATAAACAATGCGTTACTAGACTAATTATCCAGCGCAAGGAATTTGCAAATATATCGGTATGCCGATTGACGAGAACTAATGATCCACAAATTTATCAAACATCATCAATCTCAAAGGTTATCTACCAGAGTTACATAAGAACCAGTGTATTTTCTATTATGTTTGTATTTGCGATGAGTACAATATGAGTACTTAGCCTGTGAATAAGCTAGAGCTTAGAGATTTTCTGTATTTGATTAGGTCATGCCTTTTGGAATGATCCCAGTGGTTCTATTAATAGCCCTTTTAGCCCTCTTTTGTTGGAAGAATGAGAGCCTCTTTCTGCGCTTTATCTGATTAGTTCCTATAAGGATGGGTGCATAAGGCTTATGTATATATATCCGGATGTTTTGACCAGAATCCTTAGCTTTATTTGTTACACACGAGTTTAAGGGATTAGGGCCCCCACATGTTGTACTAGTGGCGCCCTTATCTTCAATATTTGTCTTTATCTTAGATGAATGTATTTCTTGGATTCTATCATGATATGACGGTCCACAACCCCCCCAAGCACGAGGCCTGTAAGGGAGAAGTGATTAAGTTTAATTCTAGCGAGCTTCATCTAGCTTGGTCACCCCTTAGGTCTATTAAATATAGCTCAACAACTTTATATTAGAAACTAATTTCAACCAACTAACTTTCAATGTAGATATACAAGGGGAGGGGTCAGTTATTAACTACAGAAGTAAACAAAAAACTATTTACTCAATTCACCACTGGAAAACAATATTCTAAATTGCATCGGAGTATGGGACCCGTGCTGAGTAGAAAAGTGCGATAAAATCAGCTGATGTGAAATCTTTCTTTTCTTTTGCTATATATTTGGTTTATTGGGTCTACCTCATCCTTACAAAATCGATATATAAGATGAAGGGTGTCTCTTTCTTTAGAATGAATAGGTTTTGATACCAATATTAGGTTTATCAAACTTGTGCTTGCTATTGCATAATCACGAGACACATCGACCAATCAATTACTTGAAGAAAACATATTTTTTACTTTTCTTGATTTCACATTCAATTACAAGATTGATACATTGTTTTCAATAAAGTTCATGTTTGAAAAAATTTGTACAAGAAACACTAAATAGTTTTTTTTAATATTTTTTTATAGTGTTTCCAGTATAAATAGTTGAAAATCAGAAACATATGAAAACAAGACAGCAATCTTGTAACTAAAAGTGAAAATATGAAAAGAGAAAATAAACATTTTCATAAAGCAAACATGCCCTTAATAAACAATGTGTTACTAGACTAATTATCCAGCGCAAGGAATTTGCAAATATATCGGTATGCCGATTGACGAGAACTAATGATCCACAAATTTATCAAACATCATCAATCTCAAAGGTTATCTACCAGAGTTACATAAGAACCAGTGTATTTTCTATTATGTTTGTATTTGCGATGAGTACAATATGAGTACTTAGCCTGTGAATAAGCTAGAGCTTAGAGATTTTCTGTATTTGATTAGGTCATGCCTTTTGGAATGATCCCAGTGGTTCTATTAATAGCCTTTTAGCCCTATTTTGTTGGAAGAATGAGAGCCTCTTTCTGAGCTTTATCTGATTAGTTCCTATAAGGATGGGTGCATAAGGCTTATGTATATCCGGATGTTTTGACCAGAATCCTTAGCTTTATTTGTTACACACGAGTTTAAGGGATTAGGGCCCCCACATGTTGTACTAGTGGCGCCCTTATCTTCAATATTTGTCTTTATCTTAGATGAATGTATTTCTTGGATTCTATCATGATATGATGGTCCACAACCCCCCCAAGCACGAGGCCTGTAAGGGAGAAGTGATTAAGTTTAATTCTAGCGAGCTTCATCTAGCTTGGTCGCCCCTTAGGTCTATTTTTCTTTATGACGGTCCACAACCCCCCCCCCCCCCCCCCCCCCCACACCACCCAACACGAGACTTCTAAAGGCGAAGTAATTAAGTTTAATTCTGGCGAGCTTCATCTGACCCCTTAGATTTATATTTTTTATGATTGCCCAATGTTGAAAGAATATATTTGACTGCTTAGAACATGGTTATTGTCATCAAATACTTGGTTCTAAGTACATCATAAATTCTTTCTTCTTTTTGAATTTTCTCCACACCATGTTCTTTTGTACTGTTACATTTTCAAGTATCATAGATTAAGTCAACCATATACAAATATTTCAGGAATTCTTTCTTTCATATATATAAAATAATGCCAAACATTAAAGTAGTGTAATTGACCTGATGAAGACCAAGCCTTCCATTGGTTTCATAAAAGTTGACAATGCATATATCAGGAGTTATTGAAGGTAACATATCCCTGATTAATTAGATCATGTGCTTCTTATATAGATCTTATAACTAACTTAGTAAAGTTATGAGGAATACTTGGTGGTTTGCTACCATGAATTACCCTTTTATATCCATATTTTCTTGTTTGAGAATCCCAATCCATACCAAGACACATCATATTCAATCAAATTTTTGCTCCATCTCCATAACTTGGTTGATAGAATCTTGAAGAACCTAGACCAAGATCGCGATATTTTTTCACTATTTCCACCTAAAATGTTAAATATTCTGTTTATGACTACTAATGTGGTATTTGTATTAGGTTGAAGTTATTTTTAAATTAGTAACTGGTGTTCAGTTTACAAATATGTTGTTTGTGGTAGTTATTACAAGTTATTGTGTATATCAAACAAGAGTGCCTGTCTTTGTTTAGACATATAGACAGAATGTGTGTATTGTAACAATGATTGATATCTAGGCCCTATTCTACGAGATCTGTCTGCAACTTTAACGTCATGGAAACTGAAGCAAGTCTCTTCAGAATCGCTCCAACAGTGTTCGACGGAAGCAACTACCAACTTTAGGCAATGCGTACATTTGGAAGCATTGGATTTGTGGGAAGCAGTGGAAGAAGATTATGAAATTCATGTACTTCCAAACAATCCCACCATGGCACAAATAAAAGCGCAAACGGAAAAAAAAATAAAGAAGGCAAAGACAAATGCCTGCTTGCTTGTTGCTGTCTCAACCATTATTTTCACAAGAATCATGTCGTTTATATCATCAAAGGAGATATCGGATTATCTCGAGAAAGAATATGAATGTGATGAAAGAATTAAAGGCATGCAAGTCCTAAACTTGATATGAGAATTCGAACTTCAAAGAATGAAGGATTTTGAGACGATTCAAGATTACTCTGATAAGCTTCTCAATATTGCAAACAATGTGAGACTTTTGGGATTGAAATTTACTGACTCAAGAATTGTTGAAAAAATTCTTGGAACGGTAGCCGAAAGATATGAAGCAACCACCACTACTTTTGAGAATACTAAAGATTTCTCAAAAATTTCTTTGGCAGAATTCCTTAATGCGTTGAAGACGCAAGAACAAAGAAGATTGATGAGAGAGGAAACAACACTTGAAGGAGCATTAACAACCATGAAGCAAAATATGGGCAAATTTAAGAAGGATTTTGGTGAAATTGGAGTGGGCTCAACATCAGCCAATACAACAGAAAACAATGAAATTCGAAGAAAATCTTCTCCACCCCGTCAACATTGTGGAAAGAAAGGTCATCCACCCTTTAGATAATGGAAAGTCAGAGGTAGCACACGTATTACGAAACTTCAAAGCAAGATTGGAGAATGAAAGTGGTTGTAAAATTCAAGCTCTCAGATCAGACAATGACAAAGAGTATACTTCTAAAGCATTTGATTGATTATGTGATGACGCTGACATTCATCATCAGTTTACTGTTCCATATACGCCACAACAATATGGAGTTAGTGAAAGAAGAAACAAATTTATATTGGAAATGACCCAATCTATGATGCATGATAAGAACTCGCCTAAGCAATTTTGGGAAGAATTGGCAAATGAACAGTGTTGTTTATTTGCAAAATAGGCTTCCTACAAGAGCAATAAAGGATAAGACACCATTTGAGGCTGGTATGGTTTATCAAAGATGCAACACTGCTGTTTGTGAGGCTGCTGGTTTTGAAGAAGCAAAACTTGATAAAAATTGGATGGTTGTAAATGAAGGAGAAGCTTTGCAAAGAAGATGGAACTGAAAAGATTGATCAAGCGTATTTTAGATGTCTGGTCGGTTGTTTGATGTATCTCACAACAATGCGGCCTGATATTTTGAATGTTGTAAGCATTTTGTCTCGATTTATGCATTGTGCAAGTGAATGTCATCTCAAGGCAGCAAAGAGGGTGCTTAAATATGTGAAAGGAACCTATGATTTTAGCATTAAATTTACCAAAATCAATGAATTCAAGCTGATTGATTTTTCAGACAGTGATTAGGGAGGTTCTACCGATGATATGAAAAACACTTCTGACTATTGTTTCACACTTGGTTCTAGTATTTTCTCTTGGAGTACAAAAAAACAAGAAGCAATGGGTCAATCAACTACTGAAGCAGAGTTTATTGCTGCAACTGATGCTATGTGGCTAAGAAAGATATTGAGTGACCTTCATCTTGACCACAAAGAATCCACTAAGACTTTTGTTGATAATCAAGCTGCAATAACTATTTCTCACAATCCAGTTTTTCATGCAAAAACTAAGCATTTCAATATCAAGTTGTTTTTCTTGAGGGAAGCGTAGAAGGATGGTGTTGTAACTCTCGTTTATTTCAAAACAGAAGAAAAAATACTGATGTTTTTACCAAACCTTTACCAGTTAACAAGTTTGAAGACATGAGAATAAAACTTGGTGTTTGCAGCTCCTAAAACAAGGAGGAGTGTTAAATATTTTTTTAGGGCTGCTGGTGTGGTATTTGTTTTATGTTGCAATTATTTATAATTTAGTAACTAATGTTTCATAATATCTCAAAAGACGATTTTTTTTCTCTATCTAAAAACTTAATTTTCTCTTTGCCCTTTCTCTAGAGCTCCACCATCACTCTCCTCCCTCCCAATCCAACCTAGATTCGTTGAGATGTAGATGCTTTCATTAAGTGGTGCGAGGATTGGCTTTGGCCGTCCGCATCACTCAGCCACCAATCCTACCAGCGGTAGTTGTTTTCCCATCGCTGGATGGTTTGGTGGTGGTGTTGTTTTGCAGCGTTTTCTGTGGTGGTTCGTGGTAGGTTTCAAATTAGTTTGGTGGTTGTGTTGGTGATAGGTTTTCGTGGTGGCTATCGGGGTGGTTCGTGGTGGTGTTGTGGTGGTTTTTGAAGTGGTTTTGCGGTGGTGCTGATGCTAGTTTTTTGTGGTGGTTAATGGGGTAGCTCGTGGCGGTGGTGGTGTTTTGTGGTGGTTTCTGTCCTAGCGCAGATCTGATGGTTTTTGGTTTGAATGGGTCATGTCGCCGCGTCGGATCTGTTTGTGGAGGTGATTTCTACATCCTTTTTGGGTCGTTCCCTGTTTGTTTTTAGTAGTTTCCGGTCCGGGTTCATTTTCGTTGTTGTTCCGATCTATCCAAATTTATATGTTCCCAGTTAGCACGTGCTTGCCTCGCCTTGCAGTGGCGGCTGGAGGCTCACCGGCGACATATGGTGTTGCTCCCATCATTTGGTGGTGATGGGATGGTGGTGGTGAGGAGGACGTGATACTCTGTTGTATGAGGAGATTACGGGTTATGGTGAGGAGGTAACAAGTTATTGTGATGATGGGGTGGTGGTTCTTGGGTAATATGGACTTGGATCTGGCGTCGGAACGTTCGATGGACGGGAGCTGATCGAAAGGGGGTGGAAGATGTTATTTAGGTAGGGAGGTGGACGTTTTAATGGTGTTTTTGTGGGTGGTGGTGAGCTCTGGGTGTTTCTTTTGTAGGCCGCCTATGTTTTGGGTCTATACCCACCGTCGCTAGCTCTTGTTGCGTTTGGGTTGCTTTTGTGTGTGGGTGTTGGAGTGTGGGTGGTCTTTGAGCTGAGCCTTTTTCCTTTTCTGACATGATGTATGTGTGCACCACTGTCCATCTTGTCGCATACCTTACAGTTTTGTGTTTTGGATTCTAGTGGGCCGATCGCTTTTGTTTCGAGGTCGGAAGTTAGTGTCTAGTTGCAAGTTTGTTTTGGTTGGTTATGGTGTCTTCTCCGGTGGATCGAGGGTTAGGGGTACCTTCTGATTTGTTTTTGGAGTCTGGTGGGCCGATCGCTTTTGATTTAAGATTGAGAGTCAGTTCTCTGATTCAAGTTTGCTTGGGCTAATTATGGTGTTTTTCTTCGTTGCCCGGGGTAGAGGTGGTGGACGCTGACTAAGTGTTGGAATAGGACTTTTTGGGGTGTGGCTCAGCTATTGAGATGAGAAGAGGATGTTTGATCTAGAGGGATGTTTTTTTGTGAGTAGCGGGCGGAGGTGGTTTATGGATTTCGTTTTTAGTGGCCGTTTGCGATGGAGTTTGATTTGATGGAGTTTGATTTAGGTGGTGAAGTTGGTTTTGGTGTTTGTTGTTCTAATGAGTGTTGAAGGTAGGTCATGGGTGGGTGATGGGTGTATTGGTGTCTTTTATCGTGTTTCATTTGGGTGTTCCGCCTATATACGGCGCCTTTATTATGTAGTCTCTGTTTTACCGATATCTGTTCGTCTTGAGCAGGAATCAGGTTTTTAATAAAATTTTCCATTCTAAAAAAAGTAACTGATGTTTAGGTTACAAGTATGTTGGTGGTGGTAGTTATTAGTAGTTATTGTGTTTATCAAACAAGAGTGGCTCTCTTTGTTTAGAAATATATAGACAAAATGTATGTACTGTAACTACTCTAATGTTTAGTAATATTGTTCCTTTCCATTCTTGTCTCTATTACTTTTCTGTTCTTGTTCAATTAACAACATATAAATTGTAAGAAAAAATGTGGTCACAAATAATAAAATTCAACACACATGACATGCATTAATATTCCGATCAAGGGTATGAAGTTATTGTGAATCATTCAGGAACATGAAGGCAGACCAGAAATATAAATGCATTCTATTACAACAAGTGAAATAAATTCCCAAAATTGACAAGAAAAAGAAAATTAGTGAATCAACAATTTAGTCTCTGAAATTGTAGGGTGCTGTTAATTTAGTTCATAAAATTATTAATATTTCAAAGTTGTAATTGAAATTGAAAATATTTCATCACATTAGTTCTTTTCGATCAGTTAGTTTAGTCGCTGAAATAAACTGACAGGGATTGATGTAATTGTGAATTTTCAAACCCCCAAAGGTTGGTCTGGTGGTGTAACACTTAAGAGTGTGCTCTTTTCTAGATCTCAAGCTCAAATCCTCTAGTTGCTAACAATTCCTAAGTTGGTCAGTTGATAAAGGGCTTTGCTTTGGCTTCAATTGGACCCCCTACTAGTGGACGTTGAGATTGGTCCCCTGATTAGTCAGTCTTTAGACCAGATACCGAGTTCCCAAATTATTTTTGAGAATTTTCAAATTCAGAAATCATTTTAAATTTCGTTAGTTTCAAAGATGAAGTTGACCGTGCCTAATAATTCGAGGCTATAATACAATCTTCAAACCATACCTCGTCCATACTTTGCATTTCAAACCGACACCGAGAAGGACTGAAGATTGAACTAGATATGAAAATTAATTTCTACTTTTTAAGACATCTTTAGATAATGTTCACATCAAAATTTTAGGTGACCTTTTCTTTCATTGAAACAATGATGTTTAGCTGTTTCTCTAGAGTCCAAACGTTGTATTGGCTTGTAATTAATCTGAACTTTTAACTTAATACTCCCTCCCTATGTCAAAGGTGAAACATTTAACAAAAATCACGAGTATTAAAATAAGTTGTTGGATAATTTTTTTTAATGTTGTGATTATTACTATATTAAATTATTCTTTGTGTAAACTTACATTGGAGTATGGTTTTTTATATTTTAAGATAAATTTATAGTATTAATTAGATATATATTTAAAAAAAGAGTAATAAATTTGTTTTAAAATTTATTAAGATCTTATATTTATAGACAAACAAATTTTTATAAATGATTTTATAATTAATGACAAAGAGAGTGCTAATTTATACTACCACTTTTAGTTCAATAGATATTAAGAGAAATTAAATTGTAGCCGATAAAATCTTTTCCTTTTTGAGTCATAAAAGACAGAATATAAACATCTATATTCTTCTTTTTCCTTAAAAAAATCTATATTCTTCTTTCGGAAAAAAAATCTATAGTCTGTTAAAATTTTACGAGTAAAACTCATTCTAAATTGATAAAAAAAAGTTAAACCGACATCAATTTTAGCAAATACTTACATCTTTAAAAATATACTAGACGTATGACCCGTGCTATCGCATGGGTCTTTTAGAATTTAAAAAAAAAACTATAATTTTTTTATCAATTGATAGTTAATAAATATTATATGGTATGGTATTTACATTATGTTTGTAATAAGAGTATAAAATAGTGATGTGAAAAACAATAAATTATTCACAAACTTGACTATTATAATTGAAATTTGATACATTTCACTAATCAAACTATTGAGCATTTTTGTTTTTTAAAAAAATCATTTTCTATTTTTTGAGTCTTACTCAAATTACTTTTGCCTCCTTAGAGTTTACTTTCACAAAATAGTTCAAAGCATGCATTCCTTGCATTTGGTTTTGTAACAAACAACACAAAGGAATCCAATGTATAAAAAAACAATATACTTTGACAATATAAAAGGAGGAGACTAGTACAAAAAAGCCTTTTTAAGTCGGTTAAAAATGACTTTTTAAGTCGGGCGCGCGTCCGACCTAATAGCAGCCGTAGTAAGAAGTGTTTACTTTTTAAGTCGGCTTTTGCAACCGACTTAAGGCCTCATTTTTTAAGTCGGTTATCTGGGAGCCGACTTAGGAAGTATAGGCCTCAAAGACCATGCGCAACAGATTAAACCGACCTAAGATATTAACTTCTTAAGTCGGGCCGTTTTAACCGACTTAAAGATATTAACTTCTTAAGTCGGGCTGTTTTAACCGACTTAACAAGTTTAGTTTTTTTTCCCTACAAATTATGCTTCCATTTTTCATCCTGCAACTTTTTTTCCACTGTATAAATGCAGATTATCCAAATGCCACTAACTTGTACTAATAGAAAGATACATTGAAGAGTTGATCAAAAAATACATGTATTAGTCAAAAGGAAGCATAACCGAAATCACATGTACTAATTAAACAAAACCATAGAACTATAATGTCATACGAAAGTAAATATAGTCACTGCACTGGCAAGATAATGTACATGTCAGAGCCAAAATGCAAATACTACAAAAAAAAAAACTCAAAACAGGGCTAAAACTTCAACTGTTAAAAAAAAACCAATCTCACACTAAAGCTGACTCCCCATCTGCTCCAAAAATCAGTCTCGCACTAAGATGAATCCGCATTTGCTTTAATAAGTTCCAGAATCAAATTTGGACAGCGTTCTTGAACATTTTTAACTTCATCCTTATGAAAGGGAGTTGAATCCGCAAATATCTGAATAAATAAATGTTGACATAATATTAGTTTATCATATAAACATGTAAAAATAAAATTAATTAATTTATACTAGTTGTTAAAAAAATCTTATACCTACTTGCATCCATGAATCCACAACACCACCGGATACAATGTTCAACATATGTAGCATGACAAAGTATCCGCTCTTGTAACAAACTGATTGCTTTCGACTCTGAAATTGAATACGAACAAATGTGTTCGTTTATTCGGTAAATACGATTAAAAAATTGTTTTTTAATACAAAAACGCCACAAAGATGATACATGAAGCAGTAGCAGTAAACAACTTACAATGGGATTGAACCATATTACTTTATTATGCTTTCTCACCCGTTGTAGCTTATTATAACCTTCTAAAGCTCTACAATAATTAACACTTAATCGTTAAATTTATATCATTAAACATATCACAGTTCATGTACATATAAATTGAATACTTACGACTCAACAATGGCTGATATTTTTTTATCTGCCGGCTTCTTTCCCAACGAACATAGAAATGTTACCTCATGCTTCTTGGGATTAATTATGAGCAACTGCCAGTGATGACTACAAGGGTAATAAACAATTAAATTATTTATAAAATTCAAATCTCTCAGTTACAAGTGAATGGATATAAAGAGAAAAAAATTACTTGTTAAAGTAAGGAGCTAGGTACAGATCCTTTTTATTATGGTCCTTCGTGTTTTGAATGTAGGTTTGAACACTAACTTGGTCATTTTGACTAAGAGTGTAATATGGATCAAGAAATCTGTACATGCCACTTTTGCCCAATTCAACACAACGACGGTGTAGATACCTAAGATAGTGAAAAAAATGAAATATTACATTATTAATAAAATTAAGTAATTGAATGACCATTAAATTTACAAACAAAATATACTAACGTCAGCCACACTTGCAAAATAGTGAAGTGCAATTCTTTTTTACCCAAACACAAGTCCATGATATCGTCATATCGTCCCTCGGTAGCTCAATATCAATCCCACTTTGTTCAGCCTTAAACTTCAAAGCTTGTTCCATATACATTGCCTTCACTATCAATTTTTGACAAACAGGTTCCGACTTTTTCGGTGGAACATCAACTTTCATAGAGATAGCAAAAAATGTGATATGTATAACAGTAGCAAAAACTACACTGAATATGACCAACGTTATAAAACAAAGAAACTCTGATTCTATAAGTAAATAATCTTTTGAACAAACATCCAATAAAAAATCCTTATAAACCCCTGTAACTTCATATCAATCATAATGGGTACTATAGTTTTTAAATTGATTTAGCAGAAATTATACCTTAAGATGTTTTTTGTGACACATGGTTACTACAAGAATATTCTAGTTACAATGACGTTCTACTTGAAGGAAAGACCATACTTATAGATACACCTAATAATGCAAATTAATCTAATTTTCTTTAATAAGAGTAAGTAGGTACTTAATTAAGCAAGTAAGGTCTTAGCAGAGACAAAATCAAATAGCCTAAAGATATTATATTTTGAAGTCTAAATTCTTTTTTACTATTACTCTTATTTATTTGTTGGGTTGCAGGAATCTATCCTTGTAGTTTTTGGCACCATCAAACACATTATCATTGGTGAAGGTTCAAGGTGCATTAAATATCTAGGCTTCACAATTGTCTCTCTTTGTTAAACAATTTTAGGTAAAGCTTTACAAGGTAGTAGCATGCTGATCAAAACACCTATTCTAGGATTAGAATGTGATTACACATGGTAGGAATGATACTTGATGTATGTATACCAGAATGATACTTGATGTATACCAGAATGATATCTAAGTGATTTTGTGTTTTAATGTGTTGAGTTTTTACTATTTACTATTGCAAAACGACCAAAGAAATTATATATAGGCATCAATTCGATCATACTTAATCCGTTGAAAACACAGGGGGCAATAGTGTTTTAGTGTAACATTGGTATTAAATCTCAATCTTTATATTCCACAAAAAGACTAGGGTTATATGTGGCATTGATATCATTAAGTACAGAGTTTTATGTTCGTAAAAAACACGGGGGGCAATTATGTTTTATGTAGCATTGATACATTAAGTACAAATTTTGTTATTCCTAAAATGCACGGGGTTATAGAGTTTTGTGTAGCTTTGATATCATTAGATCCAAAATTTTATAGTCCTAAAAATTACGGGGTGTCGTAGAATTTTATGTAGCCCACTATGAATTATCCCTGTGCGTTGCACGGGTGTTAAAACTAGTATGTTAACATATGGTTACAAGAAAGTTCTTGTGTACCGCTATATCTGAAAAGTTTGCAACGTATTAACCAATAATTTTGACTAGCTAAACCTTCAGTAAACTTGTGGTGCTTATTCAATTTTTTACTAGCTCTCACTTTTTCCATTAATGTTATCTATAAAATTCACTAAACAAAAGAGATTTCATATAATGGCAACCAGGTGAAATGAAGTAAATAAAACCATTTTCATTCCATATGTATGCATAACAAAATCCTTGTGTGTTCAAACGGGGTAATCACAACATCTGGAGGATAAAAATAGGTGTCTTAGCCCCAAGAGAGTGGAAACGCATAGTGAGATTCACAATGTAGTACCCTAATTTTGTCCTACGCATTTTAAAACCAAAAATCAAAAAAATCAAATCAAAGAGGGGAAAAAGTCAAAAGTCAACAAAAGTCAACAGAAAAGTCAACTTTTCAAAATTGAGGACTTCGCAATGCGAAGCTCACTTCGCACTGCGAAGTCTGCGATTTTTCTGCAGATTTTTGGTTTCTTGGATTTAATTCCAGATTTTGTTGCACATCACTTCCATAATTATTTTAAGTAGCATTCATGGCCAATTGGGCCAAGCAAAGCCAGAGTTGAAAGACTTGCCATTAATGCCAAGGTTAGAAGCTTTTTCTTCCAACCTAGCATGTGACAAGCAAGTGGGCTTGCCCTTGGGCAGCTCTAGCCCCTCCCAGGTGACCTGCTAACCACCACAAGGTTGCCAGCCACCTGCTTGAGGACTTTCCTCCTGCTTGCTGCCCCAAAAACCAGTCAAACCAGCTGGATTTTCTCACTTGAAAAGCCATGAGTGCCTACTCTGTTTTGCAGCAGCTTTTCACCCTCTCACACCAGCCAATTTTAGCCTTTTCATCCCTCAATCTCTGCACATTACAGTGCACGTTTTTATTGACCAACCATTGAGATTGCAAGGATTGATCCCCAAGCATTAGCCATTTGCAAATCAGCTTTGTTCTTCATCATTACCTTCTAGAATAGGTTGAATTTGTGGCTGAAATCAAGCTGGAACTTGCCCCTTGGCACAAGGCAGGGTTGCCTCTATCCATTAGCATTTAATGCAAAGGGATTCAGCTTGATCTTGGCCACAAATCAGCTGAATCAAAGGATTGTGTAATGATGACAAAGATTTGATTTTGGCCTATAAATACAAGGCAATGCCCAAGGTTACAAACACTCACAATTAGACAGAAAACACAACATTCAAAGAGCAGAAACTCTACTCATTTCAACCTACAAATCTCCACAAATAACCAGAAACAATCCATCCACACAAAGCTTTCAAAAGTTCAAGTTCATCACAAATCTTCAAACCTTTGTGAAAGCCTTCAACCAAATCAAGCCAAGTGCAGCTGGAGCTTTGCTAAGGAGTTCTGTAAGTTACTAAGCTCTTTATCTTGCATTTCTAATTGTGTTTGCATAGCTATTTTGGCTCAAAACCTTTTGGTCCTAAAAAACCCCTTTTGAATTTCAAAGAAATCCCAAGGTTTTCAAAACATCAAAATTGGTTTGTACAACCTTTTTCATCCCAAAAACTCAAAGCTTTTCACCCATATATAAGGTCTTGAGTGTGTTCAGAAGTTGTTTCTGAACAAATGTTCAGAAACAGCTTCTGAACCCAAAATTTCGCATGCTTCGCAGTGCGAAGTCATGGTCGCAGTGCGACCATGACAGAACTCAGAACCTGAGTTTTTGTGTCAAAACAACCAATTTTTGAGGTTCTAGCCCCAGAGCTCAGAACCAAAGAGTTTTTAAACCCATGTTCTTCAAGTCATAACAAGGTTTTTGCTTAATTTTGGCAAATCACAAGTTTGTATAACCATTTTGTGGATAGCTTGCAAAGCAAGTTATGTTCCCAAACTTTCAAAACCACATGAACCAACAAGCTATGTTCAGCTTTTCAATCTAAACTTGAGCAATAAATATTGTTCATGATGTTCAAAACTCAAAAATGAACATACACCGGTAATGTGCGCATTTTCGCAAAATGAGACGAACTTGCGCGTTTTCTAGCAAATTTGCTAAACCTTCCCATTTTTGGGTTTTCAAACCAAATGTTTTGACTTACCTTGGGATTTCTAAAGAATTCAATCCAAAAACATGAATGAAAAAGGGATGGTGTGACGTATGTCTCTCCATCGCCCCGATTGTACGAATGCGTGACGTATGTCTCGTCGCTCGGACAATCGTCATTCCCTTTTAATATGTACAACCCTAACCAAACCAAATCTTGGCCCCTTGTGGTCAATCCAAACCTTTTGGTCCCCCGTTGGCCATTAGACTCAACCCCTCGACTCGTTAGAGTCCACTCGGTCAATGTTCGACTCGTCCGAGTCCATTGTACCCGTTCTTGATCTCAGTGGATCAATCGAACAATCGCCCGGCTCTTCGGAGTCCACTCGGTCAATGTTTGACTTGTATGAGTCCATTGTACCTCCCTTGGTCCCATAGCGACCAATTCAACCCTCTACCCTAACGGACGTAACTTTTAACAATTCTAATGTGATTCGCGAACGAACGCTTAATAAGTCTCCAAGTGCGAGCATACAAGCAACGTTTAATCACAAGAATTCGGTTAAAACATCGTCCAATTAAAATTAACCAACACACATACGTTTTTCTACCAAAGAACTACGTATGCTTTGAATTCTCCGACTACCGGGAGATACGTAGGAGCAAGATCGACATCTTGTCAAGCACAATAATAATAAAACTTTTTTTTCTCTTTTCGTTTGTTTTTATCTCTTTTCCCCCCCTTTATTATATTTTAGCATAAATGAACATGAACGCAAAGTATTAAAAAGCAATTCAAGTCTTAACCAAATAGAAGGTTCCCGTTGAGTACAACGGACGTGAGGGGTGCTAATACCTTCCCCTCGCGTAACCGACTCCCGAACCCGATAATGGTTGCGATGACCTAATCCTTATCCTCATCGTCTAAAGGGTTTTATTATCGTTTCCCTTTACAAACAAAAAAAACTTAAGGGTTTATCAACGTTCCCTTTACACAAAAACTTTGGTGGCGGCTTCACAAAGGCACCCTCCGAGCGTCCGAGGACGACCTCGGAGGAATCTGCGCGTCTTTTTCCCGAGGAAAAAAACGAGGTGCGCACAGCTGGCGACTTCACTGGGGACCCTGTTCCCACTAGTGAGTCAAGCCTAACCTATTTGGTTTAAAGCCAATTGTTTTATTTTCTTTGCGTGTCATGTTTATTTATTTTATTCATACATGTTATATTTATGCTTTATGTTTATATTTGCTTTATCTGCTTTATATTCATATCATATGTATCAAATGTGGGGGTTACTTGAGTGATGCTACTCCACATTGTTCGGGTTAATGCCGGACGTGTGAGGCTCTCTACCCGAGCTTGAGAAAAAAACTAAGTTAGAAGGAGGTTGTGTGCGGAAGCCCGCGTTGACGTATGTCCGTGAGGTAGGATGCCCAACCCCGCTTAGATGAGATTTTCACGTGGAATTAATTGAAGTCATGTCGACGTATGTCCATAGACAACCCTAATTCCATGTGAGATCTATGACTCTAAGGACCTCTTCTTAGGAAATTTCACCTTTAGAGCCTACATGTGAGGATGGGGGGAAGTTCCGAACCTTCATCTACCAAACCCCTGCATGTCATAACATTTGCATTCATAAAACTTTTTGCATAAACAAAAAAAGAGGGGCATATTTTTGCATACTCATTGCATTCATACAGTCACATGCATTTTCATGCATTTCAAAGAGGAACCATCACATTTTTCCCTCGCAAAAAAAAAAGGGGGGAAGTACCCGACCCGGTGTACAGTAGCGTTTCGGAAGAGATCCGAGCAAACCGGAAGGCCATCGAAATTCTGGAAACCATTTTTTTGTCCAAGTAATTTATCTTGTTTTTCAAAAAAAAAATCAAATCATTTTGCTCTTCCCAAGGCAAATGATTAATTTTATGGGACCCCCATATTTCAAATCATTTTTGTCATTAATAAATTTGCAGTTTATGTTCAAAAGAGTTCGTTTTTCTTTCGTTCTCAAATAAATTTTCGTAAACCCTAGAAAAAAAATCATCATCATACACCAAGAAATAACACTGCTACGATCCCTTTTGACTTCAATCTTCAATTTAAACCAAACGGAAGATGATAATAAGGACGATTTTGAACCTCCTGAAGGATTGTCCAGACTTAGGGATCAAGAGGATAGGGTAATACAACCTCACCAAGAGAACCCTAAAAAAAATAGCACCACAGTTTTCCCTCTGCCGGGGCACACTCTACAAGAGAAATTAGGTCTTACTCAGATGTGCGGATAAACGTGAAGCAGTCATGCTCACCGAAGAAATCCATGAGGAGTCCTTCCAAACCTATGCCAAGACATGTCACAAGTGACAAAATTATACCAACAAGGGGCACATACCACAAACACCTCTGAATGTCATGACATCACCCTAACCTTCCTCTATGTGGGGCATAGACATGTTTGGAATGATTAAGCCAAAGGCTTCAAAAAGGGCACCAGTTCATACTAGTTGCCATCAACTGTTCCACCAAATGGGTCAAAACAGCTTCCTATGCAAACATGACCAAACAAGTGGTCGCCCAACTCAAAAAAAAAGAAACCATTTGCCATTACGGCACTCCCCACAATTTCCCACAAAAAGCCAAGCCGTTACGGCACTCCCCACAATCTCCAATCACAATAAAGTCCAATTTTCATTGGCATCCCCAAACACAAAAAGCCAAGTCATCATTGGCATTCCTCACATCTCCAACAAAAGACCAATTTTCATTGGCACACACAATTCCCAAACAAAAAGCCCAATTTCCATTGGCGCTCAAAAACCCCATTTCCAACAAAAGCCCGACCTTGATCGGCATCCAAAAAAACAAAAGCCCGACCTCGCTCGGCATCCCACAATAAAAGCCCGACCTCGCTCGGCATCCGAACACCCAAAAGGCCAATTTTCATTGGCACTCACAAACATATTCCCAAATACCATTTCCAATAAAAGCCCAATTTTCATTGGCCCTTACAAACACAATCACACATAAAACCCAATTTTCATTGGCATCTCCACTCAAATCACAAAAAGCCCGACTTCGCTCGGCATCCCACAATAAAAGCCCGACCTTGTTCGGCATCCACACACCCAAAGCCCAATTTTCATTGGCATTCCTATCCAAAAAGCAAAAGCCCGACCTTCCTCGGCATCCCATCATAAAAGCCCGACCTCGCTCGGCATCCCATCATAAAAGCCCGACCTTGCTCGGCAGCCAAACATAAAAAACCCAACCATGCTTGTCATCCAAGCACCCAAACACAAGCAAGGTTTGACCAACTAAACCCCATAAAAGAGAAAGACCTCACAGCATTGGGGCATGGACAGTTCAACAAGAAAGTTCGCTCTCGAGAATTTAGAGAAGAAGACTTAATGCTTGAAAAAAAGGTATTACCCATCCACAAAAATCCCCCTATCAATAAACTCCGGCGCAGTAAAAAAAAATATATATGCCAAAAAGAAAAAGAGCTCGCTAAATTGAAAACCCGAAAAGGGCGGTTTAGGCAATAGAGAGCGTCCTGGTAGATCGAAAACCTGAGAAGGCGGTCTAGGCAAAAATTAAGGACATCAAAAAAGGAAATACACCCCGGTGGACTGAAAACTCGAAAGAGCAGTCCAGGCAAAAGTTAGGGGTTTCAAAAAAAAAAAGAAAAAGGCAAAAGACTGCGGCACGTGAGGTCCGGACTGAATTCAAGAGGGAAAGAGTCAACCTCATTATCATCTTTCAAAAAAGGTTATTTCGAAGTCATAGGGAAAGTAGCACGTGAAACCCAAGCAAATTTCCATTTGTCTTTTTGTTTCTTCCTTTTTCTCTATCTCAGTAATCACCTCCTATAGGGATTACATTTTCACGAATAGTTACCCACACAAGGGACTAAGTTTCGTTGAATCAAAATCATTTTTAAACCTTTTCATTGTTATGCGTCCTTACTTGCTCATAAAATGTGTTTTTATTCATGATAAATAATGCATTGAAATATGGGAATAACATAAAAAAACAAAAAAATGTGTGTTTTTTTTTACTTGGACGTTAAATGTCGAAAGAATTTCGTTGGTCCCCGGTATTGCATCAGAGGACTCAAAACTTGAAGCTTTACATCAGTCATTTTAAGACTCATGCTCTTCAGCAGAAACAAGTGCGTAGCTCACGACGCGTAAAACGCAAAGATCCCGGGTGTCGGAGGAAACAAATTTCCCAAATAAAGCACACCCCCCATACATCTTTTTCATCCACTAAGGCCGGATATCGATCATGCTTCCAAAATGATCCTTATATCCCCAGTGAGATCACCAAAATCAAAAAGCCCGACCTCGCTCGGCAACCAAAATCAAAAAGCCCGACCTCGCTCGGCAACCAAAATCAAAAAGCCCGACCTCGCTCGGCAACCAAAATCAAAAGCCCGACCTCGCTCGGCAACCAAACAAAAGCCCGACCTCGCTCGGCAACCAAACAAAAAGTCCAATAATCATTGGCGATCCAAAAGTCCAATATTCATTGGCAAACCAAAGAACTACGTAAGCTTTGAATTCTCCATCCCACCAGGAGATACGTAGGAGCAAGATCATCATCTTGTCAAGCACAACAAACCAAAGCCCAATTTTCATTGGCCCACAATAAAGCCCAATTTTCATTGGCCCACAATAAAGCCCAATTTTCATTGGCCCACAATAAAGCCCAAATTTTATTGATATTCCCCAGGGAGTCTCAACCCAAAACAAAAAGTCCAATCATCATTGGCAAACCCACACAAATCTTCGGGCTAAGCTCGAACTACACCGGTTTTGATCCCATTTGGGTATGTAGGCAAAGGACCCTGTCCTTCCAAACCGACCAACCAAAAAACAAAAAAAAGAAAGCCCAATTATCATGAACACACCCACCAACAAAGACCGACTCTGCTCGGCACCCAACTAACATTATTCATGCATGCATATTTTAAAACCATTCATACACATGCATTTCATTTCATAAAACCTGCAACAAGGATCCTCCAGTGAGTATCACATATTCACCAGCATCCATTAACATTCAACCAGGGGCACCTATTTAGGGTAAGACCGCAGCTCGTTAGGAATCGATATTCAGAAGCAGTTCCTGAATAAGATCACCTAGCTTAGGTATCAACCTCTAGAAGCAATTCCTAGAATAGATCACCTACCTCATTGTTCGACCTCTAGAAGCAATTCCTAGAGTAGATCACCTCCCCCAGTGTATCGACCTTCAGTGTTAGCGGCTGAATAAGATCACAGCTCGTTAGGAATCGATATTCAGAAGCAGTACCTGAATAAGATCACCTAGCTTAGGTATCGACCTCTAGAAGCAATTCCTAGAGTAGATCGCCTCCATCAACGTCCTACCTCTAGTGACAGTGCCTAGAGTAAATCACCATCATTAGGAATCGACATTCAGTGACAGTGCCTGAATAAGATTACCTAGCTTAGGTATCGACCTCTAGTGACATCCTAGAGTAGATCGCCTCCATCAATGTTCCACCTCTAGTGACAGTGCCTAGAGTAAACCACCATCCTTAGGTATCGACCTCTAGAAGCAGTACCTAGAGTAGATCACCTCCATCTCAGGAATCGACCTCTAGAAGCAGTGCCTAGATAAGATTACCTTCATCCCCCAATGGATCTACCTCCAGTGTTAGCGGCTGGATACGATCAACCCCTACCAACCCTTTCATTTGCATTTCGCGAAGGACAAAATTCGGGTCCTTCTTTTTCTTTTTACTTAATTGATCTCCGCAAAGAGTTCATGAGATGCCCTCGGCACTCACGCACTCTATGCGAAGATACAATTAAGTAGGGGCAGCTGTAGTACCCTAATTTTGTCCTACGCATTTTAAAACCAAAAATCAAAAAAATCAAATCAAAGAGGGGAAAAAGTCAAAAGTCAACAAAAGTCAACAGAAAAGTCAACTTTTCAAAATTGAGGACTTCGCAATGCGAAGCTCACTTCGCACTGCGAAGTCTGCGATTTTTCTGCAGATTTTTGGTTTCTTGGATTTAATTCCAGATTTTGTTGCACATCACTTCCATAATTATTTTAAGTAGCATTCATGGCCAATTGGGCCAAGCAAAGCCAGAGTTGAAAGACTTGCCATTAATGCCAAGGTTAGAAGCTTTTTCTTCCAACCTAGCATGTGACAAGCAAGTGGGCTTGCCCTTGGGCAGCTCTAGCCCCTCCCAGGTGACCTGCTAACCACCACAAGGTTGCCAGCCACCTGCTTGAGGACTTTCCTCCTGCTTGCTGCCCCAAAAACCAGTCAAACCAGCTGGATTTTCTCACTTGAAAAGCCATGAGTGCCTACTCTGTTTTGCAGCAGCTTTTCACCCTCTCACACCAGCCAATTTTAGCCTTTTCATCCCTCAATCTCTGCACATTACAGTGCACGTTTTTATTGACCAACCATTGAGATTGCAAGGATTGATCCCCAAGCATTAGCCATTTGCAAATCAGCTTTGTTCTTCATCATTACCTTCTAGAATAGGTTGAATTTGTGGCTGAAATCAAGCTGGAACTTGCCCCTTGGCACAAGGCAGGGTTGCCTCTATCCATTAGCATTTAATGCAAAGGGATTCAGCTTGATCTTGGCCACAAATCAGCTGAATCAAAGGATTGTGTAATGATGACAAAGATTTGATTTTGGCCTATAAATACAAGGCAATGCCCAAGGTTACAAACACTCACAATTAGACAGAAAACACAACATTCAAAGAGCAGAAACTCTACTCATTTCAACCTACAAATCTCCACAAATAACCAGAAACAATCCATCCACACAAAGCTTTCAAAAGTTCAAGTTCATCACAAATCTTCAAACCTTTGTGAAAGCCTTCAACCAAATCAAGCCAAGTGCAGCTGGAGCTTTGCTAAGGAGTTCTGTAAGTTACTAAGCTCTTTATCTTGCATTTCTAATTGTGTTTGCATAGCTATTTTGGCTCAAAACCTTTTGGTCCTAAAAAACCCCTTTTGAATTTCAAAGAAATCCCAAGGTTTTCAAAACATCAAAATTGGTTTGTACAACCTTTTTCATCCCAAAAACTCAAAGCTTTTCACCCATATATAAGGTCTTGAGTGTGTTCAGAAGTTGTTTCTGAACAAATGTTCAGAAACAGCTTCTGAACCCAAAATTTCGCATGCTTCGCAGTGCGAAGTCATGGTCGCAGTGCGACCATGACAGAACTCAGAACCTGAGTTTTTGTGTCAAAACAACCAATTTTTGAGGTTCTAGCCCCAGAGCTCAGAACCAAAGAGTTTTTAAACCCATGTTCTTCAAGTCATAACAAGGTTTTTGCTTAATTTTGGCAAATCACAAGTTTGTATAACCATTTTGTGGATAGCTTGCAAAGCAAGTTATGTTCCCAAACTTTCAAAACCACATGAACCAACAAGCTATGTTCAGCTTTTCAATCTAAACTTGAGCAATAAATATTGTTCATGATGTTCAAAACTCAAAAATGAACATACACCGGTAATGTGCGCATTTTCGCAAAATGAGACGAACTTGCGCGTTTTCTAGCAAATTTGCTAAACCTTCCCATTTTTGGGTTTTCAAACCAAATGTTTTGACTTACCTTGGGATTTCTAAAGAATTCAATCCAAAAACATGAATGAAAAAGGGATGGTGTGACGTATGTCTCTCCATCGCCCCGATTGTACGAATGCGTGACGTATGTCTCGTCGCTCGGACAATCGTCATTCCCTTTTAATATGTACAACCCTAACCAAACCAAATCTTGGCCCCTTGTGGTCAATCCAAACCTTTTGGTCCCCCGTTGGCCATTAGACTCAACCCCTCGACTCGTTAGAGTCCACTCGGTCAATGTTCGACTCGTCCGAGTCCATTGTACCCGTTCTTGATCTCAGTGGATCAATCGAACAATCGCCCGGCTCTTCGGAGTCCACTCGGTCAATGTTTGACTTGTATGAGTCCATTGTACCTCCCTTGGTCCCATAGCGACCAATTCAACCCTCTACCCTAACGGACGTAACTTTTAACAATTCTAATGTGATTCGCGAACGAACGCTTAATAAGTCTCCAAGTGCGAGCATACAAGCAACGTTTAATCACAAGAATTCGGTTAAAACATCGTCCAATTAAAATTAACCAACACACATACGTTTTTCTACCAAAGAACTACGTATGCTTTGAATTCTCCGACTACCGGGAGATACGTAGGAGCAAGATCGACATCTTGTCAAGCACAATAATAATAAAACTTTTTTTTCTCTTTTCGTTTGTTTTTATCTCTTTTCCCCCCCTTTATTATATTTTAGCATAAATGAACATGAACGCAAAGTATTAAAAAGCAATTCAAGTCTTAACCAAATAGAAGGTTCCCGTTGAGTACAACGGACGTGAGGGGTGCTAATACCTTCCCCTCGCGTAACCGACTCCCGAACCCGATAATGGTTGCGATGACCTAATCCTTATCCTCATCGTCTAAAGGGTTTTATTATCGTTTCCCTTTACAAACAAAAAAAACTTAAGGGTTTATCAACGTTCCCTTTACACAAAAACTTTGGTGGCGGCTTCACAAAGGCACCCTCCGAGCGTCCGAGGACGACCTCGGAGGAATCTGCGCGTCTTTTTCCCGAGGAAAAAAACGAGGTGCGCACACACAAATTTAACATAATTCAGGGATAGGAACATAGGATGACATTAATACCTCATGTCAGGGATAGGAACATAGGAGCCCTCAAGGAATATATGAAATCACACAACTACCATGCTTGCATGACAGTGTTGGAAAAGGAAAAAGTTTAAAAGCAAGAGTAGTAGTATCTTTGAGATCATGTGGTGCAAATTCAAGTGAAAATTCAAGTGATAATAAACTTTTCTTTAAAAGCAATGATATGTTGCTGTTATATCATTGAAAATTCAAGTGATATAAGAAACTTGGTGTGATAATAAACTTGATATGATAACATTTAGTAGGGTATGAATCCCCTGCTGTCAAAATTTTGCATGACCTTGTCACATGAAACTTTATGTGTCCTATAATTTCATATTTCTCCCATTCCCCTATCTCTACGTTAATATGGATACGGATTCCCTGCAATGGGTAATGCCCGCGGCTATTACATGCAGTTTTCGATCTTGCCTATTAATTTGAGAACGGAGGGTTCATATTAAACAATAGCAAAATCAGTTTAAAACGGTTAATTTGATATGAATGAGATCACAAATTGTGTGACGCATTTACTACACCAAACCAAATCCAACATGTATGTCTTAAAAAAACCCCAAACAGCTAGCATGACAGTGTCCAAAAGCACAAAAAGCCAACATTAGCTGCCACACGGCTAACCAAAAAAAACCTATGAAAATCACCTTTCCTAATGTTCACCTACACTTTTATTGAGATTCTACTAGGCAACTATGGGTTTAGGTTCAAAACTTGAAACTTTTAGACTGTGTTAGTGTTCAAGTAGGCAACCAAGATTTAAAGTGTTATCATAATCGTTGAGGGGTTGCTTAATTGTAAAACCGTACGACTTTACGACTCAACGTAATTCTGACTACCATGCTTGTTAGTGTTGACACATGTAATTGTTGGACTATGTTAGTATTAACTTGCAATTTTTAGTAATAACTGTGCGCACCTCGTTTTTCAATGAAAAAAAACGCGCAAATCCTCCGAGGACGTCCTTGAACGCTCGGAGGGCCTTTGTGAAGTCGCCACCAAAGTTTTTGTGTAAAGGGAACATTGATAAACCCTTATGTTTTTTTTGAAAGGGAAACGATAATAAAACCCTTGACGATGAGGAAAAGGACTGGTCATCGCAACCATTGTCGGGTTCGGGAGTCGCTTACGCAAGGGGAAGGTATTAGCACCCCTCACGTCCTATGTACTCAACGGGAACCTTCTATTTGGCTAAAGCTTAAATTGTTTTTAAATGTTTTGCGCGCATGCTTGTCTATGTCAAAAGAAAATATACTAAAAGGGGGGAAAGGGATAAAAACAAACGAAAGGGGAAAAGGTTTTTTATTATTGCGCTTGACAAGATGTCGATCTTGCTCCTACGTATCTCCCGGTAGTCGGAGAATTCAAAGCGTACGTAGTTCTTTGGTAGAAAAAACGTACATATGTTGGTTAATTTTAAATGGACGATGTTTTAACCGAATTCTTGCGATTAAACGTAGCTTGTATGCTCGCGCTCGGGAGACTTATTAAGCGTATAGCTTGTATGCTCGCGCTTGGGAGACTTATTAAGCGTTTGTTTACGAATCGCGTTAGAATGTTTAAAAGGCATGTCTGTTGGGTTAAAAGGGTTCGAAATGGTCGCGAGGGGACCAAGAAAGAGTTCAAAGAGGATCCAACCGGATCTAGCATTGACTCGAATGGTCACGACGGACCGAAAAAGGTTTCGATTGACTCAACGGAGTCAAGAAAGAGTTCAAAGAGGATCCAACCGGATCTAGCATTGACTCGAATGGTCACGGCGGACCGAAAAAGGTTTCGATTGACTCAACGGAGTCAAGAAAGAGTTCAAAGAGGATCCAACCGGATCTAGCATTGACTCGAATGGTCACGACGGACCGAAAAAGGTTTCGATTGACTCAACGGAGTCAAGAAAGAGTTCAAAGAGGATCCAACCGGATCTAGCATTGACTCAAATGGTCACGGCGGACCGAAAAAGGTTTCGATTGACTCAACGGAGTCAAGAAAGAGTTCAAAGAGGATCCAACCGGATCTAGCATTGACTCGAATGGTCACGGCGGACCGAAAAAGGTTTCGATTGACTCAACGGAGTCAAGAAAGAGTTCAAAGAGGATCCAACCGGATCTAGCATTGACTCGAATGGTCACGACGGACCGAAAAAGGTTTCGATTGACTCAACAGAGTCAAGAAAGAGTTCAATTGGTCTCGAAGGACCAAGAAAGGCTCGGATTGACCACGGGGGCCAAAAATTAGTGTGTTGGGTTTGTTTTATGTTTTGAAAATAGAATGACGATTGTCTGAACGACGAGACATACGTCACGCATTCGTACAACCGGGGAAATGGAGAGCCATACGTCAAACCATCCCTTTTTCATTCAAGTTTATTGATGAAACTTAAGAAATCCCAAAGTTATCAAAACACTTGGTTTAAAGTTTTATGAAATGAACAAGTTTTGCACAAATTTGGAAAAGCGCACAAGTTCGGCTCAATTTAAGCTTGATTTTGAAAAGTGAACAAGTTCGGCTTAAGTTCACGTTTGATTTGAAAATCATGAACAAGGTTTTTGTTCAAGTTTGGTTTTGAAAATGATGAACTTAGCCTATTGCTCAAGTTTGTTTTGAAAGTTTGATGAACATAACTTGTTTTGCAAGTTATTCCAAAAAGTGTCGCACGAACTTGTGAATTTGTCAATATTATGCAAAATCCTTGTTATGGTTTGAATAAAATGAATTTCAAACCTCTTAGGTTCCGAGCTTTGGGTTAGAACCTCAAAAATTGGCTTTTGGAAGCCTGAATTCATGCTCTGAATTCTGTCATGGTCGCACTGCGACCAGACCTTCGCACTGCGAAGTATGCGAAAATTTGGGTTCAGAAGCTGCTTCTGAACTTCTGTTCAGAAGCTGCTTCTGAACTAGCCTCAGAACCTTAGGAGGAGTGAAAAGCTTTGAAAATAGCAATGAAATGAATGCAACAACTTAGTTTAAAGGTTTTGCAAACTTTGGGATTTCTTTTGTGTTCAAAAGTGTTTTAAATCCAAAATGAGTAAAAACTCAAAAATGCAAAACTGAGATTGAACCCAAAATTGAATCAAAAGCTAATGCAAATAGTATGTAAATCGAGTGTAAATAAGTTAGAATGACTTACCTGCTCCTAGCCCAAGGCTTGTGTTTGCAAGGAAATGGAAGAGGCTTGAATGCTTATGGTTTTGCAAGGTTGGACAAGTTTGATGAACACAACCAGTGACAAATTGCCTTAGTTCTTCACTCTTTGTGAGAGGTTTAGTGCTGTTTTGAGTGCTTGATTACTTTGTGTTGGTTTGAGATGGTTTGTGCAAGAAAGGATTGGAATTTTGCTCTAAACTTGCTCAAAAAACCAACTCTGTTTTTGTGAGAAAAATGTGCAGCACTTCACTCGAATTTGCACTGGTTTTCTGCTCTCAAACCTCTGTGTGTTAACCCTCTCAATCCCCTCCTGAACCCTCTCTAGAACTGTCCTGAATTCAGCAGCAATGCCTTGCTTTTATAGGCTAAAATGAGATCAAAAGTCATGATGACAAAATCTGCAGCAGGGTTGTTTTTGGGCTATGATCATGACTGAAATGCTTTGCATTTAATGCTAATGGATAGAGGTAACCTTGCCTTGTGCCAAGGGTCAAGACTCAGCCTGATTTCAGCCACAAATTCAAAGGTTTTTGGATAGAAATGATGATGAAATAGGGCTGGATTGCAATTGGCCAAGCTTGGGGATCAATCCTTGCAATCTCAATGGTTGATCAATAAAAACGTGCACTGTGATGTGCAGAGATTGGGGGATGAAAAAGGCTACCTATGGCTGGTGTGAGAGGGTGAAAAGCTGCTGCAAAACAGGGTAGGCACTCATGGCTTTTTCAAGTACAAAATCCAGCTGGTTTGACTGGTTTTGGGGGAACAAGCAGGAGGAAAGTCATCAAGCAGGTGGCTGGCAACCTTGGGGTGGTTAACAGGTCACTTGGGAGGGACAAGAGCTGCCCAAGGGCAAGCCCACTTGCTTGTCACATGCTAGGTTGGAAGAAAAAGCTTCCAACCTTGGCATTAATGGCAAGTTTCTCATTTCTGGTTTTGCTTGGCCCAAATAGCCATGAATGCTGATTAAAATAAATATGGAAATGATGTGCAACAAAATCTGGAATTAAATCAAAGACACCAAAAATCTGCAGAAAAATCGCAGACTTCGCAGTGCGAAGGGAGCTTCGCAGTGCGAAGTCATCATTTTTGAAATGTTGACTTTTCTGTTGACTTTGACTTTTTCTCCCTCTTTGATTTTTTTTTTTGATTTAAAAGGCTTAGGACAAAATTGGGGTACTACAGCTGCCCCTACTTAATTGTGTCTTTGCATAGAGTGTGTGAGTGCCGAGGGCATCTCACGAACTCTTTGCGAAGATCAATTAGGTAAAAGAAGGACCCGAATTTTGTCCTTCGCGGTATGGAAAAATTTGTAGTAAAAGTAAAATATGCACATGCAATGATTTGCAAAGGTTGATCGTATCCAGCCGCTAACACTGGAGGTAGATCCACTGGGGATGAAGGTAATCGTATCCAGCCGCTTACACTGAAGGTAGATTCCTAAAGGCAAAGGTGATTTTATCTAGCCGCTTACACTAGAGGTCGATACCTAAGGGGAGAGTGATCTTATTCAGCCGCTAACACTGAAGGTCGAAACACTGAGGAAAGGTGATCTTATTCAGCCGCTTACATTGAAGGTCGATACCTAAGGGGGAGAGTGATCTTATTCAGCCGCTAACACTGAAGGTCGAAACACTGAGGAAAGGTGATCTTATTCAGCCGCTTACACTGAAGGTCGATACCTAAGGGGGAAGTGATCTTATTCAGCCGCTAACACTGAAGGTAGAAACACTGAGGAAAGGTGATCTTATTCAGCCGCTTACACTAGAGGTCGATACCTAAGGATAGGTAATCTTATTCAGCCGCTAACACTGAAGGTCGATTCCTAAACAGGGGAGTGATCTTATTCAGCCGCTTACACTGAAGGTCGAACACTGAGGAAGGTGATCTTATCTAGCCGCTTACACTAGAGGTCGATACCTAAGGATAGGTAATCTTATTCAGCCGCTAACACTGAAGGTCGATTCCTAACGGGGAGTGATCTTATTCAGCCGCTAACACTGAAGGTCGAACACTGAGGAAGGTGATCTTATCTAGCCGCTTACACTAGAGGTCGATACCTAAGGATAGGTAATCTTATTCAGCCGCTAACACTGAAGGTCGATTCCTAAACAGGGGAGTGATCTTATTCAGCCGCTAACACTGAAGGTCGAACACTGAGGAAGGTGATCTTATCTAGCCGCTTACACTAGAGGTCGATACCTAAGGATAGGTAATCTTATTCAGCCGCTAACACTGAAGGTCGATTCCTAAACATGGGAGTGATCTTATTCAGCCGCTTACACTGAAGGTCGAACACTGAGGGAGGTGATCTTATCTAGCCGCTTACACTAGAGGTCGATACCTAAGGATAGGTAATCTTATTCAGCCGCTAACACTGAAGGTCGATTCCTAAACAGGGGAGTGATCTTATTCAGCCGCTTACACTGAAGGTCGAACACTGAGGGAGGTGATCTTATCTAGCCGCTTACACTAGAGGTCGATACCTAAGGATAGGTAATCTTATTCAGCCGCTAACACTGAAGGTCGATTCCTAACGGTGAACTGGAATGGTCTTACCCTGAATAGGTGCCCGGTTTTGAACCGGAAAACATGATTGTATGATGCATGTTATGCTTCATGTTATGCAGTATGATATGCAATGCAATATGATATGAGATAGACTCAATCACGGATTCCTGCTGGGGAATTGGTGATAGTTTGCGAAGGAGGTTCACTGGGGAACACTTGCTTAACTGTTGATGGATGCTGGTGAATATGTGATATTCACTGGAGAATCCTTATTGAGGATGCATGACATGATTTGTGAAATGCATGTGTATGAATGATTTGTATATGCATGCATGAATGAAATTGGCATGATGCATGAATTATGTTATGCATAAAATGTGGAATGCTGATTGGGTGCCGAGCAAGGTCGGTCTTGGTTGTGGTTGCGCCAATAATGATTCGGCTCTTTTTTTTTTTGTTTTGTTTGGTTGGTTGGTTTGGAAGGACAAAGTCCTTTGCCTACATACCCGAATGGGATCAAAACCGGTGTAGTTCGGGCTTGTCCTGGGGATTTGTGTTGGTCTGCCAATGATGATTGGACTTTTGTTTTGGGTTGAGACTCCTTGGGGAATGCCAATGAAAATTGTTTCGGTTGGAAATTTGTGAGTAGGCGCCAATGATGATTGGGCTTTGGTTTGGGTGCCAATGAATATTGGGCTTTGGTTTGCCAATGATTATTGGGCTTTGGTTTGCCAATGAATATTGGACTTTGGTTTCGCCAATGAATATTGGGCTTTGCTTGGTTGCCGAGCGAGGTCGGGCTTTTGATTTTGGTTGGATCTCACTGGGGATATAAGGATCATTTTGGAAGCATGATCGATATCCGGCCTTAGTGGATGAAAAAGATGTATGGGGGTGAGCTTTATTTGGGGAAATTTGTTCCCTCCGACACCCGGGATCTTTGCGTTTTACGCACCGTGAGCTACGCACTTGTTTCTGCTGAAGAGCATGAGTCTTAAAATGACTGATGCAGAGCTTCAAGTTTTGAGTCCTCTAATGCAATACCGGGGACCAACGAAATTCTTTCGACATTTAACGTCCAAGTAAAAAACACACACATTTTTTGCAAGTTTTTATTTCCCATATTTCAATGCATTATCTATCATGAATAAAAACACATTTTATGAGCAAGTAAGGACGCATAACAATGAAAAGGTTTAAAAATGATTTTGATTCAACGAAACTTAGTCCCTTGTATGGGTAACTATTCGTGAAAATGTAATCCCTATAAGAGGTGATTACTGAGATAGGGAAAAAAGAAGAAACAAAAAGACAAATGGAAATTTGCTTGGGTTTCACGTGCTACTTTCCCTATGACTTTGAAATAACCTTTTTTGAAAGATGATAATGAGATTGATTCTTTCCCTCTTGAATTCTGTCCGGACCTCACGTACCGCAGTCTTTTGCCCTTTTTTTTTTTTTTTGAAACCCCTAACTTTTACCTGGACCGCTCTTTCGAGTTTTCAGTCCACCGGGGTGTATTTCCTTTTTTGATGTCCTTAATTTTTGCCTAGACCGCCTTTTCAGGTTTTCGATCTACCAGGACGCTCTCTATTGCCTAAACCGCCCTTTTCGGGTTTTCGATTTAGCGAGCTCTTTTTCTTTTTGGCATAATATATTTTTTTGACTGCGCCGGAGTTTAATGATAGGGGGATCCTTGTGGATGGGTAATACCTTTTTTCCAAGCATCAAGTCTCCTTCTCTAAATTCTCGAGAATTAACTTTCTTGTTGAACTGTCCATGCCCCAATGCTGTGAGGTGTTTCTCTTTTATGGGGTTCAGTTGGTCGAACCTTGTTTGTGTTTGAATGCCAATGGAAATTGGGCTTTGGGTGTTTGGATGCCGAATAAGGTCGGACTTTTTATGATGGGGTGCCGAACGAGGTCGGGCTTTTATGATGGGATGCCGAGCGAGGTCGGGCTTTTGTTTTTTTGGATGGGAATGCCAATGACAATTGGGCTTTTATTGGAAGTGGGGTTTGTGATTGCCAATGGAAATTGGGCTTTTTGTTTGGAAATTGTGTGTGCCAATGAAAATTGGTCTTTTGTTGGAGATGTGAGGAATGCCAATGACGACTTGGCTTTTTGTGGGAAATTGTGGGGAGTGCCGTAACGGCAAATGGTTTCTTTTTTTTTGATGAATTGGGCGACCACTTGTTTGGTCATGTTTGCAAAGGAAGCTGCTTCGACCCATTTGGTGAAACAGTTGATGGCAGCTAGTATGAACTGGTGCCCTTTTTTTGAAGCCTTTGGCTCAATCATTCCGAACATATCTATGCCCCACATAGAGAAAGGTTAGGGTGATGTCATGACATTCAGAGGTGTTTGTGGTATGTGCCCCTTGTTGGCATAATTTTGACACTTGTGATATGTCTTGGCATGGGTTTGGAAGGACTCCTCATGGATTTCTTTGGTGAGCATGACTGCTTCATGTTTATCCACACGTATGAGTAAGACCATAACTTCTCTTATAGAGTGTGCCCCGGCAGAGGGAAAATTGTAGTGCCATTCTTTTGAGGGCTCTCTTGGTGAGGTTGTATTACCCTATCCTCTTGATCCCCAAGTCTGGACAATCCTTCAGGAGGTTCAAAATCGTCCTTATTATCATCTTCCGTTTGGTTAATTTGAAGATTGAAGTCAAAAGGGATCGTAGCAGTGTTATTTTTTTGGTGGTGTATTTATGATGATTTTTTTTTGTAGGGTTTACGAAAATTTATTTGAGAATGAAAGAAAAACGAACTCTTTGAACATAAACCGCAAATTTATTAATGACGGAAATGATTTGAAATATGGGGGTCCCATAAAAATTAATCATTTGCCTTGGGAAGAGCAAAATGATTGTTTTTTTTGAAAAACAAGATAACATACTTGGACAAAGAAAAATGATTTCTGGAATTTCGATGGCCTTCCGGTTGCTCGGACCTCATCAGAAACGATACGGTACACCGGGTCGGGAACTTCTTTTTGGTGTTTTGGTGGGGGAATGATGTGAGGGTTTTGCTTTGAAATGCATGTAAAGGTATGAATGCAATGAGTATGCAAAAATATGCCCCTTTTTTATGCAAAATTTTTTTTCATGAATGCAAATGGATGATATGCAGGGGTTTGGTATACGAAGGTTCGAAATTTCCCCCCATCGTCACGTGTAGGCTCTAAAGATGAGATTTCCTAAGAAGAGGTCCCTAGAGTCATAGATCTCACATGGAATTAAGGTTGTCTATGGACATACGTCAACATGACTTCAATTAATTCCACGTGAAAATCTCCTCTAAGCGGGGTTGGGCATCCTACCTCACGGACATACGTCAACGCGGGCTTCCGCACACAACCTCCTTCTAACTTAGTTTTTTTCTCAAGCTCGGGTAGAGAGCCTCACACGTCCGGCATTAACCCGAGCAATGTGGAGTAACATCGCTCAAGTAACCCCCGCATTTGATATATATATGATATGAATATATAAAGCAAAATAAAGCAAATATAAACATAAAGCATAGATATGACATGGATAAATAAAATAAAAGCATGGCGCGCAAAGAAAATAAAAACAATTGGCTTTAAGGCCAAATAGATTAGGCTTGACTCGCTAGTGGGAAAAGATTCCCCAGTGAAGTCGCCAGCTGTGCGCACCTCGTTTTTCAATGAAAAAAAAACGCGCAAATCCTCCGAGGACGTCCTTGAACGCTCGGAGGGCCTTTGTGAAGTCGCCACCAAAGTTTTTGTGTAAAGGGAACGTTGATAAACCCTTATGTTTTTTTTGAAAGGGAAACGATAATAAAACCCTTGACGATGAGGAAAAGGACTGGTCATCGCAACCATTGTCAGGTTCGGGAGTCGCTTACGCAAGGGGAAGGTATTAGCACCCCTCACGTCCGTTGTACTCAACGGGAACCTTCTATTTGGCTAAAGCTTAAATTGTTTTTAAATGTTTTGCGCGCATGCTTGTCTATGTCAAAAGAAAATATACTAAAAGGGGGGAAAGGGATAAAAACAAACGAAAGGGAAAAAGGTTTTTTATTATTGCGCTTGACAAGATGTCGATCTTGCTCCTACGTATCTCCCGGTAGTCGGAGAATTCAAAGCGTACGTAGTTCTTTGGTAGAAAAAACGAACATATGTTGGTTAATTTTAAATGGACGATGTTTTAACCGAATTCTTGCGATTAAACGTAGCTTGTATGCTCGCGCTCGGGAGACTTATTAAGCGTATAGCTTGTATGCTCGCGCTTGGGAGACTTATTAAGCGTTTGTTTACGAATCGCGTTAGAATGTTTAAAAGGCATGTCCGTTGGGTTAAAAGGGTTCGAAATGGTCGCGAGGGGACCAAGAAAGAGTTCAAAGAGGATCCAACCGGATCTAGCATTGACTCGAATGGTCACGACGGACCGAAAAAGGTTTCGATTGACTCAACGGAGTCAAGAAAGAGTTCAAAGAGGATCCAACCGGATCTAGCATTGACTCGAATGGTCACGGCGGACCGAAAAAGGTTTCGATTGACTCAACGGAGTCAAGAAAGAGTTCAAAGAGGATCCAACCGGATCTAGCATTGACTCGAATGGTCACGACGGACCGAAAAAGGTTTAGATTGACTCAACAGAGTCAAGAAAGAGTTCAATTGGTCTCGAAGGACCAAGAAAGGCTCGGATTGACCACGGGGGCCAAAAATTAGTGTGTTGGGTTTGTTTTATGTTTTGAAAATAGAATGACGATTGTCTGAACGACGAGACATACGTCACGCATTCGTACAACCGGGGAAATGGAGAGCCATACGTCAAACCATCCCTTTTTCATTCAAGTTTATTGATGAAACTTAAGAAATCCCAAAGTTATCAAAACACTTGGTTTAAAGTTTTATGAAATGAACAAGTTTTGCACAAATTTGGAAAAGCGCACAAGTTCGGCTCAATTTAAGCTTGATTTTGAAAAGTGAACAAGTTCGGCTTAAGTTCACGTTTGATTTGAAAATCATGAACAAGGTTTTTGTTCAAGTTTGGTTTTGAAAATGATGAACTTAGCCTATTGCTCAAGTTTGTTTTGAAAGTTTGATGAACATAACTTGTTTTGCAAGTTATTCCAAAAAGTGTCGCACGAACTTGTGAATTTGTCAATATTATGCAAAATCCTTGTTATGGTTTGAATAAAATGAATTTCAAACCTCTTAGGTTCCGAGCTTTGGGTTAGAACCTCAAAAATTGGCTTTTGGAAGCCTGAATTCATGCTCTGAATTCTGTCATGGTCGCACTGCGACCAGACCTTCGCACTGCGAAGTATGCGAAAATTTGGGTTCAGAAGCTGCTTCTGAACTTCTGTTCAGAAGCTGCTTCTAAACTAGCCTCAGAACCTTAGGAGGAGTGAAAAGCTTTGAAAATAGCAATGAAATGAATGCAACAACTTAGTTTAAAGGTTTTGCAAACTTTGGGATTTCTTTTGTGTTCAAAAGTGTTTTAAATCCAAAATGAGTAAAAACTCAAAAATGCAAAACTGAGATTGAACCCAAAATTGAATCAAAAGCTAATGCAAATAGTATGTAAATCGAGTGTAAATAAGTTAGAATGACTTACCTGCTCCTAGCCCAAGGCTTGTGTTTGCAAGGAAATGGAAGAGGCTTGAATGCTTATGGTTTTGCAAGGTTGGACAAGTTTGATGAACACAACCAGTGACAAATTGCCTTAGTTCTTCACTCTTTGTGAGAGGTTTAGTGCTGTTTTGAGTGCTTGATTACTTTGTGTTGGTTTGAGATGGTTTGTGCAAGAAAGGATTGGAATTTTGCTCTAAACTTGCTCAAAAAACCAACTCTGTTTTTGTGAGAAAAATGTGCAGCACTTCACTCGAATTTGCACTGGTTTTCTGCTCTCAAACCTCTGTGTGTTAACCCTCTCAATCCCCTCCTGAACCCTCTCTAGAACTGTCCTGAATTCAGCAGCAATGCCTTGCTTTTATAGGCCAAAATGAGATCAAAAGTCATGATGACAAAATCTGCAGCAGGGTTGTTTTTGGGCTATGATCATGACTGAAATGCTTTGCATTTAATGCTAATGGATAGAGGTAACCTTGCCTTGTGCCAAGGGTCAAGACTCAGCCTGATTTCAGCCACAAATTCAAAGGTTTTTGGATAGAAATGATGATGAAATAGGGCTGGATTGCAATTGGCCAAGCTTGGGGATCAATCCTTGCAATCTCAATGGTTGATCAATAAAAACGTGCACTGTGATGTGCAGAGATTGGGGGATGAAAAAGGCTACCTATGGCTGGTGTGAGAGGGTGAAAAGCTGCTGCAAAACAGGGTAGGCACTCATGGCTTTTTCAAGTACAAAATCCAGCTGGTTTGACTGGTTTTGGGGGAACAAGCAGGAGGAAAGTCATCAAGCAGGTGGCTGGCAACCTTGGGGTGGTTAACAGGTCACTTGGGAGGGACAAGAGCTGCCCAAGGGCAAGCCCACTTGCTTGTCACATGCTAGGTTGGAAGAAAAAGCTTCCAACCTTGGCATTAATGGCAAGTTTCTCATTTCTGGTTTTGCTTGGCCCAAATAGCCATGAATGCTGATTAAAATAAATATGGAAATGATGTGCAACAAAATCTAGAATGAAATCAAAGACACCAAAAATCTGCAGAAAAATCGCAGACTTCGCAGTGCGAAGTCATCATTTTTGAAATGTTGACTTTTCTGTTGACTTTTGTTGACTTTGACTTTTTCTCCCTCTTTGATTTTTTTTTTTTTTTTGATTTAAAAGGCTTAGGACAAAATTGGGGTACTACAATAACAGACCATAGAATCCTGAAGTTCATAATCGAACAAAGATGGCTAGCATCACAACATAGATAGACTTCAAAATTAATGGATTTTGACTTTAAATCTATAAAAAAAAAAAACTATGAAAATCACCTTTCCTACTGTTCACAAATACCATGACAGCAGCATCACCAAAAAATTAAAATAAATCAATGATGATGGAGAAGAACCAGAGAGAAGGAAGAAGTAATTTGGGGATTTGAAGTAACCCTAAAACCCAAAATCACAAATTTGCAACAAATCAAATTTGAAGGAGCCCATAAATTAAAAACCCCAAATCAGAAACCCTAAAATTCAAAATCACAACTTAGCAGCATAAAAATCAATATACAAAGATGAGTATTGTGATTCACTAACCTTTCTCAACAAATTTCTAGCGAGCAAGATTCAGAGAATTGAATGAGGCGGCGACAGAGATTGAGAGCGTGAAGAAGGTTCTGCAATGAGAGAGAGGCGATGGGGATTTAGAGAGAGGCAGAGGTTCTGCAATGAGAGAGGTTCACATAAACAGGATGAGAGACAAGGGTCTGAGAGAGACAAGCGTTTATTTCACTTAAAATAATAACAGGGAAAACAAGTGGGAGAGTTAAAAAAACAAAAGGAAAAATCCTTAGGTCGGTTGGTCAAGAGACCGACTTAAGTAAATGATTTCTTAAGTCGGTTGGTCAAGAGACCGACTTAAGGAATTTATTAAAAAAATTTATTTTCATTATTCTATCAACCTTAAATCGGGTAATCTAATAACCGACTTAAGAAAGTTTGAAAGAATTGCGAAACTGCCACCGCGTCACTTATTAAGACGGGTGGCAGCGCGAACCGACTTAAGCAAGATTCTAAAAAGTATTTTTTGTACTAGAGGAGAAGACCGTACACAAGGGAGGGAACTTTCATACACACTTCATTCTTCCTCTATGTCAAAAAATAAGATACCATCATATCATTTACATGCCAAAAAGAAAAAAAAAAGAAAAAAAATTCACTACATAGATGCAAGATGTGAGGAGAAGAAACACATTAATAGAACAACCACTGCATATATAATCCTCCAAGCTATCTAGTGATCAGGTCTCACTTGATTTCCTGCTATGAGTTTGATACAACACAAATCTCTTAACACAAAAAAGCAAGTGGTCATTGAGAAAATTAATAACAATTGTTATGAAACTCGTGCAAAACTTAGAATTATATATGACACTACCATTCTAGTATAATATATAATATCATATCAAGTCCTTATAAAGTTAGTACTTTTGCTTCTCTATTTGTAATTGGCATGGTTGAGAAGTTAAAGAATGACTATCAAAACCTACTTGTTTAATCCTTATGAATATTGAAATTTCTGGCTTAGCAACTAATGAGAGTTAAACTGGTTCTGATTAAAACTTGTTTTGAACCAACAGGTTCTGAACTAATACTTATTGGGACAAGTTCTGACTTGGTACTGATCAGAACTTGAAACAGGGCACAACAATGTAAAACAGAGCACAGTTATAGCAGGTTCAGAAGCAGGAATAAAGTGCAGAAAATAAAAAAAACACACAAGGTTTGTTAACCCAGTTCGGAGTAAACACCTCCTACTCTGGGGGATACCAATCCAGGAAGGAATTCCACTATAGGAAATAATCCTTATGACTCAAGACACTGACTCCCAGTTCCCAGCCTATGCAATTATCTTCCTCCTAGTCTTGAATTCTACCCAACACGTTGAGTATTAGAAAACCTCTAACTTCCTATTCAAGCAACCGCAACCCAGCCACTTGAACTACCCTTTGAACTTAAACCAGTTCTGAACACAAAAAGTCCCCTGTTTTTGAAGACAACTTCAATACATAAAGACAGCACTCATACCTACAGGCTTAGAGTGATTACAACTCAAAACAAAACTAAACCAACTCTAACAGAGTGGTGCACAATTAACCCTAAGGTATTAAACACAAAGACTCAATTCTCTGATCTAAAACTCTATGATTCGTATGTTGAATAGCAGCAGCACTCCTCCTTATATAGTCTTCAGTCTTGCAGCATAAATAACAAACTAATCTTCTGAATTGATTTGTTACTGAAATAAGATTGGTCCAATAATGTAACAAATAAAACTGCATTGAATCTTTTAAAGATTATAACAGGAAAATACGAATTTCATATCTTTGAACCAAATCTTCAATAAAATCTTCTCCAAACAAATCAGCATTCTAGAAGCAATATGCGTGGATAAATCCTCAATAAATCTTGCAAAGATTCGCACAGAAATATCATGAAAATAACCAGCTACTGATGAAGTCAACAGAAGTCAACGCTGGCATCAGAACCTGAATCAGCTTCTGAAGTGCTACAGTGCTTCTGATGAGCATTCAGTTTCTGATGTAAATTTCAGCTTCTGAACAGCTTCAAATGAGAAAACTTGTAACTGAAGAATTGTTCTAAATAAGGAGATGCTTCCAAACAACACTTTGGTTTTGCCAAAACATGCAGCCAACACCAAAATACTCAACAAATATGATTCTCAATGACCATTTATTTTCATGGAGACCAATAATGTTAAATACTACTAATCATTCATTAAATTTACTACATGAATTATTTCTCAAATGTAGTGGATTTTCAATACAAGCATCTTCACCTACACGTAAGGTACACAATAAGAAAGAAGTTGATACCTGCAAACATATTGACTCTCAATATATGTTCAAATTGAAAAAAAATTATATCAGCACACACACATATCTACCATTTTAATATAGGAAAAACATATTGTTAGTACTGCGAAAGCAAGTATTAGTTTTTATATCGTTCCACAGGGATTAATGTGATATCATATTCCGTTCAACTTCGATTATCGTTTTAAGTTAGGGTTTACTTGTTTGTTTTACTACACTACTCATACTTTTAAAACATAATAAATAAATGGTAGAGTAATAGGACATAGAAGGTGTTTAGGATTGACTTTCATCAATCAAACATTGGTTATATCCGATTGATCACAAATACGAATTCTAGCGTTTTCTTATATATTGCATTATTACGTATTGCTCATCAACATCATTGATTTCCCAAATGACATCGTGAGATCGATTGTATCGTTTAATCGATGATTTCTCAATCTATTAAACGATCCAAAAGCATTAAGATTCAATACTATAATGTAATTATCAAAACCAAATCCCATTTCTAGAATTTCTTATCTTGATAGAAAATCATTCTAAACCTAGATTCAAAAGCCTTTTTCAACAACATTTAAATCAAACATAAGATTGAAAAGCAAGAAGAAATTCAATGGTATATAAAAATAGCTAGAATCATATATTGAATAATCAAAAGTTTACAACATGAGTGATTGGTTACCTATCAATCCCAACAAAGGAGATTGGTTGATCATTTTCATGACAACTCTTGCAAAATAGGAAAGAAAGATGAAGATAGTTGAAAGCTTGATGTCTCAAAACTTCTTAAGATCCTCTTCAATCCAAATCTAATTGCTATATGAAGTTTTCCTCCTTCTATGACTATTCTCTCTCAAAGATTATAAGTTTTTCTAAGTTCTGGAAAAATATTCTAACTGATAAAAAGCTATCTCTCAAGAAATGAGCTTAAAAATCTATTTATATGCTGAGAAAATGTTCGCTCGCTACAAGCGACCAGCCTGTCGCTTGTAGCGAGGACTTCAGTTGGCCAATCATAGAGCTCCACGTCACCATCAGCATTAAACCGCCCCATTGGTCGCTATAGCGACCAGGTCTGTCGCTACTAGCGACCAGCCTTTGAAATTCCCTGCCTAGGCTCGCTTCAAGCGTCCAGTTCATCGCTACAAGCGATGAACTCCTGATAATCCCTGCCTAAGCTCGCTACTAGCGATAGATGCTGCGCTTCAAGCGATGGCTTCCTGGAAATCCCTGCCTATCCTCGCTACTAGCGATGAGTCCTGCGCTTGTAGCGATGGCATCAAGAAAACCTTCAATCTTTGCATCAATCAGGTTCAAGCATGTATTTCCTGCATAAACACATGGGGTAAGGCTTAGGATCACATTCATTGCATTTTTAACACATTTATGCCCTAATCCTAAGATAACTTGTACAACAAGTAAACATAAGTGCCTAAATTTGTACCAAAATATAACAACATTTAAGCACTTATCACATATGCTCGAGTAGGTGATTAGTTTTGGAAATTTATTTGCAAAATCATGATTAGAGAAACAGATTAGAGAGAACATACATACCTTCAATTAGTTTCTTTCCTATGGACTACATAATTCGAAGTTATTTAAATTACTATAGCATTGATCATTAGATTACAAAATAATTTACTACTCTTAATTACATGACTATAAATTGCGGTCGCGGATGCATTTGTAGCCTGAAATAATTTTAAATTTACACAAACTATATAAAGTGAATCCTCCATGCTAGTACTATACTTTACAAAAAGCCTTTTTATGTAAATAATCTCCACTTTGCATTGAAACAACCGATAAACAATAGAACAAACCTCCGCCATGAAAAGTATAATTAGTAAGAATAAGCCAAAAAATCAACACAAAATTCCCCAACTTAATCAAAAGAACTTATTTAGAGCATTGAATAAGAAGGTTTAAGAAGATTATACTGTACATGTGGGAAATAAGAAAAGCACGTGGACCACCACACCAGCATTCCTATCTCACATGTGAAGAGAAGAAAAAAATTAGCCACAAAAGAGTCACAACAGTTCATCAAGCAATATTAGAAACCTTAGAAGGAAAAAACCACAACAATACTAGAACAACTACTAACCTGAAATCTAATTCTTATCGAAGGCATCTTTATGGGGCTAGTAACCTAAATTTCTTATGTATATTAGTCTCTGGTGTGATGTTATTAATGTAGAACCAATGTAGAAGGGTTGCATATTGATATGTTATATCATAATCTCTAGCGATAAAAATGAATAGGCTATTTTGACGCACCTTTTAAAATGGACCATCATAGGATATATAGTTATGTACCCCCATCATAAGTAAATAAGGGAGACTCCTCACAACTTAAGGAGATGGCACCCCTAGACGCATGGGCGAGCTGAAGGGTAAGAAAGTACATATGCCGCCTAAGAAAGCCAGCTCGATAGGGACAATTAAGGATAAGTGGGAAGTTAAGATATGAGGTAACTGCTGAGCAGTTGTCAAAGAAGGGGGATTTGGAGTATAAAGGCAGGAAAGGAAGAGGCAAGAGGGACCATTTTTTAAAAACACAGAAAATACATCCCCCTTGAGAGGAACATCACCACCAAGGGTAGGAACGATCACACTTCCTGCAAGTACACCTGACACCGTCTATGGGAACCAGTAAAACTAACCTGGTCCACTTCTTCATCGCCACTCTCCATTCTTCTCACTGTACTTGAATTGAGAACAATTGTGTATGGAAAAACATCAACAAATTGCTCTACAATAACTACCCAACAAACTACTCAACATGAGGACGGTGTGTTTGCAGCCATACAACAGACTATGGACGAGTTATGACAGCAAAACGAAGCACTACAGGCTTCCGTGGCTGTTATTCAACAACAATAACAACATGACCATCATGCCAAATGGAAACCTAAAATTGATGACATCGACAACCACCAACCACTTTATGATGAAATTTGGAATGAGTCGTCCCTCCTGATTTCAAACCGCCACCGCTTGCCTTTTATGATGGGAAAACCGACCCTCTGGAGCACATAACCACCATTAATACTCAGATGGCAATTATTGGCGCATCTGAATCCTTGAAGTGTAATCTTCTTTCAGGCACTCTGAGAGAAGCCGCTTTGAGATGGTATATGAATTTTCCAAACAATTATATGTCAACTTACTGTTAAGTGCCAGAAAGTGGTTAAAATGTTCATTTAATTTAGGCACTTATGTTACTTATTTTACAAGTTACCTTAGGATAAGCTCATATTTATGGTTAAATTGCAATATTTGTGATCCTAAGTCTTACCCCATGTTATTATGCAGGAAATTTATGCTTGATCGTGCTGAGCAAAGGAACATGAAGTTTTGATCAAAGCCATCGCTAGAAGCGCACGCTTCCTCGCTACAAGCGAGGATAGGCAGGGATTTTGGAGA
The DNA here is from genome assembly GCA_018208015.1 of Medicago ruthenica. Lineage (NCBI taxonomy): Eukaryota > Viridiplantae > Streptophyta > Magnoliopsida > Fabales > Fabaceae > Medicago > Medicago ruthenica. The sequence continues at coordinate 15,285,043 of CM031374.1, read as the reverse complement.
CTTCATCGCTTCAAGCGCCAGATGCCACGCTTCAAGCGAGCTTAGGCAGGGAAATTGGAGAGTCCATCGCTACAAGCGATGGACCGGTCGCTTCAAGCGACCAAGGGCGGTTTAAGGTTCCATGCTGACGTGGAGCTCTCCCATTGGCCAGCAAACTTCATCGCTACAAGCGACCAGCTCATCGCTTGTAGCGAGCGTGCAAAATATCAGTTTTATAAAAGCTTTTTAGCTCATTTTTCTAAAAAGAAAAAAATAAGTTGGAAAAATTGGAGAACTTTTACTTCCAATTGTTAGGATTGCTTTAGTAGTAGTTTAGGACTTATTAAATAGGGCTAGAAGTAATGATCTTCAAGGAGCAAAGGGATTGAATTGTGGAATCAACCAAAGGCTTTGGGAAATCAAGACTTGGGTTATGATCTTCATCTTTTCTTTTAACTTTTGTATAGTTGTCATGAAAATGAACAACTAACATCCCTTTGTTGGGATTGGAGGTAATCTCTCTAGCTTTGATGTAATATATGATTATGTGAATATATGATTTTGGAAATTTATGTGTTTATGAAGTTATTCTTGCTTTTCAATCTCATGCTTGATTCAATTGATATTGACAAATACTTTTGAATCTATGTTTAAGAATAATCTTCTATCAAAATAAGAAAATCTAGAAATGGATTTGGGTTTTGATAATCGCACAAAGTTTCGGATCGTAATGCTTTCGGATCGTTTGATTGATTGGGAAATCGTCGATTAAACGATACGATCGATCTCACGATGTCATTTGGGAAATCAATGACGTTGTCGAGCGATACGTTATATTTCCGCTAAAACGCTAAATTCATATGCATGATTTATAGATTATACTCTTTGCAAGATTGATGAACTCTAATTCCAACGCTTTTATTCCCTATTATTCGTCGTTTTATTTCCGCAATTAAATTTCATTAGTTTATGAAACCAATCGTACAAACCCTTAACTCAAAACGATACCGATTGTTGAACGGTTCGAAGTAACGCACCTAATCCCTGAGGAGACGATAATTGAAAATACTTACTTTTGTTGTATGAAAAACTGCGACAACAGTGTTCCAACTTAGTTTTGCTCATCATTGGATCACATGTTTTAACAGCTGCAATGAACCTTTTAGCTGGATTTTGCTGTTTGTTGTTCAAGGTCCTATCATCAAATCCAATACCATTTGGTTTCCATTGGGTCTGACTCTCAAATATCTCTTCAAGCATATCAGTACCAGTGTTCATCATTCTGACTTGATTCTTCATGTGTTCAAGTTGAGAGTTCAGCTGAGTTACCTCATTTTTAAGATCAGAAATTTATGCTAGATGGTCACTTCTTTCAGCCTGAAGTTGACTGATAGTTCTCTTATGTTCTTCCAGCTGCTTGCACACTTCTTCATTTCTGAGGTATAGTTCTTCATAAGAGGCAGCTGGTTCTTCAAAAGACAATTCTTCATCACTGGATTCAGAATCAGATGGTGCTTCAGAACCTGATGGTGTTTCAGAACCTGATGGTGCTTCTGAACCCATAACTTCATCATCAGTCATGCATCTACCAGTAAAGGCAGCAACATGCTTGGCTGATTCATTCCCTACTTCTCCTTCTGAGTCATCTTCATCAGACCAAGACACAACCAAACTTTTCTTCTAACTCTTGAGATATGTGGCACATTCTGTCCTGATGTGGCCATATCCTTCACACTCATGACACTGAACACCTTTGGATTGACTGCTTTTCTCATCAGTTCTTGTCTTCTTCAAGTCATTTGGTTTGGATCTCCTGTTAGCCTGCTTCAGAATCTTGTTAAATTGTCTACTAAACATCACAAGAGCTTCTGATGTGCTTTCATCATCCATAGTATCAGCATCTGCTACAAAAGCAACACCTTTCCCCTTCTTATCAGTTCTGGCTATTTCAAAATTCTGAAGAGATCATATCAATTCCTCAACCTTCATACTGGAGATGTCTTGTGCTTCCTCAATTGCAGTCACCTTCATATCAAATCTCTTAGGTAAGGATCTGAGGATTTTCCTCACAAGTTTCTCATCAGATAATTTTTCTCCAAGAGAATCAAATGAGTTAGCCATGTCCAGAACGTTCATATAGAAGTTTTGTATATTTTCATCCTCCAACATTTTGAGATTTTCAAACTTGGTGGTGAGAAGTTGAAGTCTGGACATTTATACCTTTGATGTTCCTTCATGAGTAGTTTTGAGAATTTCCCAGGCATCCTTAGCTACAGTGCACTGCTTGATCAGTCTTAACATATTCTAGTCCACTCCATTGAATATAGCATTCAAGGCTTTGGAGTTTCCAAGAGCCAATTCATCTTCTTCCTTGGACCACACTTCTTCTGGTTTCAGATCAGCTGTCTTCTTCCCATCTTTGTCAAGCACAACAGGATGTTCCCAACCTTTCAGAACTGCTTTCCAGGTCTTACTATCTATGGATTTAAGGAAAGCACTCATGCGTGATTTCCAATATTCATAGTTGGAACCATCCAACAGAGGTGGTCTATTCACAAATCCTCTTTCTTTCTCCATTATGCCAGAAAATAACTTCCCTGGAGCTCACCCTAAAACAGGCAGGGTGCCTGCTCTGATGCCAATTGAAATTATGGCAGGACCTAATTCTGAACCGTAAAACAGAGTACGCAAAACAGCAGTTCAGAAGCAGAAATAAAAAAAGACAGAAAGTAAAAACACAGGTTATTTGTTAACCCAGTTCGGTGACAAACACACCTACGTCTGGAGGCTACCAAGCCAGGAAGGAAATCCACTATAATAGTATCAATTCGAAGTCCTATGTGAACAGCCCCTGTTTCACAGCCTTCTCACTTAATCACTACCCGTGGTATTTCTACCTAGGAACTCCTACATATAAGACCCCTCTTACTTCCTACTCAAGCAATCACTGCCCCAGTGATCTTAAACTCTAAACAAACAAAGATGAAGACACACTTCAAAAACACCCAATAATCACTCTTGCTTAAAAGCTTCAAGTGAACAACAGTTTACAACTCAATAAACCAAACCAACTCTAAACAATAGAGTGGTATACAAAAACAGAGCACACGGCTCACAACTAACAGACTCAAAACCTAAGAAAACTCTATCAATACTTGCTTCGGTTTTGAACGAAAATCTTCAATAGCAGCGTCCTCTATTTATAGTCTTCAGCAGCAACAAATTCTTGAACCAAATAATCTTCAAAGATATATTTCCAGAATTCTTTAGAAGCAAATAGAAGCAATTTATTCTTTAGAAATATATTTTCCAAAGATTACTTTGAAAATATATTCACAAATAAAAGAAACCAATCTTCAACAAATATCTTCACGCAAAATAATCTACCTTCTAGAAACGCATCCAACAAAGAGAATTTCTTCAGACAAATCTTCAACAGATCACACGAGAAAATAAACACTCCAAGGCACGAAAACAGAACGCAGAAAAGCAGCTTCTGAAGGTACTTCTGAAGTCTGTGTCTAAAGTTCTGCGTCTGAGCATTTCAGCTTCTGAAGGTTGCTTCTGAAGGTCAGCATCTGAAGTACTGTTCTGCGCGTGAACATCAGCTTCTGAAGGTTCAGCGTCTGAAGTACTGTTCAGCGTCTGAACATCAGCTTTTGAAGACGCACATCTTGCTTGTATATAGGTCCATACCCCCGTCCTAAATAAGGGACTCACAACTTAAGGAGATGGCTCCCTTAGACGCATGGGCGAGCTGAAGGGTAAGAAAGTACATATGCCGCCTTAGAAAGCCAGCTCAATAGGGGCGGTTAAGGATAAGTGGGAAGTTAAGACATGAGGTAACCGCTGAGCAGTTGTCGAAGAAGGGGTGGGGGTGGAGCATAAAGGCAGGAAAGAAAGAGGGATCACTTTTTAAAAACACATAAAATACTTCGCCCTTGACAGGAACAATATGCTTGACAATTTAAAATAATCAGAGATTATTTTAATTGATGCTAACAATTTTGAAGAACAATTTTCTATGAGTTATGTTATTTCAAAAACCATTTTTATGACATATTATGAGACAATCAAAGATGTAAAAAGAAATGTATACATTGGTACGAAAACCAAAATAATAGAGAGAAAAAGAGAGAGAGAGAGAGAGAGAGAGAGAGAGAGAGAGAGAGAGAGAGTGAGAGAGAGTTGTCCCACAATAGTTATAGAAATATCATTTCTCTCTTTTTTTGCTGGTCAAGTAGCCTAGTGGCTGAAATCACCTCTCTCATTCTTTCTCTTTTCTCATTCTCAAACCTTAGCCGTCACCCTTTCTTCTTCTTGTCTACCGAAAATGGGCGGTTTAGGATCAATTTTGACACAAAATCACCCCCTCCGAGTTGTTTTTCCTTCTATCCTAAAGGAATAAGTGATTTCCACATATTTTTCAGTTTTCTTTCATTTGTTTTTGTGATTTCGTCGTCTCTGCACGACTCTGTTTGTTTTGATTTCCCGTCTTTGTGCAATGTGTTTTTGATTTTCCGTTTTAGTGCGGTGTTTATTTGATTCATGTTGAAAGATAGTTTTGAGCAAGTGCAGATCCGATCAATGACTTTGGCGTTGTCAACGTTGCAAATCCGGAGACATGAGTAATCCAGAGACTTGAATATAGTCATATTTGTAGGCATATGTACTTTGTCGTTTTATGCTATTAACATGGATGTTGCGAGTTTGTTCTCAGATTCATCCTTTTTGTTTTCAGCGACTTTAGATTTGTATTGTATCGATGTACTCTATCAATTTGAATGAAAGAGTGTCGTTTATTTTTGTCAAAAAAGTAGCTCAGTGGCTAGAATTCACCTTTTAAGGTGAATAAATGGGGTGGTCAGGGTTCGAACCCCGACTCTTGCATATAACAATGCATTGTCCCTGCCAATTGAGCTACTTCGATTTCCATCTTCAACATAAAAAATTAACGATATTAATAACGACCGTTTGAGAATTTTTTTTTGTCAAAGTGGATAATTTTGAAGGAATGTATTTAAGGTGAATAAGTGGGATGTCCAGGATTCGAATCTCATCCCCTGCATATAATAATGCATTGTCTCTACCAACTAAACTATGCTCGCATGGACGAATGTTACTTTTTTTTTCTATTAATGGCAAATGTAAATAATTGGGTGCGCGGATACTTTTTTTTCTTGAGACACTTATACTTTTTGCACTTTCTTGGAATTAAAAAATAGGTTTTCACTAAATATTTGAGATAGACAACCAATTTCAAAATATTTAATTTGAAAGCAAACACATACCAAATACCTCCCTCTCTTATCTTCTATATAAACCAACACCTTGCAACACTTATACTCACCAAGCAAAGCAAAAACATTCCAAAGCAAACCTAAAGAAAACAGTACAAATTTTGCATTTCAATTCTTTCCCTAGAGAAACAATGGCAAGCTTGAGAGTTACATTTGTGGTTGCAATTATGTGCTTGGTGGTGGTTAGTGCACCAATAGCAGAGGCAGCAACATGTGGACAACTAGTTGATAACCTTATTCCATGCATTACTTATCTTCAAGGAGGTGCTGGTCCGTCTCCACAATGCTGTGGTGGAGTAAGGAAACTTAACGCTGCCGCCAACACCGGCCCCGCCCGCAAGCTAGCTTGCAACTGCTTGAAAAGTGCTGCTGGTACCATTGCTCATTTGAATAACAAGCAAGCTGCTTCTCTCCCTGGCAAATGTGGTGTTAACATTCCCTACAAGTTTAGCACTTCTACCAACTGTAATAGGTATGATTTATATCTCACTCCTTAATTATAACCAATAACTTACTAAACATACCTACAAAAAAAATGGTAAAATGAATTGAACCAAAATGATGTTGAAGCAGAAAATATATTTACAATGGAATGAAAAAAAATATTTATTTCATATCATATTCTCAAATTGAACATGTGTCCTCCAAGCTAAGATGATGACCAAAATTAAGTGAGACATTGAAATTGAAATGATAATTGGAGGAGGTCAATACGTGTCATTTATTTTTTTTGGGATAATATATGTGTAATTTTAATTAGGTATTATTATAACAGATTTTTTTTTACCAAAAGGTATGAAAAAAGAGTTGAAGCTTTATAAAATAAGTAAAAACAAATTATGAGTGACTTATGTAATTTTGGGCAGTCATCAAAATGGAAGTAATACTATAAAATTAATTAAAAAAAATTATAAAACAATCAATTTTCATTTGACTTGTGCATTATTTTTTATTTCATATATATTAACCCTTCATGAGCATATAGATAGTTCTTTTTTATTTTTCTTTAAATTGAAAATCATATATAACTTAATCTGTTGTTTTCTGATGTATTGCAGCATCAGGTTCTAAAGAGTGTGAATGAGTGAGAGGAAGAAGTAGATAGCATGGCACTTCTTTCTTCCGCAGTATAAACAGCACTATAGCTGTAGAATTTACTAATGAGAATAAAGTAATGGCAATGAGGGCTCCCCCTATGCGAGTTTCCTCTTGTTTCAGACTTATAATTTGCAGTAAAATGAGTTTTTTTTTTTTTTTTTCCAGTTTGGTTGTTGCATATGTAATAAATACATTTGATATAAGACTATTCCATGCTACTTTTAACAATTGTCTTATTGCTTTCTTCTTCCTATATTTATTATTGTTGCTCATTTCAATTTATTTTAAGTACAATTTTATTATTATTATTATTATTATTATCATCATCATCATCAGTGGCGTATCCAGGACCCTGAGTCATGGGGTGCATACTTTTTGATCTAACAAAATTTTAAATTTTTCACCGTAAAAACTTTGCACGTTTTAGTCATTCAAAAATCAAAATATTTCTATTTACACGAATAGTCGTCGTTTTTTGCTTGATGTTGCTTCAAATTTTAAAATTTTAAAAAAAATTGAAACTATATCTAGAATATTATATAAAAAAATATTATCAGCTTAGTTGTCCGAGGACTAAAAATTATTTAACCCAGTCTAACTTCTAGCATTTAGAGATTGAAAGAGTAATTTTATCAATAATAGATAGATAATTATTATGGCTGTCTCCAAATATAAAGGAAAAAAAGAAAGAAAAATATAAAAGTAGGGGAGAGGAGAAATGAAAGAATTACAAAAACATAAATGAAGAATGTGGCAAAAGCAAAAAAAAAAACAAAGTTATATATATATATATATATATATATATATATATATATATATATATAATTTGCATGTAAATGACATCATTGTGAGAATAGCTAAGTGGTAGAACTTTTATCCACGACCACAAGATCATTTGTTTGACCCCTTGCTGTGCCCTTTTTGAATAGACTACACCACACCGGATCCACCCCTGATTATTATTATTATTACTAGCGAAAAGACAGACATGTTTTTATTGCGCTAAAGTTTGAAAATTATTAACGGTTTTTTTTTATGAAATTTTTTATTTTGATTAAAAGTATAAATATAAATGATTGTTGATTTCAAGTTATAATTTTTTTTAAGCAAAATAGAAAATATATTAAATAAAACGAAAAAGATACAAAGACTGGGGGGACATTATACCTGACCTAGGAAAAACCACAATGAGAATACATCGTGATACATCAGTCCAAAACAAAAATTAATTAATCACAGGCGCAACCCAGCGAACCTGCAAATGGGCGCGAAACCAGGTTACAAAAAAGTATGAAAAGTGAACATTTGCAGAGAACGATTAGAGTTTAAATATGGCGAATGGATCGACCGTCAACACGATATCAAAATCCAAGTGCCAACAGCTCCCTAATCAACGACAAGCATAAAAAGCTTTTCGAGCAAGCAACGCGTAAGAACTCAGATTGAGGGATGAGTCCAATACGTTAATAATCAGACCGTTTCGAGTTAAACGAAACAACCCTTTCAGGTTAATAGAACAGTCTATCACAGTCCACCAACGGCGCATAAAGCAACCGCGGCGGATAAAGGCTTAAGGTACGACAAACGATTACTCCGTCAACATGAAGCATCTACACACCTAACTCTTTCGAGCAACAACAAGCAGATAACCAGATCTTAAATCTAGAAAACTAAATTTAAGATTAGCAAATAGAATCAGAGAGACAGATCCAAACTCTCACCCGTCTTCATCTTCCCAGAACTACATGAAATAAAAAACACACGAAAACTAAAACAAAAACGGAAACCCAAGAGAACAGGAGGCCCGCCGACGGCAAGGATCCGGTGACCCAAAAAACCGGCAACACATCGTTGACCCCCAACCCACCGGCGTAGAGGAGGAACACTCTGAAATTGTAGAGCTCCCACAGACCAAACACGGTCCGGTGAAGAAACAACAAATCCAGATTGTAAACCACCCACCAGCTAAAAGCCAGATCCACCACGAAGAAGAGCTCGTGAAACGTTGTAGAACGAGAATACAAGTTCTAAAAACGGAACCTACGAAACCAGAACCACAACCATCAGAGAACACTGATGCTTGGAGGACCTCCGAAGAGGAAGAAGAGGGTCGACGATGGTGCGGAGGGTGAAGCTCATCGCACCACCACCGCTGAGGGCTACATCGGAAAAAGAGTGTTTAGATATGGAGGATGGAGCTGTGGTGGTTGTTGTTAGCTTACAGAGAGGTCAGAGAAAAGTTTTGCTAGAGAGAGAACTTTTTTGATTTCAAGTTATAGCAAACCAAACTAACCTTGTTTATTTATTTCAATGACACCAACAATATAACAAAAAAATATAATCTAAATTTTTATCTTTTTAATGACACCAACAACAATCATTATTATAAAAAAAATTAGAGTATAATTGGGATAATTATTTTTATCTTGTTCTAGTTTGTTACACTTTTTAAAACATGAAAAAAAAACAAGACATATATTCATATTGTGTTTGTTACATTATTTTTTATTAATTTTGAATTCACTCTCATCAATTATCTTTTTTAAAGATTAAAAGATAAGGAAAAAATTGATATATCGTGGACAATAAAGATTTAATTTGTTACACTTTTTTTTAATATTTGAATTTACTCTTATCTATTTGTTATATGTGCTATTTGTATTTAAAGTTGAGAGTAATTTGAAAAAGAGAAAAAGGCAGCCCAAAAGAGCCAAAATTGAATGGAAAAAGCTTTGAACAAAAGTTGTTTAAAGGAACTTTAGAACTACTTAACACGACAAGCTTGAATTCTTCTCCATTTATATATCCTCTTCGATTCATAGTGACACCATTTCTTTTATTTTTAAATATTATATTTCATTTTTTCTTCCACTTAATTTTATTCATGCTGTGCATCTTTACTCCATTTACGTCTAATATATATATATATATATATATATATATATATATAAAGAATATTCGGTTATAAGAATGCTATATTGTTGGTGTCATTAAAAAAGATAAAAATTTATATTATATTATATTTGTTACATTGTAGGTATCATTGAAAAAATATTTATAGTTTGTTACAATATGAAAGTGCAATACACACACAGAGACACACACACTATAGATATATTCTTCAGCTCCACAAAAAATATTTTAAACATTTTTTCCCTTCAGAAAATATTTTAAATTTTTTATTTATTTATTATGCTAATTCATAATAAATTCAAAGTTTTATACAATATTTTGCCAAACAACTTTTAACTTAAAAATAGCTTTAAAACTAAAAAAAATAAAGTAACCAAAGAACTTTAACTTCTTTCTTAAAACCCTTAATTTTAACTTTGTTTTAAAATAACTTTTAGACTGTAAAAAAGTCAGGTCAAACGATGTCATAGTATAGATTATTATTATTATTATTATTATTATTATTATTATTATTATTATTATTATTAGTTAGGCATATTAATATGATATGGGCTTAAAATTTTAATTTTTCAATTAAAAAATTAAATAAAAATACTAATCCACCTGAGCACCGTTATGATTGAAATGGGCTTATTATTGGGTGACAACTTGGATACCCATCAATAAATGGTGGGTAACACAACTCATGCTGAGTTGGCATCAATCAAAATTATTTGTTTGTTTTCTATTTATTTTTAATGTTATATAAATACATTGTTTTGATTGGACCAACTCAATATGGATAGTATTACCCACCTTTTATTGGTGGGTAAACAAGAATTTCCCTTATTATTGACATATTAAAAGCTACTTTAAAACAAAGTTAAAATTAAGGGCTTTAAGAAAGAAGTTAAAGTTGTTTGGTTACTTTATTTTTTTTTAGTTTTAAAACTATTTTTAAGTTAAAAGTTGGTTGACAAAATATTGTACAATGTTTTGAATTTATTATGAATCTTTCTCTAATTATGAAACTTAATGTCTACCAAAAATACAATCTTATCCCTTCTTAATTGTTTGACACGTCATCAAAATTATATCATTTTGTGTCTTTTGCTTCATTCTCCGTCTATTTTTTCACTTTTAGAAACAAATTAAAACAAACTCACTCGATAAAACACACTAACTTATTCTTTTTTTAAAGAACAAACAAACTTAATCTTAATCCCAATCAAAACAAATTTTTCTATAATTCAAGTTCTAAATATCTAAAGAGTTAAAAACAATTTACAATCTATTAGTCATGTTAAGTAGTTCTAAATTTTCTTTAAACAACATTTGATCAAAGCTCCTTCCATTCAATTTTATGCATTCTAAAAAATATACTTTTTTTTAGTAAGTGCTTAATAAATATTGTGTTTGACCTACCTTCTCCTTAAAATTTTAGAGAAGTAGAAAAAAAAACCGGGTCAAACGGTACCTAATATGATATGGGCTTATTATTGACATATATCTGTACATAATTCCAAGTCCCATCTGGGAAGCATAATTATTTGAATTGAGTTTATTATTTTTACAAACATTAATTTCATACATGTATATGCAATATCAATTCACAATCTTAAATACTGATTGAAACATGTAACGACTTAGTATTGAGAAGATTATATTTGTATGTAACAAAACAAACTATAAAAGAACGACACGTTTGCAAATATGCATAAACACGAAAGTGATGCACTAATAACTTGCTAGTTAAGGGACCAACATTATTTAGTCGATTGATAATAAGGGATAGTCATTGACACAAAGGATAGATATATGTAACTAACCAAATATGACATTGAAAATTAAATATAGCTCAACAACTTTATATTAGAAAGACATCATTTGACCTGACTTTTTTACAGTCCAAAACTACTTTAAAACAAAGTTAAAATTAAAGGTTTTAAGAAAGAAGTTAAAGTTGTTTTGTTACTATATTATTTTTTTAGTTTTATAGCTATTTTTAAGTTAAAAGTTGTTTGGCAAAATATTGTACAAATATATAATAAATAATAAAATGTTAAAATATTTTTTGAAGGGAAAAAATGTTTAAAATATTTTTTTAGTAAGTACTACCTTCTCCTTAAAATTGTAGAGAAGTGGAAAAAAAACCGGACCAAACGATACCTAAATTCAACCAACTAACTTTAAATGTAGATTAAACAAAGGGTGGGGTCAGTTATTAACTCAAATGAGAATGGAAGCAAACAAAAAACTATTTACTCAATTCACTACAGGATTGTAATATTCTAAAATGCACTAGAATATGGGACCCATGTTGTGCACCGCTGTGCGACAAAACCAGCTTCGTTTCTTTTCTTTCTCTATATGTTAGGTTTCGATATTGGACCTAACTCATTCTTACAAAATTAGCTTGTAAGGCGAGGGGTGCCACTCTTTCTTTTGAATGAATATGTTATAGATAGATAGATGACTAAGAAAACATCGATATCATTACTGACCTTAAAGAAGATGAGACATCAATAATGTCTAAATGTCACGTTATAAGGCGACCGGGACAAAGGCAAGTATATATCGTGAACCAATTCATCTGGTGCTGAATTTGGTATGATAGATGAGACACCATGGTAGACATGTCGCGATTCTCCGCCAAATATTAGAACATCTCCTGATTCTAGAAGTATATTTTCTGCCTTCTCAACATTCCTTTTGTTATAACGGGACGCGAGAATAATGACAATAATAGTAAAAGACAGAATGAAAAACGACACAAGATTTAACGTGGTATCCAGCAATGTGCTAACTAATCCACAGGCAGAGCCACTGAAAAGAATTCCACTATAATCGATAGTTACAGATACTGAATAGTAGAGGTAATACTAGCTATAGCAAAACCCACTAACTATTGGTGCAAGAAATACTAACACACAAGACTTTTATTTATATGGCCAAGTCTATGAATATTTCTTCCAATTCTCCGATGTGGGACATTTTCCCAACACTAATTCAAGGCATATTTCAACAAATCTCCACCTTGACTTGAATCCTATCTAGATAACCAAATGCACCAAATATACTCGAAGTACCAGATATTCCAGATGCATTACACAGAATGCCCAGATGAGTCCGCTCTGCCTCAGGCCTTGCCCCTCCAAGGGAAATCAACAACTTCTAACATTTAGCAAGTTAAAACAATGTTGAAACTTGCTTTTCGGAACGGGATTAGTAAACATATCAGCCGGGTTGTTTGTTGTACCCACTTTGTTTACCTCGAAGGTGGATGGCTCATGAGGATCCACTTCCTCTGCAACCTGTAAAGCATAGGAAACCATGTCCTCATAACCATACCTCGTAGGAGGTACCCCAAAATTAGCTCTTTTAGGGTGATTAAGAGCTATACTGTGATGTTCCTCATGTGATAATGGAACAACAGATGCTTCTTCCTCTGAATGTGACCGAGGAGAGCACTCCACTACATCACAAGTAGCCTTAGTTTCTCTCTGCTCCACCTGCTTCTCAACACCACAGTCTTCCGGAATAGTGAACTTCACAGTTGGGTTAAACATGAAATTTTCATCAAAGACAACATTCCTACTTAGAATAACCCTCCTCTCAGATGGGGACCATATCCTATATCCTTTCACACCATCCCCATAAAGAAGATCATCTTTAGCCAGAATTTGTATCCCTCTCTCTCTCATATGTTCAAGCCTCATATGCCATAATTTCGTCATATCTTCTTGGTCAATCTCAGAGGAAGCAACAACAACATAATCAGATAGTGTAGTACCTTTTAGAAAGTACAGAGTACCCTGTTTCACACTTTTCATAATCACACTTGAACCCTTACAAACATGTATAACTCCACCTTCACCTTTGAAACTAAACCCCTTCTTGTCCAAAAGACTCAGAGATATCAAATTCTTCGTCATGTGTGGAACATGTCTAACTTCGTTCAGTGTACAAAATTTACCATCATGAGTCCTAATCCTGATAGAGCCCATCCCAACCACCTTGCAGGCAGAACTATTGCCCATAGCAATATTGCCACCATCCAACTGCTCATAGGTTGAAAACCATTCTCTTCTAAGACAAATATGATAAGATGCTCCGGAATCCAGTACCCACACATCGGCGTACTGTGTGTGGCCATCAGCAACTAAGGCAATATCCTCTTCGGAATGTGTACCATCCTCGGCAACAGCGACAGTACCTAATGCCTTTTGTTGCATTTGTCTCTTCTTGGGACAATCATTCTTCCCATGCCCCTTCTCCTTACAGTAATTGCAATTATCAGTCGGTTTTGTTTTCTTAAAGAACTTGTTTTCCCCTGATTTACCATATCCCTGATTGTTGTTTACTACTAGCCGAACAGCCTGACCATCTGAAACAGTGCCACTACAGCTATGTCGCAGTTCTCTATTGTGAAGGGCAGACCTAACTTCTTCCAGAGACAATGAATCTTTACCACTAATGAAAGACACCCTAAAGTTCTCATATGACAATGGTAAAGAAACTAACAGAATCAAGGCAACATCCTCATCATCAATGTTAATATCAATATTACGCAGATCTAATAATATCGAATTCAATTGATCTAGATGTTCTCTCGGGGATATACCTTCCTGCATACGCATACTGAGACTTGTTGGTTAAGCTCTTCGTTATGTATAGACTCTCTAGCTTACACCACAGACCGGCAGCGGTATCCTCTTCAGCAACCTCAGTGATGATATGATCATCCAAAGCAAGGAGCCACGTAGACTGTGTCTTCTCCTCCAGAGTGGCGATATCAGCAGGTAGAGGATTTGGTGTCCAAAGATCCTGCTGTTTAAACAATGTCTGGATCTTGATCTGTCACAGACCGCGAGAATATTGACAATAATAGTAAAAGACAATGAAAAACGACACAAGATTTAACGTGGTATCCAACAATGTGCTGACTAATCCACAGGCAGAGCTTACAGATACTGAATAGTAGAGGTAATACTAGCTATAGCAAAACCCACTAACTATTGGTGCAAGAAATACTAACACACAAGACTTTTATTTATATGGCCAAGTCTATGCATATTTCTTCCAATTCTTCGATGTGGGACAATTTTCCAACACTAATTCAAGGCATATTTCAACACCTTTGATCAATATAAAGAAATTCTGCTGAATCACCAATAGAGAAAGAAACAACCGACAATCCTTTTTGAAGACTTTCTCTACTTTCATCGCGATCCTGCGTCAACTGGTTTGAAAATGGAAGCAGAAAAAGTAAATGACTTGCAGAAAAATTAATGACTTGAACATTTCAGCCAAAACTTGTGCTTGCTATTGGAAAATCACGAGTGGCTTGGACCGTTTGCTTTAAGAAAATGTTTTTTTTATTTATATTTCGTGTTTTCACTTTAAGTGACAAGATTGATACTTTTTAATCTATTTCATGTTTTCAAAGATTCGTACAAGAAACACGATAACAGTTTTTGTTTTCGGTGTTTTATGTATAAATATTTTAAAACAAGGTAGCGGTTTTGTAATTTAAAGTGAAATTATGAAAGTAAAATTTTGTTAAAGTAAAGAGACCCCTTAATAAACAAATGGATTACTAGACAAATTATCCGGTGAAAGGAATAAAAACCTCTATGACAATCGTCCTGAACTAGTAATCCACACATTTATCAAACTTCATTAATCTCTAAGGTTGTCTCCAAAACTATAATATTATTAGGACCCCAACCAAAAGTTTCAACAATTGTCCAAAACATAAGAGTATCAAAAAGAATGTTCGGGGTCCAAATGTTGTGTGAGTGTTTAGAGAGTTAATGATAATAGAGTTTCTGAAACTGATACTGTCTAATAAAATGTTTAGAGGACCTATATGAATGCATGGAGTACTGTTACAAGAATGATAAACTACGGATCTAGATTTCCTATATTAACTCCAAATATACTCATTTACACTCATTATTAGATCTCAACGATTGATTTGAGATCGGCAACTCCAAACATACTTTTACCGAATCGTCTTTAAATAAAGGCTTAATTGCATGTTTGGTCCCTTATGTTTATTTTAGGTTTTAAGTTGGTCCCTATTGTTTTAAAAGTTTCAATTTGGTCCAAAACATGTTCTAGGAGGTATTCCCGTCGTTTTCCATGCAATTTCAATTTGAATCTGAATGTGAACATAATTGGAGCTCAAATTTTAATAGAAAATCCTACTTTCAGGTGTAAAAAATCAACTTGAAAGGGACCAACTTATGCTAACGTTGCAAACATAAGGGACCAACTTGAAAACATTTAAAACAAAAGGGACCAACATGAAACCTAAAATACACGTTTTGGACCAAACTGAAACTTTTAAAACATAAGGGACCAACTTGAAACCTAAAATAAACATAAGGGACCAAACATGCAATTAAGCCTTAAATAAACTACACAATTGATTTGAGAACGGACAACCAAAATCAATCACTTCGTCACACATTTGATGCATGGATTCCAAATCCATAAAATACTAATAACATTATACTACTGTAAAGTCTAATATGTTGCAAGAATATATTTGACTACTTCAAATATGGTTATTGACATCAAATACTTGGTCCTGAATACATTATAAATTCTTTCTTCTTTTTCTAATTTTCTCCACAACATGTTCGTTTTTATTGTTATATTTTCAAGTATCTAAGATTAAGTCAACAATATACAAATATTTCAGGAATTCTTTCTATCTTATATAAAAAAATGCCAAACAATAAAGTAGTGTAGCTGACCTGATGAAGACCAAGCCTTCCATTGGTTTCATAAAAATTGACAATGCATATATCAGGAGTCATTGAAGGTAGTATATCATCTACAGATTCTTCATTAATTAGATTATGTGCTTCTTGTATAGATCTTATAACTAACTTACTAAAGTTATGAGGAATACTTGGTGGCTTGCTACCATCAATTACCCTTTTATATCCATATTTTCTTGTTTGAGAATTCCAATCCATACCAAAACACATCATATTCAATCGAAGTTTTGCTCCATCTCCATAACCTGGTTGATATGTTGAAAATCGTCTCAAAATTGATGATTGAAGGTGGGCAAAAATCGTGGCACGATTTGGAGAAATCGTGGCACGATTTTGAGAAGATTATGGGAGTTTTGATCCGCAACGATTTTTCCTGATAAGGTTCACATAGTATTGTACTATTGGCGCGATCGTGGCACGATTTGTGCAAATCGGGGCACGATTTTGACAGGACATGTGCACTATTTAAGACTTCATTCTTCATGTTTTGAGAAGAGCTTCAAGAGAGAGAAACTTGGGAAATCAAAGCAGGTAACTTTAGGGTTGAGTGTCTTTGATTAGGGTTATCTTGAGAGGTTCTCTTGGGTTGGAAACATTTGTAAACACCTTGGGTGAGTGAAAATTATTGAGTGTCTTGTTCATTGGTGAGATTGGGAAAAAAGGTAGAAATTATGGTTTGTTCTTTGTGAGCTTGTTCAAGCTAATTTCTTATAACCCTTTTATATCTCTTTGTAAGAACTCGTTGATAGTGGATTGGAGAGATCAATTTCTCTCCCCCATATATAGTAGGTCAATTTGGACCGAACTGTGTAAACATTTCTTGGTGTATTTGTTTCTCTTCTCTCTTTATCTTTTGCTTGTGGTTTTGTGTTTTTCACTTGATTCCTAGATTAAATCTAGGTTTGTTATTGTTGTTGTTTCTTGTGGTTACTTTGATATTGGTTACTACTTTCCTTTGCTTCACACATCATAGTTTTATTGGTGTGATTTTGAGTCCGAATTCACAACATGAAAGAATCCTCCAGGACCAATACCAAGATCGCGTCATTTTTTCATTATTTCCACCTAAAATTTTAAGAAAAAATGTGGTCAAATAATAAAACTAATAAAACTCAACACACAACACATACATAAATATTCCAATCAAGGGTAAGAAGTTATTGTGAATCATTCAGGAACTTGAAGGCAGACCAGGCATATAAATGTATTCTATTACAACAAGGGGTAGAAATTCCAAGAATTGACAAGAAAAAGAAATTTAGTGAATCATCAATTTAGGCCCTGAAATTGTAGGGTGCTGCCAATTTAGTTTATGAAATTATAAATATTTCAAAATAGTCATTGAAATTGGAAATATCTGACCCATTAGTTCTTGTGGATCAGTTAGTTTAGTATCTGAAATAAACTGTTAGGGGTTGACGTAATTGTAAATTTTCAAACCCCCACGGGTTGGCCTAGTGGTGTAAGGCTTGACAATTAGGCTTTGTTTGCGAGTTTAGAGGGAAAGGGAGGGGAGAGCTTTGGAAAAAAAGGTACAAGTGGAAGAAATAGATGACATTGGGAGGTGAGGGCTTTGGGGGTTTCATTTTTCTTCATAATACAAAATCTTCCTCGTTTTGGAAACTCAAAAATTGTATTGGAGGAGGGTTTGGGGGGATTTTGGAGGGTTTATATGAATTCTTCAAATTTAGTCTATGTTGTTATAATGTTCTTTAAATTAAACATATATTATTCATAAACATTACTACTCCGTCCCAAAATATAAGCAAAAATGAGTCAACATAAGTTGATGTATTTGGTACAAATTTTGAACCAAATACATTAACTTTTGTTGACCAATTTTTGCTTATATTTTGGGACGGAGGGAGTAATTTATTATTCTCTAAAAAGATGACTCTTCCAAAAAATGTGAAAGATTTATCCATTTCCCCGATATTTTCCACCCCAAAGCGCTCCCTTCCCCTTCCCTTTAAAACATTTCAAGGCCCTTAAGAAACAGTACTAGACGGCGGGGAAGTTAAATGATCACAACTAGACATTGACTCAGAGAGTGAATTTTTCTTTGTCATGAGAACAACTGATAATGGATTATCAGGCCTACCCTGAAGATAAACAAATGTAAACAATTACCCTTTGCATGAAGTGTAATCTTAGGTTTAGCACAGAAAACCTAATATAAATATTATTGAATCCTGCAGGTCATAGCCAAATTAAGGAAAAATGCAGAGTCACATTATAACTTACATGCAAAAGTTAATACCAAATACACAGAAAATAACAAATATTTCTATATTGTTTTTCGATACATGTAGCTATAAATCATAATTAGAAGTTAGTTACACGATTAACAAAGGCTAAGACTCCATTAAATGTCTAGCCGTGTACACTATTCGACTTAGAGTATTGATCGATGAATTCTTTTAATTCTTCCCTTTGTTGTCCTTTCGTTCTTTGGTTCATAACATGATATCATATTAATTTCTTTCTCTGCATTACTTTACTCCTTCGTCTTTGTATTCATGCCTTGCTACACCAATAATGAGTTTTAAGGCTTAAGCAAAGAATATCAAATCTATAGACCTGTTTCTGAATATAATTGTTCTGTTAAATGAACTTGTGCCTCATTCTGTGACCCTTCGAAACTTTGCGAGGAAAATTATGTCATCAGATTCATCATTGCATATAATGACCACTTTGCTGAAGTAAGGTCTCAGGTTATACTAATGGAACCTTTTCTTCCCATGAATGAAGTTTTATATATGATGTTTTAACACTAGAGACAATATTCTTAGCACCTATTGAAGATGTTAACTCCATCATCAAGTTTCATCAACTTTACTACTCACCAAAGTTCCATTCACATTTGCCTCTAACTTTCACTCCACAATGCCTTGGCAGTATATTGATAATGGTGAATACTTAATAATATCTGCACTCTGTAGTTTCATATCTGTATCCGACGCTTCAATTTCAGTTCAACCATCTCAGTTTTCTACATTTCATACCTCCACCTTAAATCAACCAATGTTGTCAATCTCAGATCAATAAAAACAGTTGCTCAATTTAATCTTCCCTCTTGAAAATCATCACTCTACAAACTATAATCAACAAATAAATCCAAATCAATGTTGGAGATTTCCAAAATAGGTGAGAAAAACTGAAAAACAGAAAATTACACATGGTAATCGATTACCATATTGATGTAATCGATTACATCAAGCAAAATTTGCAAACGGTAAACAGAGACTTTGGGTAATCGATTACCTGCATATGGTAATCGATTACCACGGGACTGGATGTGTTTTTCTGCACTTTTTCTCATAGTTTTGGGTTCCAAAAGTTGTAACTCTTCATGGGAATGACTTGTATACATTGGGAAGTTATCATTTACTGATAAATCATGAATCATTGCATTGATTCAAGTCAAAAGTTGAATGTATATGGTTGTAACTTTTGATTAAAAGTTGCATTCTCTCATATAAAGGGGCATATGATGCACTATAAATGCATGGCATTTGTGTATCAGAAGGAGCACGTTTTTGACATCAATTACAGTCAAATTCTCCCTCATTCTCATACTCTAAATCATCCATCAATTCTCTAATGCATGAGTGAATTGTTGGAAACATATTTCTGTCAAATATTGTTAGGAGATACGCTTGGTGTGATTGTGCAATACACATCAAGGAACTCATAGTATCCTGAAGGGGATTCGCTGGACATTCCTATTGCATCCAATATAAAGTTATTGGTGGGGGCGAATCGAACCTAAAGGTTAGTGTGGCAACCCCATACGCTTTGAGTTTTCGTGCATAACCATTAATCATTTCAGGTTTCAAGTGCAGCAGCCTCTTCCCAACAAATCAAGTTTAATAACAATCTTTAGGATCGATTTTATGGCTGCTTCATTGAAAGAAATGACCTCTGACTTTGTTAAGTTGGAAAAGTTTGATGGAGGAAACTTCATCCGTTGGCAGAAGAAAATGAAGTTTCTTCTCACAACATTGAAGGTGGCTTACGTTCTGAACATGGCAAGGCCCGTGGAGAAAG